>PITA01000487.1:219897-272166 GCA_004023965.1 Spilogale gracilis
GAAAGAAAGAAAGAAAGAAAGAAAGAAAGAAAGAAAGAAAGAAAGAAAGAAAGAAAGAAAGACGGGCCCTTTTGTACATTTGAAAATATTATTATTGAGTCTAAGTGTCGATATCCTGTTGAGTTAACTCTCACTCCTTCAAAATGTATCCAGTTCTGCTTCAAGGTCATCGACATACTGAGATGCTTAAGCAACCATTAGCATGTCGGCGTCACCAGACTTGTCTCCTCTTCGGAGCTCCTCTTCCTCCCTGGCTCCACCCCTGGCCGCAGGCCCCTGGAGCCTTCCTGATGAGCGCCTGGGGGTGACGGTAGATGTAATTGCCTGACTGTGTGATTCAGGGAGGGTCCCAAGCAGGCCATTGCTGAGTCCTCACTGCTTAAATGTTTCTAAAGGTCAAAAAGAGATACTGTGAGGATTTCCATGCCTTGTGAGCACGCTGAGTGAGCACCAAGGCCCTTGCTCCAAGTGTATGGCCGAAGGTCCTTAGCTGCCCCAGAGAAGGCTGTATGTCTGGGCACAGGGGAAATCCACTCTTCCCTCCACTGTGCTCCCTGGTTTTCCCCGAAACTTTGTTCCAAGGTCTTCCTACTGATTTCTCCCCAGGGCAGCCCGAGTAGCCCCCCGGCTCACAGGCCCGATATGGTGTACGCTGTCCTGGGGAGGAGCTCTTGGTGGCTTGCCTTATTCTTCCTTAGATGAGAGTTTGCCTCAGCCTCTCCTCCCTGGCCCTGCCCTTTTCCCTACCACTCACCGCTCCTTGTCCCCACTCCTGCACACACTCTCTCCCATCTTCAGGTGTTCCCTGCTGGCTTTATCTCCCGAGTTTGCACATTAGCTGGCTCTGCCCGGGAATATTTTCTCCATCTTTATGCCCAATGAACTCCTGTATTCCTCAGGTCTCAGCTGGCCATTCCCCAGACCTTGTGCACAGCCAGGAGCTCGGGGGCCCCAGTAAGCTTTGGACTCGCTGTGTCACTCAGCGTCACCAGCTGCTCTGGCTTGATATCCCCGAGGCACACACTCCACTCTCTGTGTGACTGTTTTGGGTGCTTATCTCGGGCTTTCTTGGCCCTGGGAGACAGCCTGGCTGGATCTCGCTTGTTGTGTTCATCAGCAAATATTTGCCGAATGCCACGCATGTGCTGGGCAGTTCTGAGCGCCCGGTTCCATCACGGACAGTTAGCGAGGCTCCAAGACTTGCTGTCAGGGTGCTGTTGTCTCAGCTACTCCAGCTCCTGCGTTGGGAAGCGCCCCCAGTTTTGCACTTGGGCTTGGCAGTGCCTCCTGAGGCCAGAACCTAGCCCACCACCCTTAATGTACATCCCAAGAATTGTAGGCTATCTGCCAGAGTCGGGGAGTGAGGACGAGATGACGGGCTGGGGGCAGGGCAGGGAGTAGGCGTGAGATAGATGTAGGCTTTTTCCAGGGCTTGGCCAGAGATTGGGTTTACAGCCTCTGGGAACACAGTTTGACTCTATTCACCAGGATCACTTCCACCGACCTCCCCAGGTCCTGTGTGAAGGTGCATAAGCATCCTAAGGCCTGGTAGAGACCTTGGGGGCACACAGCTGACCAGCAGGCCCCTTCAGAGAGTTAATGGAGTACCCCAGTAGATTGGTTGAGGCTACTGGTGTCTATTCTTTGTGAGAGAAGAGGAAGATTGTCCTCATTCGCTGTTATTCGTGTGATGTTTCCCAAAGGAGATGAGTTGTAGAACATCCCAGGGACTCAGTGCCTTGCCATCTTACCCCTTCTGGTGCAGAATGACGTGGCTGGAAGACGGAGGGTTATGCTCTCAGATGGTGTTAGGGCAGCCCACTGCAGAAAGGGGGCTCTGAGGTTGGCACGAGATAAGAGTGTGTTCAAAATATTAAATAGTGGGCTATTTCATGAAATACTTCCATGTGGACAGACCCACATGAAATCTACACTTAGGCAAACTATCTTGATGGTTAAGAGAGAGTAGAACTAAATGTATTTAATCCACAAAATCTGAACAAGTCAGCAATTATTAGGCATTTCAAGTCTTCAGACAATAAATTTGTTTAAGATTTATTTATTTATTTGAGAGAGGGGGAGAGTATGAGTAGCGGGCAGGGACAGAAAGAAAGAATCTCAAGCAGACTCCCCATGCGGGGCTCGATCACATGATCCTGAGATCACAACCTGAGCAGAAACCAAGAATCGGACGTTCTAGTGACTGTACCACTCAGGTGCCCCAAGTTTTCCGACAGTTTTAATTGGACTAAGAGTGTGTATACAAATCGAGTGGCCTGTGTATGTGTGTGTGTGTGTGTGTGTGTGTGTGTGTTGTTCACTCAGCTCCTTTGTGAGCAGGGGGAACCCAATTTCCTGAAACTAGACAGTTAGGGCCGTGAGGGAATATAGGAGCATTTCCTGGAGGCGTCCGTCTCTCTTTCCAACCCAGAACGTGTACACTGTGCCGCTTAAGAAAATGCATTTGCTTTTAACCAAAGAGTAGCCCTGAGACTCAGGCAAAAAGAGAAGCCCGCCAGTCCTCGATACGTGATGTGCTCTAGCCCCACAGCCCGGGGAAGGGAATGTCCTTCCCCTCCCAGTGAACACTGAGCACAGCCCCGGACCACACGCCTGTCAGCCACCTCATCAACCAGGAGCTCCCCCAAGGCCTGTTTAGTGGAAAAGAACAAAATCAGGCTGGCTCTGTCCACCATGGGAGCCCCGCCTGTGAGGCTCACCCCCTTTGGTTTGCATTCCCAGGTAATGGTCCTCGAAGCAGTGGCAAGGCCGCTCATTGGAACTGACACTCCGTGATGGGCTTAGACAAACACGGGAGCCCGGCTGGCCTCCTGCCGCTCCGTGATGGGGACTGACCCAACATGGTTATCATTTGATTGAAACCATCAACTCATTTCCCATAGGTCATGGGATATCAGCCGAGCTCCAAATCGGACAAGACTGGGCTTCATTGCCTGATTACCGGCGGCAGCCCCAGCTGAGTTCAAGGATGTGGGAGGTAAAATGCTGTTTCCTCGTGTTTACCGCGGAGCACAGAAGGCGGGCCTGTGCCCTGCAGGAGCTCCTTCTCCCACCTCCGCACGCGGGAGCCTTGGTAGCAGGGGCGATGCTCTCCTGAAGGCTGTGAGCCCTGCCCAGGTGGACGGGGGGCCAGGGCCGAGGCAGCAGCCTCTCTGAGGTTGAGGAAGGGCTCTGGATGTGTAAGAGCTGTGGGGACAGGACGTGTGGTATCTGCTGTGACTGCTCAGCCAACGGCCTGGGTGGCCCAGAACAACAGGGACACTCAGTCCCACAGTTCTAGGGGCCAGAGTCCCGGAGTATCATAGGGCCACGCTCCCTCGGAATGTCCTGGGAAGGAGGGTCCCAGACCGCTCTCTTGGGGCCGTTTGTGGCCTCAGGCGTCTCTTGGCCCTTGGATGCATTGCTCTGATCTTCTTTCTGTGCTGTCGTCCCTTTGTCTCCACACTGTCTTTTCTGTGCCCACATCCGCCTTTTTAATAAGGGCAGCAATCCCACTGGGTTAGGGTCTACCCTAATGACCTCATTTTAACCTGCTCTCTCTTCAATTCAGAATGTGTTCTGAGGTACTGAGTTTAGGACTTCTGTGTATGTTCTTTGGGAACACACCTGCTAACTTTAGCAGGAAGGGAACCCAAAGGAAATGAAATTACTTCCCTGAAAAGGATGTGGGCACCCTCATTCCCTGTAGTGCTGCTCACAACGTCACGGTGTGTCGGTGCATAGGGGCTTGAGATTGCAGGGCATGGGCACAGTGGAATACCATTGGGTCTTTAAAAAGAAGGAAATCCTGCCTATTCAACGGCATGGACGGACACGGAGGATATCATCCTGAAGGGAATAAGCCAGACACAGAACAGAAAGAGCTGCATGATCTCACTTATGTGTGGAAGGAAAAAGTCGAATTACAGAGGAGGAGGAGAATGGTGGTTTCCTGGGTCCAGGAGATGGGACAGTGGGGAGATATTGGTCAGAGGGTATGAAGTTGCAGTTTTCTAGGATGACCAAGTCTGGGGACCTAATGTACAACGTGATGACTATCATTATTCATGAGGCACTGAATCCGGATATTTGCTGAGAGAATAGACTTCAGGGGCCCTCGCCACACACAAGAGAAATAACCATGTGAGGAGGTGGTATGAATTAGATTGACTGATGTGATTATATTTCAGTGTGTATATATTTATGAAATAATCATGTGGTACAACTTAAATATATGCAATTTCTATTAAAAACAAGATATACAACAGGGACTACGGTGGCTGAGTACTGCCTCTGGAAGGCCATCTCTCTGGACCACAGCCCGAGAGCCGTGGTGTCTGTGGACCACCCTCTTCTCGTCTGCCACACCCCTGCTGATCCCTGGCAGAGAAGGGGTGCCTGAGAGCCTACCTGATGCCCAGACGGAACACACTACATTCTTGTCAAGTGGGAATTCATTCTCCACACACCAACCTGTTTCTAGGACCTTCCGACTGATGCTGGCACAAAGAATGGGAAGCCACCTTGAGCCTGCCATCTTCTCCACAAATGGTTGTTCTGGATATTGGTCTAGAACCTTCCTGCAGTGGCTGGCAGAGACCGGTGTAGTGGCCCTCCCCAAGACAAACTCCTGGGAGAGAGGAAGCACACCCTGGGTGGGGGTCTGCAGAGCTGGGAGCCCCCGCAGCAGCCCCGAGGACCCCGGCATGCCATCCAGTGCGTGTGCCTTGTCACAGCCCCCGTAGATTTCCGATGCAAATGGGTCCCAACGGCCACCCCGCGTGAGCACGACCTGGAACAGCCCAAGGTTTCGCTTGGAAAAGTTTGCCAGCAGTGTGTCAGGAGTTATTAGTGAGAGATAAAATCTGGTGCCATCACGAAGTGTGGAAAAGATGGGAGGCGGCGGGCCCGGCTGTGGAGGACGGGCCTGAAGGACAGGGGTGTGCAGGGGGCCCTGGCAGGTGGTCCAGGCCATGCCATTCATCCAGCTGCTACCTGGGTATTTTGTTTCTTACTAAGTCTTATGTAGAAAGGAATGGTCCCTTGTCATCCCTCTCATCTCTCTCTTTAATTTTCCTTCTTTGCAATCGCCAGAGAACTAGGAAACCATGGATGCTGCTATAACTCCCACAGCGAGCTGGTGGTGGCCCTAGGTGGGACGCCGCGTTGATGAGGGTTGGAGGCCGCAGCCAACAAATAGGATTCTGAGGTTTCCTTTCTGAAACTCGGGTTTGTTACCTGCTAAGTCTCCTCCACGTATGAATGGTTATTTCAGTGATGGCAGAAATCCACGCTCTGCTGTCTTGTAGCCCTGTGAATTAGGAACAATTAATAACCAAATGTGCCCCGGGTTTGCATTCAAAGTCCCACCCAGACCACAGAAAACGAGATTTAAACAAAAGACTGAAAAAGCATGACATCCCCGGATGCTTCGAAAAACAGGACAACTTATCCAGCTCAGCAAAAAGGGTAGGAAGCGATCGCAGAGAAGCAGGGGAGGAGGTTTGCTTTTTTGGCATGAGCTCAGTTTGGTTTTGGGGCGTAGATGTGGGTCAGCCCAGGACGATCACGGCCATGGTCTAGGGCAGGCATGGTCGGAGCACGGGCTGCCCGCAGCACGTGGCTGTAGGGAGCGGGACCCCCGGAATGGCTCTGACGACAAGTGCCACAGTAGGTATGAAGGCCCTCATTCACAGATCTCTGGGACCTGCCAGCTCTGCCGAGGGTGAAATTTAGGCTGCATTCTTACATCCCAGAGATTTGGGTAAGTGAAGGGCTCATAGTCTTGCCAGGAAGATTCTGTCACAGGGCTCTCAAAATCCTCAGTGGTGATGATGTTCTGGAATGGGCTTCTTTAATGGACACAGCAGGCATGGGTCCCTGCTTCCATGGCCAGCAGGCCTAGGGGGACCAGAAGGATCTGGGCAAGGGTCCTCATGGCTCTCACTGGGTCACAGGAGGGAGGCGACTTAGGAGGGGTGCCTGGAGGTCCTGTCTTGGGAGCCGTGCTTGGGGTGGCCTGTCCCCTCCCACAGTTCCTTGGGAAGGCCTCAGATGATGCCCCCACCGCCACCCCGGGGTCTCCCAGTGACTGTCACCCTGTAGTGGATTCTAATAGAAGGCCTCCACGAGTCTTCTCCATAGGAAGCTGGTGGCCTCTCTCCTGATTTTTTCCAGGCTGAGCTCCAATGGGACTGCAGGCCTTGCCCCTCTTCCAGCCTTCACCCATGACCTTCGGTGCTTCCCTAGGTTTTTGGAACCTTCAGAGCTTGCATTATCAAACTCCCTCCCACCAGACTCTATAGTCCCTGCCCCCGTGCGAGGGAGGATGCACGTGTCCACCAGGCACAGCCTCGGATTTCTTCAGGTGCCCTCCCAGCATTCTGGCTGTACTGTCTCACATGGGTCTCTTCCCCTAACGTGGCACAGGGATTCTCAGCCCTGGGGGAGACCATGGACGTGCCTGCCTCCCTGTCCCCCAGACCTCACAGGTGACATTGGCCATGAGGGGCTACTGAAGGCCTGTGTACAGACCACTTGTGACAGTGAGTCTCTGAGAATTGTGACAGCTCCCTGTCAACTAGTGTGACGTGTAGCACACATGTGTGGCATGTGTGCCCCAAACACATGGGCGTGCACACTCATGGGGGCCGGAGAAGGCACACAGACAGGAAAACCTGGCCCCCGGCCTCCCAGCCTCCCAGTCTCTGTGCTTTGCCCCAGGGTGAGTTATGAGCCCTCCACTGGGTTCTCCTGGACTGACCTGGTCACTTCTACCATAATGAACATCACCTTATATCGAAGATATCCTGATAACTAGACAGGGTCCTTTTTGGAAACAGAGAGCCCGTCTTTCATTTCTGAAGCCCCCAGAGTTCGCACACAGGGGCGCATATGTGCGAGATGAATATCCCTCTACCTCCGCATCTGCAGCTTGCCGTGAGCTTCCCTTCCTCCCTGTATTGTGTCTCTGTTTATGCATCTGTTCATCTACATGCCTGACACTTCTACCTGCCCCAAGACTGTGTCTGGACCCGAGTCTGTGTGCAGCTAAACCAAAGCACGGACATCTGCATTCGCCCGCCTCCGACTCATATTTACCCGCTGGTACAGACGCAAAGCCTCACCGTATAAGTTTTATGATCCAGACATCCCTGGAGTGCCAGATGGGGCTGGGGATCACCACCGCGCCCACTTCTCCTCCGGAAATGCAGAGCCGGCCTCCGGGACTTCTCATTCTTCCTGTTTCTGGACAATATTATTCTACCACTTGTGGCTCCTGGAATGATCGTTTCTGCTGCAAACCGGCAGCAGGACGGATTTTCTTGTATATGGACTTAAAGATGGCTTTTTTTTTTTTTTTTTTTTTTTTTTGTTGGCATAGTCTCTATGCCTGACATGACCTGCATTTTATTTTGAACATTTCTCCAATGTAAAAACACACCAGAACATTAACTATAGCTCAGGATATCTGGAATTTTCCCACAACATGACCATGCAATATAATTTAAAGGTTCAATTCCCTCTATAAAATGAGACGCCAGGAACGGTGTCCCTTGCTATAACTGGGAGAGGGTAGAGGCTGGGCCTCTCAATGAGAAACACTAGTAGGAAAGCTTTGCGACTTCCATAAGCTGCAGGCACCCTTCAAAGGAGATTGTCCCCGTTTATTATGACTCTCCCCCAAATTCTCATTCTAATCTTCTTTTCCTTGGTAGGTGAAGAAAATAGGTGCAGGTCAAAGTGGCCGTGTCTCCCCCCGCCCACCCCCAGCCCCAGCATCCTCTGTCTCTCATGGATGCTACAGATGAACGAGGGGGTCCCGATGTGTAGGCAGGCGTTTGATGAGCCATTGGAAATACCCCAGGAAAACCCCATCCATAAACATGTCCCCTCTGCTCTGGAGGATGGAGGGTAGGCTAGAGAAGGTAAGAGCAGAGGTGTGGGAGAGGACGTCAAGGGGGAGGGGATTGGGCTTCATAGAGACAAAGTGGTTTCTCTCGGGGAGAAAAATCAAATATTTTCTTGTCATTTCTTCATCCCATAGCCAGAAGCCCAGGGAAGCCTGGCCAGAGCCTCCAGGTCTCAAGTCACTCAGGATGGCCCCTGATCATGGATAAGTGAGGACAGAGTTGGCCTAGAGGACGGTCACCACAGTCCCCAGGACTTGGCTTCATGGAACCTTGCTTTAGAAAACCTGGTCTTTCCCCATGCTTCTTTGCTCCGCTTTCTTTCCAGGAACAATCCTTATTTCCTTTAGATTCAAGATGCTAGACCCAACCTTGACCCCCTGCAAAGATTCATAAAGCAAAGGACAAGACTGCACACCACCCAGAAGAGCTGGGCCTCTGAGGTGTGACATCTGGGAAGGTGGACGGCCATGGCCCTATTCGAGTTCTCTACCCGGCAACCCGGCTGGGAGGATGTGGCCCCAGTGAGCCCTGCGAGCTCAGTGCTCAGCAAGAAACCCGGACGCCATGTCGGTGCGCCGCACGGCTTTGATGGATAGCACTCATCTTCATGAGCATTTTACCTTCCAACAGAATGGTCTTGAAAGGGATCCTGGAAGCTGGATCATGAAAACATTGAGAGAGCTTGGGAAGAAGATCCTTTCCATAAAGCAATCATTTTCCCACACTCACTATGCCCCAAGGTTCAATCACTTATGACTGTTTATATGGGTATAAAATAACGCGGATGAAGTGGCTTTCCTAATGTGCTATGAATCTTGTGACAAAGCCTTCCCATTCAGTTTGTGTTGGGTCACAGGATGTCACTGACACGGGCCCCCACTGTCACCACAACACCAGGAATGCCCAGCTCTAGACTTCGGGCCAACAAAGGCTGTAGGAGAAGAAGTGAACATCATAGGTTTTTGTGCAGCTGATTCATGACCCACAGACTTGCAGTCATCTTAAAGGTTCAAGGAGAAAAGGAAAAGAGAAGAAAATGGGGGAACTTGAGAGGAGAGAGTAAAAGGCAGCAGACAGAGGAAATCAAAGGGAAATGCCAGACCCACCTGGTCCCAGGTCAGGTGTCTCCTTCATCTCCTCCAACACCTCCCACCACACCATCGGGGACCTTCAGGGAACACAGATCAGCCCTGTTTTTCTCAGACTTACTCACAAGGGGAAAAGCATCAAAGCCAAACTCCTGCATGAAGGAGAACTGAACTTAATGCCTTTTTCTGCCCCTGATGAGCTATGCTCCCCTGAGCAAGTGCCTTCATCTTTCTGCCTCAGTTTGCCTCATCTGTAAAATGGAGAGCATAAAACTATATGATCTCTACTCTGTGATGACTTTCATAAACCAATTCAAAATTTATGTTCATATTTAACGTGGTAGTAGTTATTCCTGTGAGAAGACCTTACCAACTATAAGACAGACCCGTGGGCTCTACCACTGCTTATTCCTGTGAGAAGACCTTACCAACTATAAGACAGACCCGTGGGCTCTACCAAGCAGCCTGTGCCATGCTTGGAAGGTAACAGGACCCAGAGAGTGTCATTCTTGGGATAATTAGGAAAGATGTCGTGAGCTGGGCCAGAGCTCGGCTAGAGACTCACGCAGTGAGCCATTAAGCTGTGGGAACATCCAAATGCTACCTCTGAGGTTGCCTGTTTCAAGGAACACCTCAAAATCTCTCCAGAACCAGAGCTAAGGGGCATCCGGCAGACTCCGTCTATAGAGCACGTGCTTCCAGAGCTCAGGGTCATGAGTTTGAGTCCTACTTGGGGCATAGAGCTTACTTAAAAAAAAAAAAAAAGAAGAAGAAGAAAGAAATAAAACAGAGCTCAATTTTCAGAAGGAAATTGTTTTACTTTAAAATCTACTTCTATTCATAAATTAATTTTCTGCATACTGAGTTGATGTAGGCACACATCCATGATAACAACTGTTAAAATATCTTTTGCTTCCATTTGTTACAATTGGCCAGGAGGTGTGGATTCACCAAGTTTGGCACACCGTATAGTTTTTCTGGGGAGTCCCCCAGTCACTGGCTGTGGTCAGAAGGGTCTGCTCCTCGGACTCTTCTGGGTCCAGGCCATTACTGAAAACACATTTTGCACGTCCTGTCTGGTGCATTCTCTGCTTGCAACCCCAGATGCCGAAACAGGGCTGGGGAATGAGTCACAGCTGCCTACTGGCTTCCACTCCTCTCCACGTTCCCAAACGGTCCCCAGAACAGACCTGGAAATCCATGTTTCCGAAGCAGGAAGCTCAGCAGTCCTGTGCGGAATGCAGAGTGTTCACAAAGCTCCGGAGAGCACCCTGCACCCTTCCTAAATCACTTTTGCAAAATGCATGCAGACCTCAGCCTGAGCCCAGAAAAAACATCTTATGAGGGCCCCCATGCTGTTCTCGCTGTTCAAGAAACGGTGACAGAGTGTGTTACACACGCAGCCGAGACGTGCACACACACCGGAGATCCTGCTTGTGGAAATCCCACGGGGCCAAGAGAACTGCTAAAATTAGGTCATTGTGGACCTCCAAAATTTGCAGAAACCCCCAGTTTGCCAGTGATGGGAATGAGGACGGCGGCGATGCTGTCCGGGAGCAGCCTGTCTCCCCTACGGTTCATGTCTCAGTCTCTGTTTCAAGACACCGCACCAGAGCCCTAGAAAATAATAAAGGTATTTTGTGAAAAACTCCTTAGTCTGTGGGATAAACCTGGAGCAGTGACATGTATAGCTTCAGGCTTATTTTTAGATCCTCTGGAGAATGAATGTGTGCGAGAGAGAGTCAGAGAGAAAGAGCAGAGAGAGAACGGTTTAAATCATAATAACTTCATAAAACAGAGTTTTCTTGTAATATTCTTTGGTAATGTTGAGCTGAAAATAGATTTACAATCAAAATGGGCTTAATCTGATATTAAAGAATTCTCTTAACATCCCCCAAACAATTGAGAATTTTTTTCCCTCCCTTTGGTTTGTTTTGCGTTAGCTCCTCCAAGAGGCTGTGGATGTAAAGAAATATATTGACGTTAATTAAAATGAGTTTTATGTTGCTTGGCGAGGGCAGTTTCAGCCCACGATCCACCGCAAACAGCTCTCCCCATGTGACAGCGAGGGTGCCTTCCTCCCCCAGGGATGAGTCTGCCCTAAAGGGACAGGGAGGTGGCTGGCCCGGGGCCTTCGTGACAATAACAGACAGCAGTGTAGACTTTCCCGAGGCTGCTCTGTACTGCTGAGTCCACACCCAGCACATTAAAAGGGATTCAAAGTCTAGGTCGTCCCTCAGAACATGGTACCCAGACTCTAGGCTTCTGGTCTAATCCCCCGGTTCCTCAGGTTAGAACCTGGGACACGGGTGAATTTTAGGGAAAATTCCACCAGAACTAAAGCCCTTTCCCTTCAGGGAGACGGCCGTGCATTTCCCATAGCATAGTAAAAATGGGTAATTTTTGCTTGGATTTGTCCTAATGAAGGGCTTTTACATCGGGGAGCAGGTCTATCTCACAGTATACCTATCACTTCTGCTGAGGAGGCGTAATAAAAATTCTTAATTAAAAATAATTGGATTAATGATAATATAATCGGCAGCTATAATTTCAGTGTTTGCATGTAAAATCATTTGACTTTGAAACAAATCATCACACGCCTCTCAGTTGGCTTCTTATCGACCAAATTAATCAGACAGGAGAGACTATTCTAAAGTACGATTGTTAAGCTGTATACAGTTTCCTTTATGGCTAACAGCATGCTAGAAGCTTCTCATGTGGATGGCACAAGGATGGGTCACATCTCCCTGTCTGTACAAGGTGTCCCAGCAGCACAGGGAGCATGTGTGTGTTTCCTTCTGAGCTCTGCACCGGCTCGGTTGGGCCACAGTGATTTCCTAAGGCTCCCTGAGAGTTGTCCCGGGTGGATGATGCTGTAGGTCCTGACAGTGAATCACCGTATTCGCTCTAATATGTCCATTGTCCGCTGGCCAGGAGGCTTCTCCCTCTGAGACACTCTAGGATCCCACTGCCACACATTCCGAGTGGACGGAGAACTTTCTAGGAGCAGGAGATGTAAGGAAAGACTCGACTAGGACTGTTGGTGGCCTGGATGGAGCCACACAGGGACTTCAAGGATGACTCAGAGATGAAAGTCACATGTGATTGATGGATCCAAAAAATGAAAGGCAAAGAGAGAATGATCTGAATATGCCAGGCATCACGTTGATTTTTTTTTTTTTTTTTTTTTTTTTTTTTTTTTTTTTTTTTTTTTTTTTTTTTTTTTTTTTTTTTTTTTTTTTTTTTTTTTTTTTTTAGCTCTAAGGATTTCATGTAAATCTGTCTTGACTCTAGAGTTTTAGGAATAAACTCCGGGCCAAATTTTTAAGCATTCAAAGGTTCTGAGATTTTAAATTGCATGTCATCTGCTGTCAGGAAGGATCCCAAAGGGATTACTGCTTTACGGCAGCTTGACCTTGGGTGCCCAGCCCAGTCCTTCATTATGTTTGGCAAGTAACTGTGGACAGGCGTTTGCCACCCATGGCTCTGAAAGCAGCACCTTGTCCAGAAGGACCTGGTGGAGGGGGGGTGGCAAGTGGAAGGAAGACGCCTCATTGCTGATAACATATTGACTCATTTGGGGGTGGGATTTTTTTTTTTAAGATTTTATTTATTTGACAAAGAGAAACACAGCGAGAGAGGGAACACAAGTAGGGGGAGTGAGAGAGGGAGAAGCAGGCTTCCTGTCCAACAGGGAGCCCGATGCGAGGCTCAATCTAGGGACTCTGGGATCATAACCTGAGCCAAAGGCAGATGCTTAACCAACTGAGCCACCCACATGCCCTTTTTTGGATCTTGGCAAAGGACCCAGGATTACAAAAGTATGTGGAGTTGGTTGAATTTTGCCAGCATTCAGAACAAGGTCTATCCGCCCAGAGCCTGTAAACAAGACCTTATTAGAAAAATGGGTCTTGGCAGATATGACTTAGCATCTTGAAATGAGATCTTACACTTGATTTAGGGTGAGTCCTAATTCCAGGGACAGGAGTTCTCAAAGAAGAGAGGAAGACAAAGAGATAGGCAGGGGGAGGCCACATGAAGACTAAAGACAGGTGGACACTGGAGGGATCCATTTACAAATCTGGGAGCACTGAGAATTGCTGGTGCCCCCAGGGACTGGGAATCATCATGGAGCAGGTTCTCCAAAAGAGCCTCTCAGTGGAATAAACTCTGCCAAGATCTTAATTTTGTGCTTCTGTCTCTGGAACTTCAAGAGAGTACATGTCTGCTGTTTTATTCCCCCCATCTGGGGCAGTTTGGTCCTATAGCTGGAGAAAACAAGTAACAGGGTCTGTAATTTGTGTCCTGGTCCCCTGAATCTTTATGGAAATACTCAGTGAATGTAACACTTCCTTTCTTATGTTTTTCTACTTGTATCACATCTCTGAAACATAGGTTCATTCCAGCAGGTAGATTTTTATTAGCTAAAGGAGGCCTCTGCATTCTGTAACCTTGTTATAACACGCCGGACCTGAAGGGTTCCTTCGTATGGCTTCTGCCTTAGGTCAGGTTCCCAAAGCAGAGTCAGAGGTGGGAATTTGTGTGTTCATTGCTAATTGAGGGAATAAGCTTCAGGAAACAGTTTAATAGGAGCATGGCAAGGAAGCTAAGAAAGAAGAATGAGCTGAGGAAGGATGTGGTCTCTGCTGCAGTGTGCCTTGACCTGAAATGGGAGGGGAGGCTGTAAGGAACCGTGGAACGTGCATCACGCTCCTTACAAGACGCCTGGTCTTTGTGCCCCTGGCTGTGGCTGAGGGGGGCATGGGGGTTTGCAGCCCTGGGGTTCCTGGAAACTGGGGCTCTGGCAAGCTGTGAGCTGGGGGATGGGTGATTAGGGAAGGTAGCCACAGTATCTATGACAGGTGCACCAAGGCTGATGGTTTCCTGGACAGAGACCCTTGTGCCCTCCTTGCCTCTAACCCATCTGAGAGCTGCCACCCTCTCTTTAATTTTAAATCCACTAGGACCTAGCTGCCTCAGGACCCCGGGGTCATGCTAGGTCCTAAGACACAAGCCAAAGCACTCCTCTGTTCCCCTAAACATGGGCATCCGGTGTCCCCATGCTGGCATAGCTTCAGCAATATCTGAATTCCCATCCCCATTCTTTCTCAACATTTCAAAAGGAGCCTTCAAGGCAGTGATGTGCTTTAACTTTATTTGCTCATTCATTTATTCTGTGCACATCGAGCCCTGCATGTGGTGTTGGGAGCAGAGGATGTGACATTGAATACATTACACTCATTTTCCGACGAGCTCAGGGCCCAGGGCCAGAGGCAGGCCCAGGGGAAGATCGCAGCGCTGGGGTTGGGGGCACGGCTGGCACCATAGAGAAACGGGTCCTGTGCCTATGTCAGGGCTTTCGAAGACCCTGACTCTGGAAGACCAGAGGAGCAGGATGAGAAGGGTGCCCAGGATGGGCCTCTGCCAGGGGCGAAAATGAGCAGCAGGACCAAGCCTCAGAGTGGCCAGAAAGCATCAGATCTCCCGCACAAGGGAGGCATTGGCTGGGGTAAGCAAGCCGTGCAGGGGAGCATAGGAACACACAACAGACCTCTGCCAGGCAGTTGGGTAAAGAAGGTAAGGTCAACAGATTTGCCATTCCTGGGGAAATCTGGGAATTATTACAACGAAAACAACAAAGGTGATGTTTCTCTGAAGTTGAAGTCAGTGTAGCTCAAGGTTGGAAGGCGGACAGGAGGGCAAGAGCACCTGCCTGGCTCTGTCCCCTTCTAGCTGAAGGACTTCAGGCACGCTGCTCAAACTGGCGGTGGGAGTAGAACAAAGTGCTCCCTTTTAAGCGTATTGTGAAGATTTATCAAAGACAGTAAACTGTTTAAGTCAGTGCCTGACAAGGAGCGAGCCCTTGATACACTGTAGCTATGAAGAGCCTAGAACGCTGCCTGGCACTGCGCCACGAGCTCAGGAAACATTCCTGGAATAAAATATTTCATCAGATCATGAAGCTTCATGCACACTTTATATCTGGCAACATAACATCTTTGTGTTTGCTTTAATATAAGTTGATTTTTCTCCAAGGATCCTTTAAGGCAGATATCCCAGGAGGAGATACCTTGTTCGTGTTGAGATTCTGTGCCTCCACCCCGGGGTCCCTGGGGGCCCAGAGCAGCTGTGTCCAGCGAAGGGATGGGATGCCAAGGGTGTAGACTCTGTCTAAATGACACATTTGTTGCATGTGGAAAGACCTTCATGGTCAGGTTGCTTTTCATGCCAGTGCTGAGGCCCACCAGGCCGGATAGAGGATTCCATGTGGCCTCCCACAGCTCAGTCTAAGGAAGGAGAGGTGCTCATATTTTGGGGAATGAAAGTATGAAAAGGGGAAAAATTCAGGTTTCAAGTATCTTTGCTCATGGGGATCGACATTCTGATGTTCAGTTTGTCTGAGCCAGATGAGGTGCTAGTCTGTGTGATCTATGCAGGAGCTAACCATTTTAGAAAAGATATTAGGCAACCAAATTGTACCTTATTGTCTATTATTAAGGAATCAAGTAATAACAGAGCCATGATAAATGTGTGCGACGGAAAAGGGAGGCTGCTATGGGAAACTTGACTCTTAATCCAGAAATTTCTGACCTTAATTCACAAACTTAATGTTGCAGGGGCATGACTGTTACAGCAAACAGGGAAAGAATGCCATTTTGATAGCATTTACCTTAAGAAAAAAAAAATCCCCCAAATGCTTTTTATAACATTCTAAGATACTCTTATATAATGTGATATAACATTTATTTGATGCATAAGTAAGAAAAAACAGGGATCCCACATTCCAGCAATGACATCACAACTCAATCCAGTACATACAAGTGGACTATCAGGGTTTTAACACAGTTGGGGTCTTTCCTAGTTACCGTGTGGATGAACATCATTCTGTGTGTCTGTCTGTGAACCTGACAGACTCATGGCCACTGAATGACCATTGCTTCTGCTTTCACAGCAGAACTAAGCCTTCAGTGAGGAGCTCCCATGCCAAACCCAATAGGTTTTCATGATACTTTTGGAAAGAGAGCAAATGGGAAGGGGGGGGGAAGCAAAGAAAAGTAAAAGGGAAGACATCGGTCACTTGGTTCCCAAATTGCTTCCACGTGGCTTTGGAGAGCCAGCAAAGACCTTGAAGGAGGTTGGGTCTCATCCCCAGAGATGAGCCATGACTCTCTCCTTTCACTCTCCAGGAGATGCCCAAGATTCCAAGTAAATGGTCTTTCAGAAGTTGACCTAAGGGTTCTGAAGTCTAATTGTGAAAGTTCCGGAACGGCTGTGGTTGTTCTAACTACTTCTAAGCAAGTGTGCTTCCTCAGCTGTTCTCTGGCCATGAAGTCTGGTTATCAGTGAAGCTGCTGGCAGAGTGGCCCAGGTTATGTGCTGACTTACTGACCCATCGTATGATCACTCTTCGTGACAATCTTGCTTCTTCCCATCAGCTCACTGCAACTTGGTTGGGAGCCATATGCAAATCGCTCCTGGAAATCCAGGATACTGGAATCCCTTGTTTAGGGAGTCAATAATGAATCTATGTCAGAGACTCCTGCTCCAGAGCCCATGTCCGCTAGAAACCTGGCTGGTAGAATCCACGGCATCTGGAGGGATTCCAGAAGATTGGAAGCCAGAAGTAAATCTATCATGAGACTCATGAAGAGTTGACTGACTCACGATTCACAGTCTGGGTACATCAATATCATCTGTAGGCTATGCTGGGGACACAGCCAAGCCCCCTGCTGTGATACAGGCACAGGCATGGGGACCTCATGCATGGTCAATACCCAAGGGGCAGCTAAAAAGTGGATGCACCGAAATGCAATTGCTGATTGTTTTGGGGGCAGGTGAATGGTCAGGGGAAAGGAGGGTAGCTCAGCAGGGAAGAGCAAGGTGTCAGGAACCAAGAGACTCCTTGGAACACAGGCAGCTGACTCCTTGGGGCCATGCCTGTGGAGACTTAGCCACACTCACACATGTTTTGTCATTTATTGTGGAAGAGCTAAGAACTCTTTTGTCCTGCTTATACTCAGTAGGTTTATGTTGAATGCCTAGATCAAAAAATGAGAGCCACCATTTGAGACTAAGGAACTCAGAAATTAAAAAGGCAAACATAAGCACAATGCATTATTTTGGCAAACCCAAAAGTTTGCTTGAATAAGTTTCAATACTGAGCCTAAGCCAGAGCCTCTCCCTCTCCCTAACTCCCCTAGTTTCAAGTTGAACTTCTCTATATTGGTTCTCCTCTGGTGTTTATCCTTAAAAAAAACATTATGGAAAATAACTTGAATTAGGTTCATACTCTCATTTGGGTGGTTCGTGTTGCTTAGGAAAATCAAAATTGTCTCATTTCAGTCATACTCTCTGGGTATTAATCCCCAGGGGTGAAGGGAGTGCTTGTGCTAGGACTATTGCAATAGTCTCTAGGTATGAGTGAATTAAGACATAGACATCTCAGTAGGACGTAAAGAAGAAAAGGTCAGTCTTTCTATGATGCTCAATGTTAGTTCAGGCAAAGATTGAAGAGTGTCCTTGGATATTTTTGGAAGGCAGAGGAAGACAGATAAGTCCCTTTGTGTATTTGCATATAATCAATTTTGCTATAAATTTACCCTGGAGATGGCTTCTCGGTGGTTGGTCCAGAAAACTTTCTAGCCCCACAGTTGTCCCTGATTATTAATCTAGTCCTCTCATCCTCTACATCTTGTTTACTGAGGGATTCCCTCATCTCTTCCAGATACCTGCTGTGATAAATAGCTCTCAGAATTCTGAGGAGCCTGATAATTCTTTCCCTCTGAAGACCCAAAACCCAACTCTATGAAATCCTGACTGGGACTCTTGCATTTAGCTTCCCTGACAGTATAGAATAAACTCAGACTTTCTTCCCTGAGACAGACCTCCACATTCTTGAGGTCATCAGCCGGGTATATCCTTACTCTAGTTTTCAGGAAAAATGAGGGTTCCTTTAGCGCTTCCATTCTCTCCCACCTAGCATACTCTCCAAAAGAGGAACTCCAGTCTGCCAAAATATTTTAAAGTGCATGTTCAGAATTGTGTCTAGGTGTGATAGGGCTCTCGATGGGTGTCAAAGGTGGTTATCCTTTTCATTTTGGTCTCCTTTTCTCGTAGGTTCAAAAATCTAAAGTGCAGATATTGGCACACGCATGCACACCCATGTGCAAAGGAAGCCTGGCAGGCATAGAAGCATGAAGAGAGCAGCCCCCCAATGATTTAGCATACTTTCCAATTCCCTGTGATGAGTTAGAGAGACGGGGAAGGCAAAGCCGACTGATACAATGGTGATTTTCTCAGGACTCCAAGACTGAATTAATTGTATACACCTTGAGCAAAGTGTGGAGGAAACAATAGGAAAGCTTCCTTTAAAGTCATCTTATTAAGGGAGAAGCATCCTGGCCTCTGTCTCGCAGGGAGCCTCCAATCTGCCTTATCAAACATAAGGTGCTTGTGAGATGCAACAGGTTCCTTCCTCCAAAGCTGTGTTCTTACATTCTCACACCCCCTGTAGGCTTTGAAATCAGTGTTCAAAGTGGACTTTCTGAATTCATGAAAACCCACAGGTCTATAATCCATCCCTAATGGAAGTCAAACATGACACCGGCGAGATAAAACACAGTGGCCTCCCCCTCTGTTCACAGTAGGTGTCTGCAGATAATAAATATTTTATTTTACTACAAAAACAAATAACTAAACATACCCCCTGTGTTTGTTCTGAACTCGACAGTAGCTTTTGTGAGTTTACTATATTTCAAAGCCGATTGAGGAAACCACAGTGTCATGTCGGTAACTGGGTGTGCTTATACAAAAGGAAACCAAAGCTGCTTTCATTCTCACAAACTGCGTATTACAGGAATGCCAGCGAGTGCCCCTCTGCCGAGGGGCTCTTTGGCAGTCTTCTGAGTTCTGGTTGTGGGAGCAAAGAGCAGCCATCACAAAAATAGGCAAAGAGCAAAGGCGTTTGGAATTCATCTTCTCTTGACGTGAGTCATTCTGATTGGCTCTCCATAACCACCATTCACCAAGAACCCTCTATGAGTTCATTGATTTGGTGCTATGTGAGCCTCATCTTCCTCTGCCCAGAACTCAAGGCCTGAGGCTCTTCAGAGACCTCCAGATGGAGAAAGATGAGCCAGGTTCCAATGTTATAATCTCCAGGAGAATTCAAGGCCAACTTTGGTGAAAACCATCCTGTTTCATGGTCCTCATCAGGCTGTAGAAATATTGCAACTACATATTTTAATGGCTTCAAAATTGCTTTTAAATTAGAAGCTTTAAATCCAGTAGCTGTCCAAGTGAATAAAGCGGAAAATACCCGAAATTCATCTGCTTATGTTGCTACCTTCATAACGATGTGTTGGATTGTGAATTGTCTGAGTTGGTCACTCCACAACAATTCTTCTGCAATGTGATTTGACCTTCTGTTTCTTTGGTTCTGTTGCTAGGACGTAAGGATCATGGGAAGATTTTCATGTGACCCAGTCTCTAGTGCATTTGTTCAAACTGTTGACTAAATGGAATTCTGCCCCAGGAACTCAACATGGTACTGATCAGAATTAGGGATGGTTGCAGGCCACCTGTGGGTTAAAGGGTCGGCAGTAGCATGTTACTTAGGTTTAATTTTAGTTTGCCAACCTCACCATTTCTACTTCTGATTTTTAAAGGATAGAGATTGGTGTGAATTCCCACACCAGCATGGGAGAGCAGCACCACATATTGCCATCATGGAACACACTGGAAACACCTGCTCCCTCTCTGTAGTGACTAACTGTGTGTATCCACTCAGAGGGTGTTTTTGGGTGAGATTAACATGTAGTGCAGAGAACTTTGAATAAAGCAGATTGCCCTCCACCAAATAGGTGGGCCTCATCCAAACACATGAAGGTCTGGCTAGAACAAAATGACTGACCTTACTGAGCAAGAGGAAATTCCCCATCGGATGCCCTCGAACCTGAAGCTGCAGCATCAGCTCCTCTGGACTGCACTGCAGATTTGGATTTACCAGCCTTCTGAACCATGTGACCCAATTCCTTATAATAAATCTCTTTCTCTTTATATACATATCTCATTGATGCGTTCCTCTAGAGAAGCGTGCCTAATAAAACCACTTAAACACAATAAGAACGAGATCATATCTAATAAGGAAAACACTGTAATGTGGTTATTAGTTTGTTGTCAGTATAAATTCTGCGAAAGGTTCCAGGAGCCCAAGAAAATGATATATATTTTGACCGAACTGAGCTATGTCTCAGTGTTACCTGCAGAGCCTTTGTTCATCCACAACAAGACACACTGAAGGATACCCCTTTAAGTTCATGGCAACCAGTGATTAGTGACATTAATAATGTTTTTGCATAATGTCCTTTTTTAAAGGCTCTTCATGAAAAATCAAGGGATGTTCTGGCTCTCTTTAAGCAAAAAGTTGTAGAAATTATTGTGTTTTTCCTTTAGGTAATGGCTCCTTGGGAGCTCAAGGAAATCTGGGGCTAGGTTACAGAATCTATCTTGTTTCCTACCAAAAATATGACCTTCATCCTCTTTTCCTTTTCACTGTTGCCTTTTCTCCATACTACTTCTGCCTCCCAGCAGCTAGACATGATTTGGGGGGAATAAGGCAGAAATAAAGAACACTGGTTATAGCTCATGCTTATGGTCCTCCCCTCATCTTTCTGACCCTTGCTCTCAGCCTGGGGTTACTGCAGCGGGCTCTGGCCCATGGGTTCAGCCAATTAGGACACCAGTTTGGAGATGGGAGGGTGGTTACAACCCATTAAGAAAGTCTCCTCACAGGCTCCCCTGCTCCCTCCAACTAGGGTCTGCCCCGACCTATCCTCCCTCCTTCCAAGATCTGGCGCTGCTTCCTCTCCTGGTCCTTTTAGGCATTGGGGTGGGGGGCTCTTTCATCAGTCCTTATGGCTTCTAGGTGCCCCTGACACACCCCTGCAATTAGATCCTTTGCAAATAAGCTCTCCTTGAATTATTCTCACTGAAACATGCCATCTGTTTCCTGCTGGGACTGACTAACTCCCAACTGGGAATTTTGAAAATATGTATGTTTTTTGTTTTTGTTTTGTGTTGTTTGGGTTACTTTGCTTTCTTTTTTGAGCAGAGTGGCTTAGGGTTGCGGCATTTGAAAGTCCCAAGTCCAGTTCCGAGGGAGTTGGCCATAGTCTGCAGTCAGCTAGACTGACTTAAGCGGAAAGATGAAACCAGTTGTATTTCTTTAAACCAATCCCACTTAAGGGAGGCCCTCTGTGCAGAGTGTTAGGAGGACCTGGTTTTGCTGTCCTGCTGTCAGAGACAGAACTCTGCCCTTGACTCTGGAGGGTCCCAGTGCTGGGAAGGGGCCACTCGCTCCCCCACATGCTACTTTTAACTACATGCGCCACAGAAACGTGCATCCTGGAGTCTCCGCTCTGACAGCCAAAGGACAAAAAACAAACAAAAACCAGCAGGATGCTTGAATCAAAATCAAAGATAGGCATGACCTAAATCAAAGCAGCTTTTAGATTTGGGACATAAATGTCTCACAGATAGACCTATGCCAAGACCATTGCCAAGAAGGACAAAGGATAAGAGAAGAGGGCACGGGATCAGTATCAAGGCCCAAATGTGCCTACAATCAGGAAGCCACCCTGAGTCCTTGAGATATTGGGAGACACCATTCAAGGTGAGCCTGTGGGCCCCAGGAGTTGTGAGGCAGAGGAGACTCATGGGTCGCATTAATCATCCCGTAGCCTGGGCCGGATGGTCCTGAACATGAGGCCTGAGAAGCCTGTGATCCTACTACCTGTCCCCACATTAGGCAGTGGCAAGCCTTCCTGTGGCTCGCAACTTACAGCAAACTGGACAGCTTTAAACAACAGAAATGTATTCAGTCACAGTCCTGGAGGCCAGAAGCCCAACAGTCTCACTGGGTCAAAATCGAGGTGTAGGCAGGGACTTTCTTCCCCAGGAAGCTCAGGGTGGAAATCTGTTCCTTGCCCCTTCCAGCTTCTGGTGGCTGCTAGCGTTTTGTGGCTCTGATCTCTGCCCCTCTGGTCCCATGGCCATCCCACCACTGCCTGTGTCAGGTCTCCCTTAGCCTCCCTCCTGGTAAGAACCCTGGTGATGACGTTCAGGGCCCACCCAGACATCCCGGTGCATCTCCATATCTCAAGACCCTTCATTGAGTCACATCTACAGACTCTGCACTTAAGGAAACATTCATAGGTTCCAGGGACTGAGGTCTGTTGTCTTTGGGGGTCAATACCCAGTCCGCTGTAAAGTAAGTGAGTGTGTGTATAACACAAATACGCATGTCTACTTAACTTTTTACAAGTAGCATCTATGCACATATTTCACTTTACGTATGTAGTGTACACAGATACACGTGTCACTTAAATACGCAAATATTGTATATGGTAACTCAGCTTCTCTATCCCTATTTCCAGCTCCTCCGCCGAGGGACTGCGTTTGCCCCTCTATGTGCCCGCAGCCCTGGTGTTCATCCAGGCACATTGTAGGGACTCAGTGTGCATACGAGTGTCTTCTCTACCCACTTCGTTTTTCTGCACTTGGCCGGTGTTGCTCGTTGGCGTGCTAGACATCTGCCTGGGCCCCGGGCCCGAGCACAGGCCCCTCTTTCCTGCCGCAAGCACTGTCGGGGCAGCAACTAGCTGCCTCAGCTTGGCTGAACCACAGTGTTGTCCTGCGGCTTGGATTCATCCCTGGCAGCCCGAACGCACCCCCGGCACAGGCGTCATCCTCTATCGCTCCAGAGAGCAAAGCCCTTCCAGAAGTGAGGCTCGGGCGTCGCGTGGATGCAGGCTGGCTAGGCGTGCGGTTGGCTCCCTCTGGCCTGACTCCCCCCAGAATCGGTACAGAAGTCTTGATGACACCAGGGTTCAGCTGTGACACCTCCACAAGCACCAAGTTTCCTTCCTGACATGGATATCAGATAAGGCACGTGGACACATCTTTCTGGGATGACATGGGAGGTTCGTGTGTTTCTCCCTATCCTCACTCCTTGCTACATTTGTGTATTTCATTTTGTGGTAGATTGAATGCTGGTCCCTGGCAACATATTTCCATGTCCCTGGGACCTGAAAATGTTCTTATTTGGAAAATGGGTCTTTGCAGATGTGATTAAGTTCAGGATCTTGAGATAACTGAGATGATTGTATTTATCAGAGCTGTCCCGAACAACAGAACGGATACGGTATCTATGTATATCTAAAGAGAGATTTATTTTAAGACCTTGGCTCACACAGTTGTGGGGCCTGGCAAATCCAAAATTGATAGGGCAAGCTGCAGGCTGCCCAGAGAGGAGCTGAGCAGGCAGCTGACTCTGAAGGCCATTTGCTGTCAGAGTTCCCTCCTCCTCCAGGGACCTTAGTCTTTTTCAACTGATTGGGTGAGGCCCACCATAGTATGGAGGGTATTCTGCTTTATTCAAAGGCTACTGATTCAAAGGTTAATCTCACCTAGAAAATCACTTCACAGTGATCTAGACTTACATTTGATCAAGTGTCTGGGGATAGTGGCCAAGTCAAGCCGACACAGAAAATTAACCATTACAATTATCCCGAATTACGTGGGTGGGCTTTTCATCCAGGAAGAAGTGGGAGAGAAAGGTATGGGGAGATCGGACCCTGACAGAAGAAGAGGTAACATGCATGGGGCTCCAGAGATTGGAGTGACCCAGCCACCACCAAGAAAGCCAGGCTGGATGACACACGGGAGGATGCTGACCCTAGAGCCCTTGGAGAAGGTGAGGCCAGGCTGACCTTTAGATTTCAGAACCCCGGCCTCCAGAGCCCTAGAGAATACATTTGAGCTGTTTTAAACTGTCCTGTGTGTGATGCTTGATCACAGGTGTCCTGGGACAATGGCATCCACCTGAGGACGGAGGAGCGGAGCCAGAGGACCGCGGCCGTGGCTGTGCGGGGGCAGCAGCAGTAAGTGGACGTGGTGAAGCTTTGGCTGGCCGGAGGCCTAGGAAGATGTCTCTGCCTGGGGCTGCCCAGAGACATGGCAGACGGAGGCCGAAGAGCCTGACGCCCTGGCTCCTTACAGACATGGCTGCCCAGGAGCCCAGTGCGACCTACTGGGAGGTGGCATCCGGAGGAGACCCTTGGTGGAGCTCCCCGAGCCCACCCTCGCTCCAGCCAGGCTCTGATGGGGAGAACGGTCTGCTGGACAGCACCGGACCCTGGCGGAAGCGTGAGTACCCAGCCTGGACGCCGGCCTTGGGCGTGGTGTGGACTGTCTGAGTCTAACTGGGCCTCAGTCACGGTCCTTGGCCCTCCCCGCGCGCTGGCCGACCCCACCAGGCTGTTGGCTTTGTGTGTTGAAATAAGACCCTAAATATTCCTTTAATACAGTTTGGGGAACTTTTTTAATGTGTTCCAGTGGTTTATATCATCATTCTTACTGTACTAAAATTTACATGCCCTTTTTAAAAAAAATAATATTGTCATGTAAATTTTTGTAAGCTCTAGGTTTATTTTATGAGCCATAAACTTAGACAACATATTAAAATCTTGGGAGAATTTTAATATCTGCAGCAGATTATCCTAGAAAGGAAAAAAAAAAAAAAGAAAGGAACCACACCTAATTCCCGGGAATTACAAGGACAGAGGCATATCAAGTATGTTAAAAGGTTTAATAGCTGTTAGTAAATTTTACTGCTGCTGTCAATAACTCCATAATATATTGGGCCAGTTAATAGGTCAATGGAACATATTTATATCTTGCTATAAACTGTTTAGCCAAGAACAAACTAATTTCTAATGATAATGAAACACGGAGTCAATAAATATTAGTTTTAGTATTTCTAATTTAAATACAATTTTTTTACACCCCCCATAAAGGCTGGGTTGGCAGCATTAACACATATATTTCTGGCTTTTGTGAACCAAGGGCAAGTGTGTCAAAAACTAACTGTGATATTTAGGTTAGAACACAATGTTTGTGAGTGACACAGCCTTCGAGATGCATGATTCTTTGTTTTGTTATCAAAACCATAACAGTCCTTAGGATCTCATCTCAAATATGGGTTCAATCACTCTACTCTTGAAAGCATCTCTTAAAATATGAATTTTTTAAAAAAAAATCAGGGCAAATTTTTATGTTTAATACATTTTGAATTCACAGATTATTTTTTTGTTAATTCCAAAGTCTCTCATTGGGTAGAGTTGAATAAATTCAGTTTTGCCCTCAAGTGCCCCGAGCCAGCAGATGGAACCTGCTACGGGCATGTTTCCGGTGAGAAACAAGACCATAAATTAATTGTGCTTCCAGAAGACTTGTAGGGTTAAGGAGTGACTGTCCAGATGAGCCTTCCGGGACAGTACACATTTGTAAGCGTTTTTCATCTCACGGGCTCTCCTAAGGAAAGATGCGCGTGCGTAGAGAAAAACATGGAGGGCGTCTGAGGCACAGAGCTTTCCCAGGGTGGAGACATGCCAAGTGCAGGATTTTCCGGCAGACAAGCATTTATGGGGCTTTCTCTGCCCTGCACTCTGGGCACGCAGCCATGGGTCCATGTGCGTTCCCACCGCGCTGTTTCCTGGGCTGTCCCCACAGTCACGTCCCCTCGTGAGTTTCAGCCCCTCTTATTGGTCCTGCCAATGTCACCTGCTGTTATCGACGACATCGTGTCCCCATCCCCCCAAATGTATATGCTGAAGGCTCTGACCCCCCAGTAGCACCTCAGAATGAGATTCTGTTAAGGATAAGACTTTTAAGGGAGTAATGAAGGCAAAAGGGATCTTTGGAGCGGATCCTAATCCAATCTGACAGGTGTCCTGATAGGAAGAGGGGATGAGGGCACACATAGAAGGCAGCCATCTGCAAGTCAAGGAGAGAGGCATCAGGAGAAACTAAGTCCACCGACACCTTGAGCTCAGATTTCTAGCCTCCAGAATGGACAAAAAATATTTTTTGTTGCTTAAGTCCCCAGCGCCCCATGCTTTGTTATGAAGCCCTAGTAGACGTATACACTTGCTAAACCATGAACTCTGATCTTTAATTTTTAAACTCTATTACTCCACTTGGGAGGGAAACATACAACCAAAACATTTCCATGAGGAATCTGGGAGCTCTAGCCGTGCAAGGACTGACATGTGGGGTTCAATCACTCTGTGATGGGAGCTGCCCTGTGTACTGTGGGATGTTAACGACCTCTCTGGTCTCTATCCACTAGATGCCATAGCATAGCCTGGAGTCAGGACAGTCAAACCTGTCTCTAAATCGGGCCTGATGCCCCCAGGGTGGGGGTGGGGGTGGGGGACAAGGTTGTCCTGATTGTGCATGCACCCGGTGCCCTCCCACACACAAGATGGTGCACACAAGCTCACGCACCCGGGTGTGTCTACGTGCATACGTAGCATTCTGTGCACACCATGTAACGAAGGACGGGTGGTAAAAGGGGCCTCACACATCCCTCGGCCTGGCATGTACTTCTCAATGAGGTCAGAGACCCAGGAGGATGAACTCTGCCCAAGGCCATGGGGCATGGGTGGCAGGGCCCATATCAGGATCCGTCTTTGCCCTTCTCCCTCTCCAGAGCACTGAGCCATCTCCTGGTTTCCATGGAGGGTTGCCGGAGGCCAGAAGCCGGTGCAGTGGCTAAGGCAGGCTCGCGACTGTTGGGGAAGCCAGCAATAATCTTGGGGCTGACCCACTGGAGGCTGGTCCTGTTTCCTAGACGTTTATGAACACATTGCCATCCCTCCAGCTGCCCGTAACTCTGACAGAGGTCCTTTGCAGGTAGTACTGGCCAAAGCAAAGGTGGTTGACTCGTTATCAGTAGAAGAACAGGGCTGGGGGTGTGCCGGGGCGGTGGGGATGGCCGGGGCAAGTTGGATCCCTTTGTTCTCCCTGCTGCCCACCACACCGTGCTCTGGAGCCTCGCATCCTGGGTCGGCATCTTCGGGGCTCCCTCCCTTGCCCTCAGCTTTCACTGGCGTGGCCAACTGGAGGGGCCAGCGGAGGAGGGCAGAGGGGAGAGGCCTTGGTGCCCCATTCCCCTGTCCTCTCCTGGACACTCCCCTCCTCTGTCCTCCCCTCAGGCCAGGGTGGTGAGTGCTCAGAACGGTAGTGCTAGTCGCTTGGGCCTCGCCATCCCTGGCCAACTTCCCCCAGCTCTTGCAGTAACCCCTGCAGGGCTTTCTGCACCCCCAGGGGCCATGGGTAGAGACTCTGCTTTGATTTCCACTGAGAGGAGTCTCAAGCCTGTGGCAGGGGGTTGTTCTGCTTTGCAAAGGTCACTATTGCCTTCACTTCTCTCTTTTATGTTTAAACTGACACAATTCCCCCAATTAATGTGTTATATTAAATATTAGGCTTTAATAATCTAGTATTTTATTAATATATTTTAATATTTAATGCTAACATTTTATGGGGAGTTCTCAGTCATATTAATCTAGTAAACTTTGCTAATAAAATTAATTTTTTCTCCTATTTTACCTTTTGAATAGAAAAGGTTATGGAAGAGTAAAAATAATTAGATTTCTTTGGGGTACATGATGGGGAGAAAGAGCTAGTCCCTTGGAAATGGTGGCTCCTCTCATCCTCTTCCTATTTTCCTAAGCCTCCTGTGGGCATCTCACGTGCCCACACATAGGCTGTGAAGGGAAAGGGGGATGGGCACTGGCCAAATGCTTCTTTGATGATTTTTAGAATTTTACAATAGAGAGAACCTGACAGAAAACCGCAGGGCCCCTCTGTGTTCCAGGGAAGAACAGGGTGGCCTCCACGGCTCCCCCAGCGAGAGCCGCTTCGCTAGGAAACCTCCCTGTTCTCCCACACCTTCGCTCCGCTCCTGAGTAGGCTGGTGCAAATCTTTACATAATCTGACCTCTCAATTAGTAAGTCGGTCACATAGTCAATTGGAATATGCATGTCGCCTTGCCCGGATGGCGCGTCGCCTTCTCTCCTGGCTCGGCTGTTTGATGTACTGTGTGCTTTCATCCCCTTCCTCCTCTTTCTCCTGTGGGAGAGCTTCTCTACAGGGGCAGGATTAGGACCCGAGCACCTGGATAGAAGGCGGAGATCACAGCCCCCCCCCCCCCGAAACTCCTGTCCCTGGCGGAACGCTCTCAGTGCCACCAGGAGGGTCTTCCTTCTCTGGCCCCCAGCCTCGCCGAGTCCTGAACCCCTTCTGCTTGGAGCCCCTTCCCCATTTGGAGCCCCACCCACGTCTCCCTGGCTGGTCCTAGGAGATCTGGAATTTTTCCTCTCTTGATCCCTTCAAAATGCTTTCCCTGGGGGACCACCTTGTCCTATTGAGTTTTCAGGCTGGAAAACATCCTTGCACTCAAGGGAGACTTGGAGCTGGGAATTCCAACAAACTCCTACTGAGAAGGTGCTGCTGATAGCCACGTCAGCTTACCCTGCCAACGCTCCGTTTTTATTTTACTTTTTTTTTTCTTTTTTAAGAGAGAAAGATAGTGGGGATGGGGTGTGGGGAAGGGTGGAGGGAGAGAATGAGAGAGAATCTTAAGCAGGTTCTATGCCCACCATGATCCCCAGAAAGGGCTCGATCTCACAACCCTGAGATCATGACCTGAGCCAAAACCAAGAGTCAGGGGCTTAACAGACTGAGCTATGCAGATGCCCCTAAGTTTTTACTTTAAAACAGCCCCAGCTCTCTAGTGATGGGAAGAAAGCCACACAGTGAGTGAATTGGGGAAGCAGGCTGTTTCCAGGTTTCAGAGATCTTTAATGTGCATTTTCTGTGGGTGGGGGAGGCTCCCCCTGCCTCTTCCAGCTTCACTCCCCAGGGAGCCCCCGACATCCTACTGCAGATTCCCCGGAGGCCTGAGCCACAGCCTTTTCCCAGCAAGCCCACTCTCTATGCCTTGGCTCATCCTCTCCTCCGCCCAGAATTCCCCGTTTCCTTCTCCATCCTCACAATGTGTTTGGATGTTTTAAAAATGTCAGATTGTAAAGACACTATGTATCGATCCTGACCCCAAAACCAAAGTTTAAAATTTTCACCTTTAGTTCATCCCTTTATTGTGCACATATTTTTGTGTTTTTTTTTTAAAGCTTCATAATTTAATATTCAGAGATGGGATTAGATGAACCTAACATAGCTTAGTCCCATGCGATGGGACCTTCAGTCTCCTTTCCCTATTGCTGATTTCATCCTCTCTAGAAGGTGCCACAAAAGCTGTGTATTTTTCAGTTCACCACACCTGGAGCTGTCCTTGTTCCTCTTAACCTGAGTTTTCTCATGGTATTAGAATCTCTTTATAAATGGGACTTGGGGGGTCACATGTGGGCCATGGGGGGTAAACCAGAGTTTACTCCCTTAGTGCTGGCCCCGAGGCCATTCCAATATTGCTGTCACAAATAACACAACGAGTGACATGTTTATGCATTAATCTTTGTCCACATTTCCTATTATTTCCTTGGAATAGACTTCCAGGAGGAGAATTATTTGGGGGGGAGAAGAGAAATGGATTTCTGCTTCTTGAGACTCATTGGCAAATCGCTTTCCCCGATGGGCATGCCGTCAGCACGATAAGGTTTCTCACCAATGGCCCCCTGCCAGTACTTAAAAATAAGCATTTTAAAATTCCTGTTGATTCACCAGGTGACAAATTGCACCTTCTTATTCTAACCTTAATTATTCCATTATTCACAATTCAAACTTTTTATCGTCATTGTCTGTTTGTATTTATATTTTGTAAATACTCTGGCTACATCCATGAGTCTTTGTACTTTTTTTATTAACATGTGCACATTTGCATATTAGGGGATGTTAACCTTTCTGCATGATAGTGGTTTGAGATATTATTTTCCTCCTTTGACTCATGCTTTTTCTTTTTAAGGTTTTGTTTATTGATCTGACACAGAGAGATACAGAGAGAGCATTAGCAGGAAGAGAAACAGGGGGAGAGGGAGAAGCAGGCTCCCTGCTGAGCAAGGATACCTAAGTGGGGCTCTATTCAGGACCTGGAGATCATGACCTGAGCTGAAGGCAGACGCTTAACCGACTGAGCCACCCAGGCGCCCCTGACACAAGCTTTTTAATTTTTTGCACTGGAAGTTTTTAATATCAGAAGTTTTAAAATGATAAATGATTATTTTACTGATTTTCTTACTATATTTTCGCCTTTTGCTTTTTACATTAGAAGGCCCCCACACAACCAAAAGTCAAATTATATCATATAATTATTTGATTTTTACGTTTAACTTACCATTTCATATAATGTTCGTTTTAGTATGTGATGTGAGAGGAGTATTTAGTTCAGTATTTACTCTACTGAGGCAGACAGTCGTGCTGCTACCATTCACTAAATAGCCGGCCCATCTCTCCAGGGTGTGAAAAGACTCCTTTTCACAATCCTAAGTGCTCACACATCTTATGGGCCCCTCAGAGTGACCCGTTCTGTCCCATATCCAGGTCCATCTGTTCTTGGGACCCCGATTTCCCGACTGCAGATGATAACACACATTTATGAATGAAAGGGAAAAAGCTTGCTCGTTATTCTCATTGTGACAAATTCATTCTTTTCTAAGACTTCTCAGTCTTAAGACATTTTTATTATTAAATGCAACACACATATTGAAAAGTGCATAAAGCAAAAATGTAGAACTGTTATAAAATGAATATCCTTCTAACCACCACTCAGGTCAAAAAATGGAACATTGCAAGTCAGAGAAGCTGGGCATGGTTTGTCCTGGTTTTTATGCTCTGCTCCACAAAGGGAAACACCACCCCAACTTTCAGGACAATCACAGCCCTGCCTTTGTTTATTATTTTTATCTAAGCATGCATTCCAAAACACTCTAGTGTAATTCTGCACATTTTTGAACTTTATGTGAATGGACTTATATATAAATGGACTTTATAAAAAGGATTCTTATGTTCTTTTGTATCTAGATTATTTGTTAATGTTTTATTTTTTAAAATGCATCTAGGGGTACCTGGGTTGCTTGGTCAGTTAAGTGTCTGCCTTTAGCTCAGATCATGATCTCAGGGTCTTGTGATCACACCCCACATTGGGCTCCCCGCTAAGCAGGAAACCTCCTTCTCCCTCTCCCACTTCCCCTGCTTGTGTTCCTTCTCTCACTGTCTCTCACTGTCAATTAAATAAATAAAATCCTTTAAAAAATGAAATGCATTTATATTTTTATGTGTAATTTCAATTCAGTCCTGTTCATTGTTATGTAATATTCTATTGAATTACTATGTGAAATTTGATTTGAAAATTTGCATTGTTTCCAGTTTAAGGCTCTTATGAATAATGCTGCCTTAGATCCTTAGATTTTTGTATGTGACTTCCAGGGCATGTGTGCATACATGTTCTCCTGAGCACACACCTGAGACTTTCTGTGCTGTGTCTCAGCGTGTGTACAGATGCTTAATTTTGAGAGAGAATACTACATGTTTTTGAGAATGTTAAATCAAATGTGCAGCCACCAGCAGAGTGGAAGGACTTCCATTCTCACTGGTTTTTGGTATTGGTTATCCTTTTCATTTTGGATTTTCAGGTGGATGTGACAGTATCTCATGTGTTTTTCATTTGCATTTCCCTGATGATTAATAAAGCTGAACACATTTCTGCGTGTTTACTGCTTGTTTCAATCCCCACCTTTATAAAGTGCCTGTTCATGTCTTCTGCCCATTTCTACTTGGGTTGTCTGTCCTTCTTGTATTGTTTCATAGAGATTCTTTATATTTTGCATGTTTGAGTCTCTCACTGGTATACGGATTGCAAATATCTTCTCCCATTTTGTGGCTTGTCCTTTCCTACATTTGATGGTGTATATTGATGAAAAGGGGTTCTCATTTTGAGGGAATTCAAATGTATCAGTCAAATCCATTTGGGAAGCTTTTAGTGTCCTGTTTAGGAAATCTTTTTTCTGCTCAGAAGTCATAAAGATGTGTTTTTACAATGTCTTCTAAACCTGTGTTAACGGGCCTTTCACATTTAAATCTATAACCCCTTTTGAATAGAATTTGGGATATAGAGTGAGTTAGTGACCCAATTCTATTTTTCCAGTAAGGAGATCCAATTTACCCAGCATTATTTTTGAAGTTCATCTTTTCCTCATTGTTTTGCAATTAAATCTTTGTGGTAAATGAATCACCATACACATACAGGTTAGTTGCAGATCTTCTCATTTCATTCTAATGGTCTGTTTTAGTATCATTTTGCCACTACCCTCTCTCTTAATTGATATAGCATCACAATAGTTTAATTTCTAGAAGAAAATTATTCCTACTTGTTCTTCTTTTTGAAAAATGGACACTTTGATTTCCATATGAATTTTTGAAAGGTTTAATTATTTATTTTGTGGGGACAAGTGCAGAGGGAGAGAGAAGCAGACTCACACTGAGCACAGAACTTGACTCTGGGCTCACTCCCAGGCCCCCAAGATCATGACCTGAGCCAAAATAATCAAGAGTCAGATGTTTAACCAATGGAACCACCCAAGCCCCCAATTCCTGAAATGTCTATTTCTATTAAGGCTTATTCATATTTTCTTCTATGACTGTGTGTATGACCTGCCTTGTGGATAATCTTCTATACATTAAATAGACAGTTGGAGAAAGGTTGTCTTTATAGGGCAAAGATGCCTGTGTACTCGTGAGTGTGTTATACACACTTATACAAGCATCCAGTGGGTATTTATAAAGCACTAACTCCAGTGTGACATGCATTCGCGTACAGGTGTTTGCAGATGATTGAACTTATTAATTTTGTCAATTTAACCCTATATAGGCACACTTTCTGTTTTCATCTATTTGATTTTCCAATGCCAAAGAACATAGATTCAAGCCTCTGTCTATGGCTATGGTGTCAGATTCATGGGCTTTTTTGTTGTTGTTGTTTCTGTCTTTGTTTTTGTTTTTAAAGATTTTATTTATTTATTTGAGAGAGAGAGAGAGTGAGTGAGAGAGAGCATGAGAAGGGAGAAGGTCAGAGGGAGAAGCAGACTCCCTGCGAAGCTGGGAACCCGAGGTGGGACTCAATCCCAGGACTCTGATATCATGGCCTGAGCTAAAGGCAGTGGCTTAACCAACTGAGCCCCCCAGGTGCCCCAAATCCATGTTTTATTAATAATTAATTTTTCTTTGATATAATTTGATTCATGTTGCCCACTGCTTATAAGACAATGACTTCTCTTCCTTCTCAGGCTATTTTAATTTTCATCAATATCAAATGTATAGGTCTTTGTCCTATTTGAATATTTCTGCCTTGAACTCTACTTTCTGTGTTATGAATAGTGCCACGTTTACTCTTCCTCTTTTAGCCTTTGCCTGTCAGACTCTAAAAGTGTCTATATTATTTGTTTTAAGGTGCATATGTAAGCAAAGCCATACTGTGTGTAATTTGTGTTTACTCATCTGCAAATCTTTTAATAGAAAAGTTGGAATGGGTCACAGTTGTTATCATCACTACTATATTTTGGCTTTATTTCTCTCCTTGTTCTTTTGTTTTCCATTTGGGAATAAAACTGAATTTTTATTCTTTTAGTTCAATGTTAATTCCAGCAGCCACAATTGGGAGTGATGGCAAAGCCAAAGGTCTCTAGTTCTCCTGGGCCCCTTGGGGTGAGAGCTTGGTGCAGCCTTTGGCCAATACTCTTATGACTGGGCAAGCATAAGGCAAGATCCCTGTGGAGCTCACAGCAAATGCTTGAGCCTGTGAATTTGTACTTCTTTCCCATGATGACTGTTTCACCACTGGGAAATTCTGTCCTGTTTTTTAATGAAAACAACAAGAATGGTGTTGGTAGAGTAGCACTGTCTGAGAACTCTCCTCTATTTGATACAAGACAATGTCAGCAACCCACAGCTTAACAAGAGTGAAATAAGGACAGGTAAATTAAAAGTAGTACTTCTGTTCCAATTTAGTCTGATCTTTGTGGCTAATTACAGTTTCCCCTAGATTGCTTCTTACCTACCAAGCACTGGGACAGTTGATGTGAAGCGGTTAGTATAATCTAACTAAGAAGAATAGTTCATCACTTGTAATCAACTTGACTTTCTTTGGATCCAGCAGGTGGTGGAATTACTGAGAGAAAGGCAGTAGCAATCATTACTAGTCATTAAAAATAAAACACCACATCTTCTAACTAAATGTCTAAAGTGCTTTACTTCCTCACACAGGCCATTTTCTGAATTCAGTCTTAAGAACAAATAACTGGTGTCAAAAGACCTTAATGCATATCCTAACTCTGCTACAAGTTAAACCTCATTTTCCTTATCAGTAAAATGGGCACAAGGGTATTTGTCTTATGGGCATGTTGGTTTTACTAAGTGTTACAGAACTTGGGAGGCACCTGGGGGGCTCAGTCCATTAAGAACCTGCCTTTAGCTCAGTCATGATTCCAAGTGTCCTGGGATTGAGACCTGGGTTGGGCTCTCTGCTCAGTGGGGAGCTTGCTTCTCTCTCTCCCTCTTCCTGCTGTTCCCCCTTCTTGGGCTCTCTTTCTCTCACTCTCTGTCAAACAAATAAATAAAATCTTAAAAAAAAAAAAAGAAAAGAAAAAAGAAAGAACTTGAAAGCAACTGGTAGGGGTGCCTGGATGGTTCAGTTGGTTGAGCGACTGCCTTCGGCTCAGGTCATGATCCCAGGGACCCGAGATCGAGCCCCACATCGGGCTCCTCACTCCCCCTACTTGTGTTCTCTCTCTGGCTGTGTTTCTCTCTGTCAAATAAATAAAATCTTTAAAAAAAAAAAAAAAGAAAGAAAGAAAGCAACTGGTAAAGAACCAGACATACCATAGGTCTCAGAAGCATTTCTAAATTAATTTTTATGTAATAGCAAGATGGATGCCTTTGTTTGACCACGGAAAAGGTTAATGCATTTGGTATAACCTTGGCTAGATTAGCATTGACATCTAATCACTTGAACCAAGGTGTTATTGTTGAGGAAATAACCAACCTTTGGTATGTTAAAGAAACCAAAAAAAAAAAAAAAAAAAAAGAAACCACGTATATAGGTTAAAATCAAAATAAAGTTTTACCATGTGATATTGTTAACATTTTCCAATTGCATACATTCAGATTTAAACCAAGTAGCCCAAATTATATCTTATCTTTAGAAAACATAGAGCAAAACGTATTGACCAAGTGATTTAATTTTAATTCTTATTTCTGAAAGCATCCAACCTTGCTTCCTCGACATAGTCTCTGATCCATTATCTTAGCTTGGCTTTAATGGGTGTTGAAAATATAAGCCACTTCCAATTTGGAAGAAGGCCAGCCCTAAACTTTACCAATCATTAAAACTGCAATACATAAATATGATGCTTTACATAGAATGTTAGTTCTTTAGAAGCATTAAAAAAAGAGGAACTCTCCCGGTTAATTCTGCTTTTTTGAGTGTATGATTACCCCCTCCCTCTTCTCACTCTTGTTGTATTGGGATGTAACAAACATTTTTAAAAAATGACTTAAACAATGTGTGGAAGCTATGATGATATCACCAGCAGACAAAGGTGTAAGAAAAAGTCTGTAAAATATAAAGCAGAAGATAAATAGATATCAGAATCCAACAGAAAAATGGAAACTACAACCTCAACGGTTAAATGTAGGACCACCTAACAAATGTGCTTTCCCTGGAGAATTCTGGAATCACCACACTGGTCAGGGACAACAGAGGAAGGAAGGAGGGCTGGGCTGTAGCTCTTTGCTAAACAATTAAATTCAGGGGGTTGGAACATCTATAGTAAGTCCCCAGTCTCACAGTCATCTCCCCCTGAGTTTGTCCAGAGGTGAATCATGACAACAGCCCTTCACAGCAGTCTGCTCTTGGACTCCTCCAGAGAAGAACGAGCCTGGCGGTGAGGAAAAATTGTGCTGCTCTGGATGACTGACACCAGTCCAGAAGTGTGGGAAGTCCCCATGCCCAAGAAGCAAACTACCTGAGCATCCTAAATGAAGGCACACTTTTTTTTTTTGCATAAACACAGGAATTGGGGATGCTGTAATCAAAATCCATATTGGCTATCAGAGGAATTAAGGGTTTTTTTAAAAATATTTTATTTATTTGACAGAGAGAAACACAGCTAGAGAGGGAACACAAGCAGGGGTAGTGAGAGAGGGAAAAACAGGCTTCCCTCAGAGCAGGGAGCCCGATGTGGGGCTTGATCCCAGGACTCTGGGATCATGACCTGAGCTGCAGGCAGTCGTTTAACCAACTGAGCCACCCAGGCGCCCCAGGAATGAAGATTTTTATGTCTACTGAGAGATAACATCCCAGCCCCTGATATTGGTCACTTTAGACGGCCATCTATAGGAATAAACAGAACTTTTTTAAAAGATTTTATTTATTTATTTGACAGACAGAAACACAGCTAGAGAGGGAACATAAGCAGAGGGAGTGAGTGAGGGGGAAGCAGGTTTCCCGTGGAGCAGGTAGCCCAATGTGGGGCTCAGTCCCAGGACTCAGGGTCATGACGTGAGCTGAAGGCAGTTAAGTTGCTCAACCAACTGAGCCACCCAGGCGCCCCAGGAATAAACAGAATTTTAAACACAAAATTAACTGAATTCCAAGTATTAAATAGACACCCTAAACTAACACTCTGAAAAACTCCAAGGAAATAAAATTAATAGAAAACAGAGATTTGAAGATTGTCTTCTGAGGGTCCTCATATGGGATGCGCATCCATAAAAATTAAAATCATGTCAATTGAGAGATGTCTGGATAGCTCAGTGGTTAAACTCTGACTCTCGATTTCAGGTCAGGTCATGATCTCAGGGTCATAAGATTGAGCTCCAGTTTGGGCTCCATGCTCAGCAGGGAGTCTGCTTGAATTTCTCCCTCTTTCTCCCTCTGCTCCTCCCCCCACTCATGCTTGCTCTCTCTCTAAAATAAACAAAATCTCAAAAAAATGTTAATTCAAAAGAAAAATTGGATTTCTCAGAATAAAGATGCAACCCAACAACAAACACAAACAAACAAAACCCTCAACAGTTTGGCTGAATAATAGAATCGGCAGGGCTAGAGGTAAAATTCATGAGTAAAAGGATCCTCCCATGATGCCTTGCAACACGAGGACGAACTGGAGGATATAAGGAAAAAAACAAATTACTACAAAGTATGTGTCCAGACCCAGAAGCCCAGCATCTGTCTACCAGGAGTTCTAGTAGGAAAGAAGAGCACAGAGACAATGAGTAAACATTACAAGCAAATATCTGAAACTGAGGAGTATCTCCGACCCCATCATGGGCTAAGTAGCAATAATGAGATGCACATCTCCTAGACGCCATCTTGCGATTACTGAATCACAAGGCCACCTGACAATAGGCTTTGACCCTTGGGGGGGTCTGGCTCTTCTCAGCTCTCTCCTGTGCTCAGGGGGCTGCAGTTCTTGGCGCTCTATTTGTATCAGTGGCCAGCAGATTCCAATGAGAGGCCACAGAGACCAAGCTGAGAATGCTGAAGTAGAAGCAAAAGGGGCTAGAGGGGTGGCACTCACATTACTGTTCGGGGGAGCCCAGGTCCTGGGGTAGCCGCTCCCATGATTGCCATCTGTCCCAAGCATCCAAAGCCCACAGCAGTCTATGCCTGCTCAGTGGGTTGAGCGCCTTAACGGAGAGCTTCATTCCATCCATTTCTACTTGGAAAACTTAGAAGAGAATCTGGGTTCCTGATAGAATCCCAACTAACACGCCAGGAAAAAGAGAAAATAGTAAAACCTCTTAGAAAGAAAACAGAGAAACCTTATCAAACAAAACAAAAACAAATAAATGAGACTGGTATTAGAATTCTAGCTGGCAACGTGGAGCACAGGATATCTGTACAGCAGTATCTTTCAGAAGAAAATGATTTTGAATTAAAAATTCTATGTCTATTTTATAAGATTTTACTTTATAAGATTATTTATTTTTCAGAGACAGAGAAAGAGAGAACAAGCAAGAGCAGGGGGGAGGGACACAGGGAGAAGCAGACTCCCTGCTGAGCAAGGAACCCAATGTGGGGCTCATTCTCAGGATCCTGGGATCATAATTGGAGCTAAAGGCAGATGTTTGACTGACTGAGCCACCCAATCACCCCTCTAGGTCTATCTTAGCTAAATAATTATTAATTATTATTCACAACCAAAGAAAAAATAAATGTAGTTTTACTCTTGTAAGCACTCTAAATGTGTACTACTCTTCTCAAGGATTCTCAAGGGTGTACTCCAGCAAAAGAAAAAAAAAAAATTGTGGAGTGCCTGGATGGCTCAGTCTGTTAAGCATCTGACTCTTAATTTTTGGCTCAGATCAAGCCCTGTCATGAGATTGAGCCCCATGTCAAGATCTGTGCTCATTGGAGAGTATGCTTGCTTCCCTCTCTCCCTCTACCCCTGGCCTTGCTCATACACTTTCTCTCCCAATAAGTAAATAAATCTTTTCGTTTTAAGACTTTATTTATTTGACAGAGAGAAACACAGCCATAGAGGGAACACAAGCAAGCAGAGTGAGAGAGGGAGAAGCAGGCTTCCCGCCGAGCAGGAAGCCTGATGTGGGGCTCTATCCCGGAACTCCAAGATCATGACTTGAGCTGAAGGCAGACACTTAATGACTGAGCCATGCAGGTTTCCCTAAATAAATCTTTAAAAACATAGTAAGTTGGGGCACCTGGGTGGCTCAGAGGGTTAAAGCCTCTGCCTTCAGCTCAGGTCATGATCTCAGGGTCCTGGGATCAAGTCCCACATCAAGCTCTCTGCTCAGCAGGGAACCTGCTTCCCCTTCTTTCTCTGCCTGCCTCTGCCTATTTGTGATCTCTCTGTGTCAAATAAATAAATAAACTCTTTATAAATAAATAAACAAATATAAAAATAATAATTTGATAAGAACAAATACATGAGATAAAAGAAACAGTAATGAGAGAAAGAAAAGTGCATAAACCTTGACCTTTTTTGGAGGGAAAATCATAGAGTTCTCAGCATTGATATAAAAACAAGTTTACAGGGCACCTGAGGGGCTCAGTCAGTTAAGCATCTGCAGGACACTCGTCACTTCTGCTCACCATCCTTGGCCAAAGGAGGTGACCTGATCAGGGCTGCTGTGAGTGGGTGGCCATTACAAGAGGGGCTCCTGTGTGTCATAGCCTGAACTTCGCAGTTTCCCCAGTACTGAGGCGTGGTCCTGTCCCCTGCACTATTAGGATGACTTACAAACGAGCAGATCGGTAGGTGACACTAGCACTTGAACACAGTAAGAAGTGTTCACGAGCTTTGCTTATCTAAACCCAGAACCAAGTATGGACAAAGAAATACGGGTCAGCTCTTTGAGTAAAACGAAATCCTGAGCTGGAGACACTGCAAGATGCACTCGGAGCCATGATCTTCCCTCGCAGGTGCAGAAACAAGACTGCGGCTGTGTGACCACAGCGAAGCTGCACTGAGCTGTGATTTCTGCTCATCTAAAATACACTTGTGCGTGTATGCACAGACATATATATCCCAAATTAAAATCATGCAGAAGCTCCCTTTGCCCGAAGAGGAACCGCAACCATATTAGCAAGGTGCCCCAGTAACCTGCCCTCCTCACTCATCCTTATCTTTAGCCATTTCCCGAAGGACCGCCTTCACTGGATGTCAAATCTCCTAGAGCCCCCTCGACAGAGCTTCGTGCATGCGTTTCCTTCTTCCTGGCATATAATAAATCCTCAATAAATATTCATTTAAAAGTAATAAATGAAAAACTGAGATGAAGAGATAAAGTTATATAAACTAGGGAATGTTGACAGGGAACAGCAGCCTCTAATCAGACGGAGGTTCTTGGGAAGGATCATCCCTGTTCAGTCTCCCCCTGGGGAGTAGGAAGACAGGCCTGATCTGGCTTTTTAAAATTTCTTTTTAATTTTTTTAAATTATTTTTTTTTTTTTTCCATTTCTGCAGCCCTAAGCTGTCAGGAAGGAGACATAGAGAAGTGAGTTGTGACTGACCCAGAGGAGTGAGAGGAGGGGGAGGGCTGGGCTCAGAGTCTGGGGGAGAGGCGGGAGGCAGCCGAGGGTGGGACGAGGGTGGGACGGGAGGTCTGCGGGATCAGGGCACCAAGTTTGCCAGACCCCAGGGCATGCGACTGGGGGACATGGAGTGAAAAAGTCTCCGAGCTAGAGGATTACACTTGTTCTTCAGGTCATGTTACTTCTTTTACACATTAATCAGAGAAGCAGAAAGCTCTATTGCAAAGTGAGTAGGGGTGCTCCCATCTCCAGGAGAGGCCTGTGTAGGACAGGGGAGCTCAGGCTCACTGGTTCAACACAGGCACTGCAAGCTCCCCCTCGGGCTCGACAGTAACACAGAGCACACACCGACCTGCTGGGAGGGAGAACCTTCACTAGCACAGCCTGTGCACTTTCTCCCTGCGCTGATTTCCACTGACGGCGAGGTTTGTGGATGCATCTAGGTAATTTCAGCCCCCTCCTTACAACTGGACTTCAGTTTTTAAAAAAGAGCCCTTGTTTCAACCAACTGCATTTCCATCCTGGCCAAATTAAAAACATCAGTCCACCCTCCAGAACTAACCTACTTTATCATGATTTATACATGGGAACGTAAGTCTTGCCAAGAAACACACGACCTCTGCCCGATATTAATAATAGCAGTATGGAGACGAAGTCCATTACATGCGATGATTCTGTACGTGGCTGAATCTATTTAAAGAGGAAAAAAAGAAGAAAGAGAGAGAGAGATGAGATGAGACTCTCACTTCCCACAAACAGGAGAGGAGGAATTTAACTTAGAAATGTGGACAACAGATTTCACGGGGAAAAGGAGTAGAGAAGCGCAGTCTTTAAGTACTTCCCAGAGGTCAGCTTTACACTGAAATAGTGTATTCTACGGGCATGCGGGAACTGTGTCCAGCAAATGCCCAGTAACCAGCTCTTCAAAGGGGAAAAGCTCTAACCTGTTTGTCAGTCTCTGCCGGTTAAAGGCTGCAAACACATAGGACGGCTCTGCGGACGGTTTTTCGCCCCAGAAGTAAAATTGTAATAAATAATCTCAAGACCATAGGTAGTAAGAAAACGCAGTAAAAAATTAGAAAGCCATCTATTTCGGAAGTCTAAAATAAAATAAGTAATACCTTTTAAATAAATGCATTTCATTTAGGATTTACTATTTAAATGACTTACTTTATTTTAAATCAAATACTTACCTTTTAAAAATATATTTAATTAATCATAAGTTTGTATATTTAAAACAGCTGTGTTTGACAAAAAACTCACAAAATTCCTGATTTAACAAGTGTCCCCCACTGGGTGGGGACTGATGCGACGTATTTATCTGCATGTTTTTAAGAATAAAAGCCTCCTGGATGGAAGAGTGACTCTGAGGGGCACGCTTATATTGTGATCTAGTTTTCCTTTTCCTGGATCTGGTTGTTGTCTGCCGTGTGTTCCAGCGGGCAGTCGTGTAGAGGCCTCCTGGCTTTCGAACATGAGCCAGCACGTTGGGGCCTGCGGTTCTGAAGCTCAATCTGGACCGAGTTCAAAATCTGTCGTGTGTGTTTCTGAAAGTAAGTATAGCAGGCACATTTGTTTCCCAGTATCTAAATCCTTTAGGATGGTCTTGCTTTGGGTAATACGGAGTGATTCTGAGTGTTATATTGCCTTATATCACTTCTGAGACAGAAATCAGAGAAGGTAAGAGACTTGGAATCTCCTCTAAGGTGGTTTTAATACAGAAGCCGGCCCTCGTGCAGTTGGTGGTGCGTGATGAGGAACAGAGGAGACAGTGACCAGGAGGCATCCCTCGACGGCCGCATCCCGTGGGGGAGACATGTAGAGAAACAGCTGCTAAAAATGTGACCAGGGATTTCCTATGCTTTCTGGGCTCCCAGAATGGGTAGGGAAGGAAGTATGGTTGGTCATTGTATTCTGACTGTCTCATCTCCCCGCTTCCCTAAAACTAAATAAGGTAGGGTGGTAGGTTCCAGCATTCCACCCTGGAAAGCTCCCCCAGTGTCTGCTCTGGGGTTTCCAGGTGGACTGGGATGTGGGCGGTGATGCACTCAGTCATGCATCACAGCTGAGACCTGTTTGATGACACAAGACACCTACAGCCTGCAACATAGGCCCCTCCTAAAGTGAAGGGTCCCAGGTCTACTTTCAAGATAGAAACAGAGAAGCAGCAAAATGTGGCCTCACGCCTGGTCCACGGAGCTTGGCCTGGACCAACACAGAGGGAGAGGAGGAGGGGGGACCATCTTACGGAGGAATTTTATGAACCTTGAGTCTTGGACTCCCTGCTGGATGACCAATCCTGCGTGAGTACACGTTTATGGCCTCAGTGGTAGGTGGTAGGTTTCCGGAAATCCAGCACTACCTCTGCAGTAGTCAGAGATCTCAGGACTTCAAGGAAGCTTGAGGCTCCCGGGTATTATAGGAATCTCTGTCAAGGGGAGAAGGTGTCTTAATTGGGGAGTTCTAAAAAAGGTAAAAAGGTCCAGGGAATATCTTTCTTCCCTTAAGCCATGTGTGCAGGACAGACTTCCCATAAGCTGTGTGTCCCATATGGGGGGGTTGGCTTCCTGTTCGAAGGGCTGGGCTCAGCTCCAGAATTTATAAGTGACTGGGCCCGGATGGAAGGTTCGGACAGCCTGACAGTGTTCTGAAACTCAGCCCCCGCCTGCAGACAGCGCGGTGGGACGTGAGACAGGCTGGGGCATGGCAACCCACGCGAGTCCCCCGACCTGGTGGGTGACAAGGGAGAGTGCCCACATGGTCAAAGAATGGCGGAAAGGCATCTCCGTTTTGAAAACTCTGTCGGGCTGATTGAGATGCATGTAGGGCAGGCATGCAACTTCTCCCTCTGTCAGAGCCTAGCAGTGGGCCACAGTGAGGTGGTCGGACATGAACGATCAGTGTCCGCCTCTAGAACAAACAGAAATCAGCTATTAGCGTCGTCGTTTCCGATCCCTTCATGCTATTTGATCACAATGAAAGTGCAGAACTCAGAGGAAGGGACCGCTTTAAAATTGTCCTATTTTATTTTGTGTTTTGTCAAAAATGAAAGGAACCCTTGAAGCCTTACATGAAGACATCCACAGAGGTATTAAAGCTATGACACCGAATTACCTGGGCGATTCCCCGAGATCTTCGGCTGGTTTGCTTGTCAACCTGTGGGCACCTTCTACTGTGGTCGTTAACCACTCTTGATTGTCCAAGACAGCCCTGCTTCCCGAGGGAAAACTTTGAGGATGAAAAAATAGGAGCCTCCGGAACGCGGAAGCCGAAAGGATTCCAGAATGGACCACGGTGCGCTGGATTGTCCGGGAAGCCTGAACAGAGCCTGTCCGATGAGCTGTCTGTTGTAGTTATTGGGACCCATTTGGAGCACATTGCATCTTCCCGCTGTGTGACCTCGCCCCCTGTCACCACGCAGCACAGCCTGTCTGGGCCCCTGCTAGCCACGGAGGACGGTGGGGAACAGTGACCTCCCTCCAGTCGGGTCTGTTTGGAAAATCCCTCGGAATGCCTGCTGCAGTTTATCTCATCTCACAAATCCTAGGACTTAACCTCCTCGTACGAGTGAAAGGTGATCTGCTGTAGTTCAGCATCTCTCCACCGAGCTCGTAGAGCACCCGCCATCCAGGACCTCTGGCAGCTCGTGAGCTCGGCGGCCGCTGCTTCCCTCCGTATGCCGGTGTCACTCAGCAAATCACAGTGAGCATTGGAAGAGCACTTTCCATTTCAATGACTGGAGAACTTTTCCATTCTAAGGGGTCCACTTAGGATAGTCAGTGAAAAAATGAATGAGTTCCCTGAATTATAAATGGAAAAACAAGCATTTAAAAAAAATCAGATAAACTTTAATGTGGGACTTCAGCATGGCCAGGGATCATCTAGGTCCCAAACCTGGAGCGGAGGTGTTACTCAGCGGGGAGCCTGTTTCTCTGTCTCCCACTCCCCCTGCTTGTGTCCCCTCTCTCCCGTCTTTCTCTCTGTCGAATAAATAAAATCTTAAAAAAAAAAAAAAAAGGAAGAAATGGGTTGGCCTCATAGAAAGTTCATAGCCCAATGCAGCCAAGCCTTGCTTAATATGAGAAACCCAAAACAATCAAGGTACCCACACCTACCTTACAAGAATCTGCCCTTTTCAGGACATGCTGACACCGGAAACTGGCGAAGTTACCCTCTCCTTCCCTGTGAGGACTTCTGTCTTCTGGACTGGGCAGGGGGAGGCAGGGAGGGTGGGGCGCAACAGAACACAGTGATCCCAGGGGGGCACAGTCAATTTAGAAGCAGGCGGACCCAAACCTTGGTGCTCAGAGCTCACAGGCCACCGGGGTTAGCAGGGGGGGAAGCGACTACAGTGGAAAAGAAGATCCTGATTCAAGCTATTATTTAAAAGCTGTTCCATTGGGCAAGTTCCTTGAACCTCTGTGTAAAATGGGCATAATAATGGGATCTTTCTGGAAGAGTTAAGAGGACCAAGCAAGTTATCATTTCTAGAGGAAAGCCTGTCCCACAGAGAGGAATGATAAGGGAGTTGTTAATTGTCATCAAATATGATGAGGGCTCTAATTAAAGGGGACACTGAACATTCTGATGGATTTTGTTAGGACCAGGGGAAAGGGAGGTCTCTTCAAAAATGATGAAAATGGATACGGTTTTTCTAAGTAAAGGGTTGGGGTGCTGGCTTTTTCAGTAGAGGAAACAGTTATGAGGTTTTCCTCTGTCGAGCTTTTAACATCAAAGCCTTTTCCCGCATAGCTATGGTTGACTCTCTCCCCCCAGGGCCCAGCTGACGCAGGCTGTGGATCGGGGACCTGAGGCACTAGTCATTGACCCCTTGGCTCAAGAAATCCTATTGCTGCTGTGTCATTGCTTCTCCCTCATGAAAAGATCTGAGTAGTTAGCCTCAGGGCTCTCAGACATATGCACGTGCCAATGTAGAAGGGTCTAGAACCTGGGAGGCCCACTCAAGGAGTTTCTCTTGCTTTATCTGCTGTGTGCACTTGTAAGTATATGCACATGCACATGCCTGCACACCAGCACACACTCGTATCTGCACATGAGTACACATGCATAGGCACGGACACTCATGTGTGCATCCCTGCACACGCACACACGCTCACATACGCATGCCAACACACTCACTCGAGTGTGCACAGCAGCACACACTCACACACATGCCAACATGCATGCATGTGCACACTCACTTGCAGCCAGCCCTGGGCCCAGGCATTGTAGGCAGGTGCTTCCCCTTCTCCCTCCCACGATCCTGATCACCTCCACGTCTCCGTGGCTCAGGCCTGTCAGGTCCTCCGGCTGTTGAGAGCGAGGCCGGAGCGTTTTGGTAAAATGATAGCAAACGGTTCCACTCATGACTGATCAGAAAACAAGGATGTGTTGGGGCGCCTGGGTGGCTCAGTTGGTTAAGCAATGCCTTCGGCTTGGGTCATGATCCCGGAGACCTGGGATCTAGTCCCACATCGGGCTTTCTGCTCTGCGGGAAGCCTGCTTCTCCCTCTCTCACTCCCCCTGCTTGTGTTCCCTCTCTGGTTGTGTTTCTCTCTGTCAAATAAATAAAATCTTTAAAAAAAAAAAGAAAAGAAAAAACAAAGAAAACAAGGATGTGGTCAAACCTGTGCCTCAATGGTGACTGTTTGTACCTGGCTGGCAGCTGACCATACACGGACCCTGGGCAGCCGCGGGTTGTCACCGCCTTCCCGGTTCAATCTGCTCCTCGTGACGCCACGATTCCCCTGTATCATTCCTTCATTCACTGTGATAAACTGCATGTTGGGGTCCCTTCAAAACTCACCGAAGCCCGAGTTTCCAGTAGGAGGACCTTAGGACCTGGGGCCTTTGGGAGGTGATGGAGTGGTGACGGGGGCCCCCGTGAGGGGTCGGTGTCCCTGTGAGCAGACGAGACCAGGTGCCCTCTTGGGAGGATGCTTCTAGAAGGCTGCCTCCTGTAAGCCAGAGAGAGGGCCCTCCTCGGACACCAAGTCTGCTGCACCCTGGTCTGGAACTCGCAGCTTCCGGAACTGGGAGAAGCAGGCGTCTGTCATTTCCACCACCCTGACTGTGCTGTTCCGTCCAGGGAGTCGGAGCTAAGGCACCTGCTCGTTTGACTTCGTCCATAAGCCGTTTCCGTGCCTTGCTGTGTGAGCTCTGGCCAGGTGTCCCCAGCGCAGGGACCTGCCTCAGTTGCACACATTGTGCAGGAGGTTATAGCTCGCCGCCTGTGCGCAGGAACGTCGGCCCAGCCAGCAGGAGAGCCTGGAGATAGTGTCCCCGTCACTTCTGCTGCATCAGAGCCAAGCTGCGAGCCCACCCGAGGGCAGGCCCTGAGCAGTGGCAGCCAGATGTGGTCTTACAGGGAAGACACAGCACTGACCCTGTCCCAGGGGACATTGGTGCAGCCTTGTCCTGGGACCCACTTGGGTTGTGACTTCTGACATTGTCACATGCCCCACCTAGTTCTCCTTTGGGGCCTCCCTAGTTCTCAGCCTCCTGGTTTTGCCTCAATTAGTTCTTTCCTTTTCTGTCTCTGTCCATCCTCTCACCCCAAGCCCATCCTGGACGGCCCCATGGTCACCTAGGGCCATCTATCCAAGTCCTTCTGGCCTGACCCTCTGTAGAACTACTGGGATGAGGATGACTATCTCCCCAATCCACTTGCTGCCTTGCCTTTCATCACCACCAGCCCCACATCCAAGCTGTGAAGGTCAGGGGCTAAGCTCTTCCCTACAGCTGTGTGGAACACGGACGGACTTCTCAGGTGAGCCCTTCCTTGGGAAGGCTGGCTCTCCACTGTTCCTGTGGGCTGTGTGGGTGGCAGCCAGGCCCAGGGATGATGGCTGAGTGGCAGTCCATGGGTGGGCTTGTGGTCATTACCCCACTGGGTGAAAGCATCTTTTCTGGTGGGTGGGCTAGAGGGGTAGATAAATAAGATAGCATCTGTCTTTGCTGTAAGTTCTAACAAAGCAGGCAGCACAGGACTGGATCCATGGGACTGGGAATGAAGAGGAAATCATGAGGAACTCTGCTGAGTTGGGAGGTGAGAGTGAATCTATTACCTCTGAGCTCTGGTGGGTTGTGGTGGGTGGGACATCACAGGTCCTAGAGGAAGGGGACACAGCCTCAGAGAGCAAGACCCCAGCCCTCCCCAAGTGGCCCCTTCCAGGACCGTCCACTCCACTCTCTGTAAGACCCTAAATGTGAGGAGACCAGTGTTCTCCCCATTGGCGGGGCAGCCCCGTAGTTTTTGGCAGTACAGAATTCACTTTCTTTTCAAACCCGGACTCTACCTCATTGGCTGATGAGCCTTCACTTTCTCCTTTGCAAATGTGGTGGGAAAGTAGGACTTTGCCTTATACCAATGTTCTGATACTACATGAGAAAATGTGGAAAGATGTGAGAAAATGTTTAAATCCTGCGTAGAGAAGAGCTGAATGCATGTAGCTCAGGAGAGCATCAGCGTGAGTCCAGCTGTGGAAGAAAATAGGACCCTTGTCAACTATCGTTTATGCTTTGACCTTAAGGATTTCACTGCGCTCATTAAATGTATACTCATTTGTCACCTGAGGCTTCAGAGTGGTACCGTATGGAGTCCAGTGGTCTAATTTTGTTCCTTCTAACCTTTGTTTGTTTCTTCCTTCCTTCATTCAGTTGAGGAAGCTGTGCTCGTTCTCCAGGGAAAGCCTACACACGGGCTCTTGGTGGCTTGGTAAGCCTCTTAGCCACAGATCAGTCACTTTGAGCTTCTCCAATGCAGAACAAGCCAGAACAGAACAGAGAAATGACAAATGTTTGTTAAATAAAGTGGGGGGTGGCTCACCGGGCTTGGTCCCTGAAGGTTCAACAAGAGCTCTCTGGTGGAAAGGGGGTCGGGTGTATTTCAAGTAGTGGTGGCAGCCATAGACATGAAGGAGCAGGGTGCTGGGAAGAGAGAAAGGTCACCTGATTGCGGCCACTGGTCAGCCAGGTCGCCTGTGACCACTCTGTCTAGGCTGTAGACCATCTCATGTCGAGTCTTTCTCTTTCAATTTCTCATTCCTGGTGACCGGGACATTTTTTTTGCCTTTTATTTTCTCTCTGAAGACAACCATCAGCTAGCGATCTACCACTCTTATCCCCAAAGCCTGCATGGGCTGAGGACAGGGGTTCTCTGGCTTCTCTCTTGGGAATGACTAGTTCTATTTTCTCAGGGGGCTTGTCTGGCCAGCCTTCACTTGGGAAGGACATGTGAAAAGATGTGGCTACATGATGGGAGGGAAAATATCTAAGCCTGTGTTAAACAGAGATGTGGACTTAATCCTGGTGTTCCTAGCAATTAAAGCAGTATATTTGGGTAGGGAATTATAATTGAAGAAATATAAAATGTTCATTGGTATAATGTGCATATTAATTTAATATAATGTGAATAAGAAGTCACTTGAGATGGGAGCTGGAAACAGCCCCTGTAGGACTATTGTCATGACAGGCAACAAAAGCAGGGCCTAGTTAACCCATTGGAAGGAGGTTCCATGTTGCTAGTAAGAAAAGAGGTGATGGCTGGTTTGGTCAGTTGGATAGACCCAGTCCACCTTGGGGCTGGCTATCTTGGTTAAGAATGGTGTCAAATAACAAAAATTCAAGGTAGAGTTAATAAACCTCAAGGTATTTGAGCTGGACAACCGTAGCCAACAATCACTGTGACATTTTCAGGGGTTGGGGGAAAGATACTTTTGGATTTCTGAAGATTCCGATTTAATCACAATTATTTTACACCATAGAGAGCAAGAAATAAAAATAAAAAAGAAGGAGAAGAAGAGGAAGAAGAGGAAAAAGAAGGAGAAGAGAAGAAGGAGGAGGAGGAGGAGGAAGGAGAAAAAGAAGAGGAGGAGGAGGAGGAAGAGGAGGAGAAGAAGGGGAGTAAGAAGAAAGGGGAGGGGTAGAGGAAGAGGAGGAGAAGCAGCAGTAACAAGAGGAGGTGGAGGAGAGGAGGGGGAGGACGAGGAGGGGTGCGAGAAGGAGGAAAAGAAGAAGGCATCAGTGGCGGCTTGTAGTCCAACAAATGTGAAAGAGAGACTTAAGGGATCACAGGGATACAATCTGAAATCAGGGCTGCCCTGACAACTTTAGAATGTGTCTTTTCTGCTCTGCTGGACCAAGCGTGTATCATTTTCTAGAAATTAAGAGCAAGGTAAACATACTTAAGGCAAAGTAGGAGAACCCACAACTTATTCTGGAATCATCCAGAAGACAAGTTAGACCCTTAGAGACCCAGTCCTCAGTGGTACCTCCACTCTCAGCCCAGAAAACCAGAAGTGGGTGCCAAGCCTGGTGGTTTCACTTCCAAGTTGACTCAAAAAAGGTCCTGAAGGAGATGGCAGACACCAGCTTCTCTCACCCCCCAATGAGGGACAGAAGTGCTGTGAGCTCTTCTGCTGACCTGTATTGTATTTCGGATCCATGGACATTGGAATTAACCATCTACTTCCTCAAAGAGTGAGGCAATGTTGTATTAATGAGAATTCTTCTCCTGCGATTTCTCCATGATTTAATTGAAACAGCATTGGCTTTTTTTCTAGAAAGATGTGTCTTATTCTCATTTCATAGTAAAAGTTGTCAAATAAAAGACATTTATACAGGTTTACAAACATTCCCATTCATGCCTAAATCATATTTTTATCAATATTGTCAATAAGATAATCAGTATTTTAATATTATCATTTGCTCCAAACATCTCAAAAATGTATATTGATGTCCCTTTTTCTGGATGAACTTTGCATTAGAGTCTGTGTTACTGATTATACATCTCATGATTGCTATTGTTGAAATAATATCCTTACATGTTGCTTTAATTTAAACCCACATATAACTGATATTAAAAATGAGATGCTTTTGTCTTCCTGGACTTCGAAAACTGTTCCTTCAAATTGTCCTGTTGAGGGGTTCTCTTATAACTTTTTAATTGCTTTGGGTTTTGGTTTTTCTTTTATTTATATTTTTCCTGAATAAATATTGAATTTTATTCCTTCACTAATATTCCCCCACAATTAAAGGAGGAGACCAAGCAGAGACAATCCCTTCAATAGTTAATGAAGATCATGGATCCCAGTGGTTCACTGTTGGAAGGGAACGTGGTTAGAACATGTCTACAGGGGTGCCTGGGTGGCTCAGTTGGTTCGGCGACTGCCTTTGGCTCAGGTCATGATCCTGGAGACCCAGGATTGAGCCCCACATTGGGCTCCCTGCTTGGCGGGAAGCCTGCTTCTCCCTCTCTCACTCCTCTTGCTTGTGTTCTCCTTCTAGCTGTGCTTCTCTCGGTCAAATAAATAAATAAAATCTTAAAAAAAAAGAACATGTCTGCATAGATAAACATTGATCTTTTGAGGAAAGGCTTTGGCAAGATCTAGTCAAAAAGGTGAGCAGAGTTTTAATCTAGTGCCCTCCTATGCCTTCGTTTCCTGATGCTGAGCTGAACAGCTCCCTGCCTGTCAAGTCGGAATGAGGTTCCGTTCCAGTTTTTGACCGATGGGCAGGGCTGGCTTCATAGACAACCAATTGGTGAGGTTACTTTTATTGGGTTCCATGCTAAGAAGAAACATCTAAGATTTTTCTGTCGCCATCTTGAAATTCTTAATAATTTTTTTTTAATTAAAAAGGGACAGTATTCTCATTTTACCCAGAGCCCCGCAAATTACTCACTGGTCCTGCTGATGGGGTGCACAGAACAGCTCTGTGACTTGCACCTGTCACTCTCGATTTGTCTTTACCATTCTAGAACACATTCTAAGACCCTTCTGTTAGATATTTTACTTCGGGTGTCCGACTTAGCATTTCATTAATACAAGACACAGACCATCCCTGAAAGTCAGGATTTCTGGATCCCGATGCAGAACCACTCCTGACTATTCATCCCTGCTCCCCGCGTCCTGCCCAGGCTTCCTCATGAAACTCCCTGTGGCCTGTCTGGTTGCGGATACTTCTTATCACCCCCTGTGGCCTGCCTGGTTGCAGATACTTCTTATCACAAATCTGCTTTCTCTAGAGACACTGTGATCTCATTGAAGGTAGGGACAAGTATGATTCTTGTATCATCTGCCCCTTTGGGAACAGGGTGGGTGCCATTCAGATCAAAAGGACTCTATATTTTATGGTAGAAGGAAAATGTGTTAGAGTTAAATAGTAAAAAGAAAAAGGATCCCTCATGAATTCAGAGGCATGCATACTAATGTGATTGCCAGGAGGCTTGGGCCTCCCAGGGTGAGCATGAGAACGTAGCCAGTTGCCAGCCCTGTCCTGCCCATTATAAGACCTGTGGTTAACCCTAAGCATATAAATGGCTACTAAGGAACAATGCCAAGTTCACTGCCAGAGAAAGCATGTTTTAGGGAAGGTGATGATTTATCTTTGTCTTATTTATCTCCTGGCTGCATTTCACACAAGTCCCTTTTTCTTGAGTTTCCTTTCTTGCTTTCTGTCAAACAATTAACTCTATGGCAACCAAGTTTGTTCTTAACATCATGCTGGGGGACTTTGAGAAGGGGCAGAACTCAAGACTATTACTCTTGAGGAGGTTACTGTCCATGACCTGAAGAAACACTATTGGTATTCATTCATTTACTCAACAAATATCTACCCAGCACAGGGCATGAGCCAGCACAGCACTGGGCCATTAGTCCAGTAGGGGATCACCAAGGACGTGCTATGGAAGCTTCTGTAGGTGACAGGCTCTAGATTCAGAATCATGGGGATCAGGAGTGAGTCCAGAGAAGAAATGATGTCTAAACTGAGTGAGGCCCAGTGAGTATTGGCCAGATGAAGAGGGTGGGAACAGACATCAGGAACACCGTGTGCTGGCCTGGAGTCTGGGAAGAGTGTGGTGCATCTGAGACCCACAGAGAGTGGTGGACAGTTATGCCATAAGTTTAGGAGGCAGGGGCCTGGGGTAGGGGCAAAGAGTGTCCACACCTTGGTAAGTGGCTGACTTGACCCTATGCTGACCGCTGATAGAATAACTGCTTATTGGCAGTGCCCCCCTCAGGGTCTGTTGGGATCAGTCTATGGACAACATCATCTCCTTTAGCCTGTAAAATGCAATCACTCTGAAAATACTAAATGAGAACCTCCAGGGTTCTGCCATTATTTTAAACATTTTATTTTGAAATTACTTGAATGGGTCAAGGTTCTCCAGAGAAAAAGAACGAGTAGGAGACACATGTATGCACAGCTAGATCTAAGAGGGGATTTATGACAGGGATTGGCTCACACGGTTATGGAGGCCAAGTCCTAAATCAGCCATCTGCAAGCTGTTGCCCCAGGAAAGCTGATGGTGTGACTCAGGGAGTGTGAAGGCCTGAGAAGCAGGGCAGCTG
>PITA01000488.1:0-124701 GCA_004023965.1 Spilogale gracilis
TGCTTGTGTTCCCTCTCTAGCTGTGTTTTCTCTCTGTCAAATAAATAAATAAAATCTTTGAAAAAAGGGGGGGGGCGCCTGGGAGTCTCAGTGGGCTAAGCCTTTGCCTTCAGCTCAGGTCATGATCTCAGGGTCCTGGGATCGAGTCCCACATCAGGCTCTCTGCTCAGCAGGGAGTCTGCTTCCTCCTCTCCCTCTGCCTGCCTCTCTGCCTACTTGTGATCTCTCTCTCTCTGTCAAATAAATAAATAAAATCTAAAAAAAAATGTTGATAGTAAATTTTATGTTATTCCTATTTTTTACCAGTTTTTTAAAAAATAAAACTTTTCCCCAGATATAATCTTCACTGATTATATTCTATTTTGCCATATGATGTACCTTAGTTGGCTTATTCATCTTTTACTAATCATTTAGATCAGCAGTCAACAAACTGTCTCTTAAAGGACCAGTGAGTTAATAGTGTAAGCTTTGGTGGCCATGGTCTCTGCTGTTACAGTGTGAAAGGAAATACAATATGCACACAGGTGTGACTGTGCCTGTGCAACTATACCTACCGAAACAGAAGGGCTGGATTTGATCCAGGGGCCGTAGTGGCTGAACCCTGCTTTCGTACCACAAATACTGCTGCTAATAAACATATTTGTAAAGAAATCCTTATATATATGTTGGCTTCTCTCCTAGGAAAGGATCCTACAAATTAAGTTAAGAGGAAAAACGTCTGGCCATTGCTAAGATCCTTATCCGTACTGCACAGGTTGAAGCAGCTCTCTGAATAGTGACCCGACCCTTATTCAGCAACATCCTGGGATCTGCCCAAGGGTTAGAACTAGTCTTTCTTTAGTTCTCAGCACATGCCACCAGTTCAGCATCCCTGCGTTGCCTCCGTTCCTCCAGATCCTTCAGCCCCTTTGCACTTAGCAGTCATCTCAGTCTCTTCCCTCTTCAAACGGTCCCTCCGGCTATGTGCTGCCTTTTCCTTCCCAACCCCACTGGTTAAAGATGGCAGATTAAGTACTCACACTTTTTTCAGCTCCTTCTGGAAACCCCACTAAAATGATAGCAAAAGGATTTTTTACAGGATAAAGTCATAAAGGCATGACAAAATGTGGGGGACTTGAAAGCAGAAGGATGAGCAGCAACCCACCTCGTAGACTTGAGCAGCTGAATCTTAAGCGAGTAGTGATGAAAGACAAGAAGCAATTCAGTTTGCATTGAGAACCCCCAAAGGTTCTACGGCTCAGGATTTGGCAGTACCAGCTGTTTCTAGAAGTGTTGGTATGAACAGGATTAAAAATGAAAGGACTGGTTGGAAGCCCTTAAGGAGCAGTTATACCCAAGCGCCTTCCCCTGGTCCACATGTCAGACAACTGTATTGACCCCTAGCCCAAAATGTCTCTGGATAAGGGGACACCAGGCAAAATTGAGGATGGAGTACTATACTGTAAATAGCACTCCACTAAAACTTTCCCAGTAAACTAAGTGAAAGCTTACATACCAAATGTTGAGATTCTCCCCCCTCCACACTGGCTGGGCTCCCAGATCACCAGTAGTTAGGATGGTATCTACCCGGTAGGGGCTGGAAGATTATTTCCTGGAGAGATCTAAAGATAGCAAACAGTTGTAGTCAGACCACCACGTGGGGAAGCCCACACTGACAACTCTCCCTTATGCGCAGAGCTTCCTAGCAGCTTCTCAGCTCGCCGTTTTAAATATAAACAGAAAACCAAGGATCACCACATATCTGAGAAAAGCCCCTAAAAATAGAGAGACCAAAACAGGAAAAAACGAGAAAACAGTGTGATGGTTAATTTATTAATTTTTTTAAAAATATTTTAATTATTAATTTTAAAGAGAGAAAGAGAGCGGGGGTTGGAGCAGGAAAGGGAGAAGGAGCCCAACATGGGGCTTGATCTCATGACCCGGAGATCAGGACCCAAGATGAAACCAAGAGTCAGACACTTAATGGATTGTGCCACCCAGGCACCCCTGTAATGGTTAATTTAATGTGCCAATTTGACTGGACCTCAGAGTACCCCTCAGTGTACTGGTTAAACATTGTCTCTGGGTGTCTGTGAGGACGTTTCTGGATGAGATTACTATTTGAATCAGTCGACTGAGTCAAGCAGACTGGCCTTCCTGATCCAGTTTGTTGAAGGCCTGAAAAGAATCAAAGGCTGAGTAAGATGAATTATTTTTCTCTGCTGTCTTGACTTGGGACATTGATCTTGTCTTGCTTTCAGACTCAGGCTAGAACTTCCACCACTGACAATCCTGCTTCTTAGACCTTCGGGCTTGGACTGGAACTACACCATTTGCTCTCTGAGTCTCCAGCTTGCCAGCTGCAGATCTTCGACTTAGCCTTCATAAGGGCCAGTTCCTTCTAGTAGCTCTCTCTCTCACAGTGGGGACTTGAACAACATGGGCTGGAACTGCTTGGGCCTGTTTATATGCAGATTTTTACGGCACAGTACTGTAAATGTATTTTATGATTCTCTTGGCATTTTTTCTCTGGCTTACTTTACTATAAGAATACAGTATAGGGCGCCTGGGTGGCTCAGTTGGTTAAGCAACCGCCTTCGGCTCAGGTCATGATCCTGGAGACCTGGGATCAAGTCCCACATCAGGCTCCCTGCTCGGCAGGAAGCCTACTTCTCCCTCTCTCACTCCCCCTGCTTGTGTTCCCTTTCTGGCTGTGTTTCTGTCAAATAAGTAAAATCTTAAAAAAAAAAAAAAAAGAATACAGTATAGAATACAAAGAACATACAAAATATGTGCTAATCAACTCTTTGTTATCAGTAAGGTTTCTGGTCACCAGCAGACTATTAGAAGTTAAGTTTTGGGGGAATCAAGTTATTGCAGGGTTTTGACTTTACAAGGGGTTGGTTTCCCTAACCACTGTGATGTTCAAGATATACTGTATGGATATATATCTATCTCTATATAATTGATTCTGTTTTTCTGGAGAACCCAGACATATACATGAAGACAATGCGGGGAGATGAAAACCAAGGTTACAACTCTAAGGAGAAAAATTAGAATTCAATTTTATTCCCTGAGAGAAATTAAATATTAAAGAATATGATTTTGTCAGATAAGTTTGAGTTTTGTAGGGCTACAAATCATTGTAATATCTAAGTTTTTTGCCAACCCCCAAAGAACCAATTTTCGTGCCCTTCGAGGACAGTAGTGCCCCGTGGAGAATGTATGCCTTAGAGAGAGAAGACACTGCATCTAGGACTAAGTTGCTATTTTTAAAATGAACACTGAAAGAATCAAAAAGCATTCTTGGAATTTAAAAATATGAAAGCAGAAATTAACAACTCAGTGGAGGATTCTGACTGAATCAAATCTCCCAGAAAGCAAAACATGAAATAAGAGAGAGCACAGGGGGCGCCTAGGTGGCTCAGTGGGTTAAGCAACTGCCTTCGGCTCAGGTCATGATCCCGGAGACCTGGGATCAAGTCCCACATCGGGCTCCCTGCTCGGCGGGAAGCCTGCTTCTCCCTCTCTCACTCCCCCTGCTTGTGTTCCCCCTCTGGCTGTGTTTCTCTCTGTCAAATATATAAAATCTTTAATTAAAAAAAAAAAAAAAAGAGAGAGCACAGGTTGTAAAATTATAGTATTGGTTCAGAAAGTTCGGTTTAGTAAGAGTTCCAGAAAGAGAACAAACCTGTGTGTGTGTGTGTGTGTGTGTGTGTGTGTGTGCGCGCGCGCGCGCGTGTGTTGCTAGTGGTGAGGAATCATTATAAATAATTTGAGTAAATTTCCCCAAACTGAGGAATCTGCATCTCCAGATTCAGAGCAGGGCCCACAGTGTGCCCAACCCAACAGATAAAACCTCCCGCCATCTGTGACACCCCAACACACCATGACTCCAGAGCACTGGGAACAAAAAGAAGATCCTAAGACACCCGCTCTCTTTTGGGAGGCATCTTCTAGCTCCTGGTGGGTAAGAATCTTGAAGTTTGAAATGGCATTTGTAGCAGATTTGTCACAAGGATTTTAGTTAACTTGTTGAGTTTGGGAAATGAGCTCTGAGGATGTTAGATTACATTTTTCCCCCTTAATGTAAAAGCAGTATATGCTCACTGCAGAAAACATGAAAGTTTCAGAAATCTATAAAGAAGAAAAAATATCAGCTGTAATTGAACAACTCTGAACTAAATATTTTAACCATTTGGAATTGGTTCCTTCCTAGGTTTTTTTTTTTTTTTTTACTATATCTAACTTTTTATATTATTATTAAACATAATTGAAACTATTCTTCTCTACATTTTTATATTCCTGCTTATTTACATTCTATAATGAGCATTTTCTTAATAAGTTTTAATGACTGTACAATATAATTTATGGTATAATTTATATAACCAATCTATTTTTAGATATTTAAGCTATTGTCACCTTTACAACTGCTCCAAATGGCATTTTCATGAAAATGTTTGTATAAATACCTCTAAATTATTTCCTTAAATTGGATTCCCAAACATGGGATTACTGGATCAAAGATTATGTATACATTTATGAAATTTGCTACACAAAGCTTGTGTTCTAGACTTGTTCTAGACTTGCATTGTCCACTAACAAGTGGCTACATTTATAGTCAAATGTAACTGGTTCCTCTGTTGCGGTGGCCACTGCCTTGGTCCTTAGTAATCACATGCAGCTAGTAGTTACCATAATGGACAATGCAGAGATTATTTTCATTTCAGAAAGTTCCAGTGGTGTTTTAGAGAAGTCATACTTTTTGTATCTCCATGATTGATCTCTCCATCTTTTTTTTTTTTTTTTAAAGATTTTATTTATTTGAGAGAAACACAGCCAGAGAGGGAACACAAGCAAGGGGAGTGAGAGAGGGAGAAGCAGGCTTCCCGCCAAGCAGGCAGCCCGATGTGGGGCTCGATCCCCGGTCTCTGGGATCATGACCTGAGCCGAAGGCAGTTGCCCAACCAACAGAGCCACCCAGGTGCCCCAATCTCTCCATCCTTTTACCAGCATTAAGTGCTACCGTTGTTTTTAAGTTTTATTCATTTGATAGGTAAAGAAGGGAATCTCAATCGGGTAACTGTTTCTAACTAGAGCAGACACATTTTGTTAGAAGTTCTATTTCCTCTATTTCCTCTAAGAATGATCTCACTTTGCTAGTCATGATATTTTTCTAGGCGTATTTGGGAAGTTACTGTCAAGGAGCTCTGCGTCATGTTCTCATCTCCATGGCTATGCCCTACACCAGGGCAAATGACCTCTCTACTGAAAAGCCTGGAAATACTCTTTCCAAGTGAAGATGACAGTCGCCACCCTCAAGTTTTCCATTGCCTCTCTTCCTTTTTCTTTCCTCTAGTGTTTGGAGTGTTTGTGCTTGCTTCCCTAGCTGCCACACTTTGGTTTAGTGAAGATATGGTCGGGTTGCTTCCCTACCTCTTGGCATGTACCCACGCTGTCCTCCCTCCTCATCCCTGTACTCCAGCCAGAACGACCCCACAGTGCCTGGTTTCCAGTGGGTACTTACCAAACACTATCTAGAGAAATGCCACATATGTGAGAAGGGCAGAAGAGTGAAAATAGCTATTTTTATTTTTAATGGAATACTTGGTTTCAGAGACAGAGCCTATTTAAATTTATAATAAATATTTGCTTCCCAACAACAAACATGGTCCTGCTTCACTCTCTTGGTGCACATGATTTATTTCACAATTTTCCCTTCTTTGCTTAACTACTATGAAATAGGAAACCAAATGCTATCAAAGATAACTATGAATAATGTGTGAGGCAAACAAGGATCCAGGCTGCGTCCCTTCTTTTGCTTTACCTTAATCCCTAGCAACAGTAAAAATGAATCCACAAAACCATTCAGAGAGGAGAGAGGCCCCTTGCAGACGCTCAGAGCCTACTGCCGAAAATGTTGCCCAAATTCAGTTGAAAGCATACTACCTTCAGTAGGTAACGTGGATTGAATGCTGGATAAAAGTATCCTTACTTCTTATTTCCACAGTGAGGCCAAAAATTGCTTACAAGATAAAAATCTACCTAGAAAACACATTTGTAAGCATTTCCCATTCTTTGCTATGACAAAAACCGACATGCTAGAACCATGATTAGAAATGGGAGCAAAGGTCAAGGGGATTATTGAGCATCTAGCGCCACCTTGTGGCAGCACATCCAAACCCTAGGCCCTTTTGAGGACCCCAAGATTAAAAGACAGCCTTATAGAAGAGGAATTGGGATTTAATAATGGGAGAGGTTATTTTCTTGGGGAGGACAAACTAAGAGAAATAACTAGCACTTGGCTGGAACTTTTTAGTAAACAAAGTACTCCCAAGTGAATGATCTCATTTAGCTCTGGCAGCAGCCCCTGAGCTGGTCACAGGAGCTCAGCCTTAGAGATGTGAAAACTGAGACTGAAAAGCTGGTGACTTGTAAAGGGTAAAGTCCTGCACTTGAACCCGGATTTCCAAACTCCAAATCACGTGACACAACTTTATTAGCATTAATGTATGCAGTATATACCAAAAACTCAAAAGTACCTCGTACTATATGGTACAGTACAGGATATCTATCATGTAGTATATATACCATACTATATGATATTGTGGTACTTACATGGTTTTCTGTAATACTGTTAACTAGTACTCACTGCCTTTCTGGAGCTGCTTTCTGTCTGTGAAGACAAGGCAATATTGGTGGACTCTTTGTAGTCTTTACATGATTCTACAAATGCTGTTCAAGTTTTGCAACTAAATGGTAGCTTTGCTTTCTTGGGTCCCTGGGTCCCAACCTATGGAAATCCCTGCTGTTCCACTGTCTTAACCTGGGGAACAAAAACAGAGGTTTGCCTGGGGACAATCTAAACAGGGGGACACAGAGGCAGTGGGACTGAAGCCTTGTTTTTATTATGCTTAGCCTTATTTTTATTGTTTCTTAATCCAATCCATTGGCTCATAACTAAAACTCTGAGGGATTATGTCACGTCCTTACTTTTTAAGTCGATTTTTTCAACTAACGTATTTTAAAGTGGGTCACTGAGAGGTCGTTACTGTGCTCAGTGTCCAAGGTGGGTAGTGTTATGTCATTAGGCCAACTTCTAATATACCAAGTGAAAACTCTGCAGCCCTTCCTTTATGGGGTAGGACTGTCCTTTCAGGAATTAGGCAGGAAGCCACGGTGTGTTCTTAAGTCGCAGCAAAAGCTCCATTTGTGAAATGCTGGTCTCGAAGAGGCACATAAATGAACTGAAGCAGAGAGAAATGGGCAAATGAGAGACACTGGGAAGAAAACAAAAGAGAACAATCTTTCAGGCTAAAAATACATCTTGATGTGTTATTTTAGTCTATTTGGCCTCATTTTCCTATAGCGTTACGTGACGTCCTGTCTGGAAGCACACTTACCGAATCACAGGAGTGATGGCAAGGGTCTCTTTGAGTGCTTATGCCCCCCCCCTTCATGTAATTAGAGAGCATGGCTACGTTACATCATACCATAAAACTTTTACTTTTCAGGCCTGGCCATTTTATTTGTATTTCTATAATACACGCACATAGACTTGCTACTTTTTAATATAAAAATTATATATCCTTATTTTAAAAAAATATAAAAATATCCGAAATAAAGAGTGACTTTAAGTTTTCCTCTTTGAGGGGAGGCACAAATGTCAACCTCGTGAAAAGTCAGGATGTGGGATCCAGGCCCAGGGTCACGGGAGTTGGGTTCTTAGGACACTTTCGGAATCTGCTCTGAAGGAAAACTCTTGGCACACACAGGCCTTCTTTCTTGTTCACCGTCTCACGGAACACATACTCATTCACCACTTCTTCATAACCTGTGTCCGTAAAGAGCCGAGCCAGGAATTCTGTAAGGCAAGCAGATCAACAATGCTCACGATCTTGATACTACTACATTTGCTCTTCAGTTTGGTCAAGGGCAGGGGTGCTGGAAGGACCTTTTTTTTTTTTTTTTAATGTAACAAAAACTCCCATGCTAAAATTTATAGGTGTTTTTTTTTCGAAAGTAACACACTCCTACTTCTCTTCTTACACCCAAACAGAACCCCCCCCCCCACTAAATAATCAGAAAAGTTGAAGGACAACCTGGAATACAGCCACCTTACCCTCTTATTATAAGTCCCCAAATACAGAAGTCCCAGTAAAAAGCAGCACAATTCCAAACTGGCTATATTCATACAAAATCTTCATGTGTTCAATGTGTTTACATCAAACACCTCATCTATCTGAACATGACGGAGGAGTATCTGTGACCACAGTGGGGAAACCCATCACTTTTGGGTGATACACCCTAAGGAAAATAAAACCCCAATAATCCATCACTACCTGTTAAATGAAACAAACAGAATAACTATGTGGCAAAAATACTCTTAGTAAGAGCAACTCTGCAGAATGTACTCTGAAGCACTCTGCAGACATCATGGCATCTTCTCAATTATTTGCAACTGATTGACTCAGATTTCATGAATCAGAAACATTAAAACAAATTTTTAATTTTCACCTAACATTTCTAGGACTTTGGAATTTTAATGGTAATCACTCATTTTTTTCCCAAGATTTTACTTATTTATTTGAGAGAGAGAGAGATCACAAGTAGGCAGAGAAGCAGGCAGAGAGAGAGAGAGGAAGCAGGTTCCCCGCTGAGCAGAGAGCCCGATGTGGGCCTCAATCCCAGGACCCTGAGATCCTGACCTGAGCCGATGGCAGAGGCTTAAACCACTGAGTCACCCAGGCACCTGGTAATCACTCATTTTTTATTTCATTCTAAACCTATAAGACTATTTCAAGACATATAAATGTTTGTAAAAATAGAGTTTAAGAAGATAATTATTTTATGGTCCAAAGTACTAAATAGGCTTAAAAAACTTAGTATTAAGACCGAAATAGTGATTAGTGTTTGGATGTTTTTATCAAAATGATTTCTGAAAGATCCCTTTATAGCAAATTTGTCTACTTAAGACCTTTATAGACAAAAGTTTCTTGCCTTTATGACTTATGAGATAATCTCCGGACAGCGTGTGTGTTTAAGTTTACTTTTTTTTTTCAAGTGATCTCTACACCCAACATGGGGCTATGACCCTGAGATCAAGAGCACGCTCTTCCGACTGAGCCAGCCAGATGCCCCTGTCCTACTTGTTTTGTGACTGAAAAGTGAAGATCCTGCTTTGCCTTCTCCCTTTTCCAGCACAGTTCCTGGTAGGGTATACATGTGGCATGTCAGAGCCTGTCCATTAACCCAGGCTCGCTAACAAGACACCATCACCAGAGGAGGCTTGTGAGTTCACCATGGTCAGAGCTGTGTCCCTGTCGTCCCAGGTGCCAGGTTAAGTGGGGCGCACTGGAGATGGTTCCAGTCAGGGCCTTGTGCATGTGTGCTCTGTGTCGCTGCCCCACCCCCAACCAGTACCAGAAGGATAAGGCAAGCAATTAAACAGAAATAAAAGCAAATTTCGTTAACCTTACCATCAGTAAAAAAATATGATCTGGTTCCATCTTGTCTAGCATAAAAGTTTTCTCCAAGTTTGTTGCCAGCTCTAAACCTAAGCATGGCATGATCATACAGCCCATAGTCACGAAACAAGACACTTTTGCCTGGTTTTAATACCTATGAAACAAAAGTGGTGGCGTTTAACATATTGATGGCTCAAATAAAACTTACTCAAAATAAAATCTGATTGATTTAGGAATCAAAATAACCTACATTTGTGATAATTATAAAGGAACCAGACTGAACCATCCATAGTTCGAAGGAAAAAGGGCCTCCTAATCAAAGGTATAGCAACACCTACAGGGCCCCATACATTGAAGGGATACTTCTCAAGCACTTACAAGGTCCAGCATCATATCATTAAAATGCTAATAACATTAAATGAAATAGTCTTATCTTCTTTAAAGCATGTTCTCCCAACATTTCATTAGCCATCTCCTGCTATTTGACCCTGTAGTCAAACTGTCTCTTTAAAAAAATATGTCATTTTGTCTTCTTACTGCTTCTGGTGGGTTTTCCTCATTCTGAGTCTCTGCATAGGGTTCACTGTACTACACTTATGCATGGCTTGCCCACCATGTAATAATAGTTGAGAGCACACTGCAGTTTCTCAGACAGGAGGGAGGAAGGGGTGACTATTAGCCTCATGTGAGATGAGGAAATTGACACAAGGTAAGTGACTTGTCCATGATTCATAGAGGCCACTAAGTGAGGGAGTCAAAACTCACATTTGGGTCAAAAGGCAGCATACTGTCGAATCAGAGACATTTGTTAATCCTGGACTTGGACAGGAGTAGGGGGAGGTGTTATTCCAATTCCATTCACACTACTCCCAAGAAAGAGAGGTGAGAGGGAGAGGGTAACTGTGCTTCTTAGAAGATCCTCAGGCCAGTGCAGTAGTGGGGGAAGGGAATCAGCAGCAGGCCCAGCTGGAAGTCCCTCACTAAAGACTGTCAGAGACAGGTGTCACAGAGTGTAGGTGTCTCAAAAACTGGGAGGTGACTTCAGCAGAGTGTGGGTATAACCACCTCTATCTTACAAAGCAAATACTATATGCTTTCAGAATGAAAAGGGCATACACACTATGACATTTGCTTTTTACGTGAGAATTCTTTCAAACTGCATCAACACTACCAAGTAAGAGTGGACTTTACAGAATCTTTTCTGAGTCATCACATTAGTAAGATGATTTTTAAGACATGACATATGCTATTACAATAGATTTTTGATACAGTTTGACATACTTCCTCTTCTGAATGGAGTATGAAAGATTGTCCCTAATACTTCCAAGTGTGCTGATTTTCTCATTTAGTAAATTCTATCAATACAAGCATGTGTTTTAAATACTGTCCATAAGGAGAAACTCATCCTACCTTAGCTTATACTGAGATGCTAAATTTCTTTTTTTTTTTTTTTCTAAGATTTTATTTATTTGACAGAGGGAAATACAGCCAGAGAGGGAACACAAGCAGCGGGAGTAAGAGAGGGAGAAGCAGGCTTCCCGCCAAGCAGGCAGCCTGATGCGCGGCTCGATCCCAGGACTCCGGGATCATGACCTGAGCCGAAGGCAGTCGCTTAACCACTGAGCCAGCCAGGTGCCCCTGAGGTGCTAAATTTTAAAAAATGTGACTAACTGCCAAAAAAAATCTGAAAAATTTATGTGAAAAAAACCTTATTCTTAATTATAGAAGGAAGGGCTACATGGGACAGAGGAAAGAACACTCACTCAGGCATCTGGAAATCTTGATTCATATCCCAATTCTTCCATAACTAGCTGAATGACCTTGAGCAAACAATATTATCCCTGAGTTTTCCCGTCTGCAAAATATTAAGTTCAATACTAATGCCTCCTTTAATCCTGGCACTGTATAGCTAACAAGGCATTTCTGTTATGTTCTCTCATTCTCCAAGCAACTCCGAGAAGTAAGGTAGGGCAGGCCTCCTTACACCCACCTAACAGCAAGTAAGGCTCAGAGTAAAAGTGACTTGCCTGAGATTTCAAGGCAAGTTGGTGTGGCATTGGCAAATACCCAGGTCTCCTCATGACAAATTTTGTCTATTTTTACTCCATTATTCTACTCCAAAAATGACGGAATTCAACTTTAAGGCTTTCAGTTTAAACCTACGTAGTTTAAAAAATTCTCTGGTGTTAACATTCTACAGTAATTACATCTACCTTACAACAGCTTATTACTGTGGTTGTTCATACAAGGCTTCAGGGCTGCCCCAAGGGTGTCTGTCTTATTGCCAGAGGCCGAGAGATCGCTTCTCCTTCTGGTAATTTCCTGATGAAGCACATGGTTTCAAATCAAGGAGCCAGTCACTGTGCATGAGGCAGAGAGCCGGCAATCCACTACTGCTGTGAACTCATTCCAGATCAGCAGAAAAAAGGTTTCTATTAGAGGGTAAAAACAGAAAGGATCGCTGAAATGGAATTTGCTACTAAAGAAAGGGTAGAATGGGGACCACGGGACAAGTGTGGACTGAGACAGCTCATCTCAATTAAAAAAATGTATATAACATTTCATTACTATTAAAATATAGATAGTATAGTGTACGTTTTCATTTAAATCAATAACAGGCATATCCTTAATAATACCTGGCTTTGTCAGACTTAATTTTGGTAACTAACACAGTCTCAGGGGGGTTTATGTTACATTTCCTGGGTTACTGAAGTTATCTCTTTGTACGTGTGTTCTCTTCAATAAAATCTCTCTCAAATAAAATTCATGTCTGCTGGGACGCCTGGGTGGCTCAGTTGGTTGGGCCACTGCCTTCGGCTCAGGTCGTGATCCTGGAGACCCGGGATCGAGTCCCGCATCGGGCTCCCTGCTCGGCGGGAAGCCTGCTTCTCCCTCTCTCACTCCCCCTGCTTGTGTTCCCTCTCTGGCTGTGTTTCTCTCTGTCAAATAAATAAAATCTTTAAAAAAAAAAAAAAAAAAAAAAATTCATGTCTGCTGTTCCATTAATTTGCTTGTCTTTCTTACCCAGTAATTCCTCACATATTCTGGATACTAATCTTTTGTCAGTTCTATAGACTTCAAATTACTTCCTCCAAGTTGTTTTTTAAATTCTTTTGTATAATATTGTCTTTTGAAGAACAGAAATTACTACTTTTATTATAATCAGCTGTATGCTTAGAATGCTTTGGGTCTTTAGAAGATTTTCCCTACTCGGACATCATAAAGATGCTTTCCTATATATTCTTCTGAAAGGCTTAAAATTTTATCTTTTCTATTTAAGTCTTTAATTCACCTGAAAATGATTTCTGTGGAGGCTGTGAGGAGGGTAATCTCACTCCTGCACTGACACTCAGTGGTCCCAGGAACACTCAACAGTCCTTCTTTTTCCAGTGATCTTCATTGTCACGTCCATCATACAGCAAATTTCCATTTATGCATGAACCAATTTTGAAGCTATCACATTCAATTTGTCTGTCCCTCTGCCAATACCATTCTGTCTTAATCACTGCAGCATAAGTTCCTATATCTGGTAGGGTATAAACTTCTCCCACCTCATTCTTCTTTACGAGTGCTCTGATCCTTTGTTCTTTCATGTAAACTTAGAATCATCAGTTTGTCGATATCGGGGGGGGGGGGGGGACGACATAGGGGATAAACTCTACCAAAAAAACCCAAAACAACCAAACAAAAAGACATATAAAATGCATAATATTAAATGGAAAAGTAAATTGCATGTTACTCTTTTTTAGGTAGATAGCTCAGTGACATTTTATAATTTTTTCATCTTACACTTTTGTAATCTTTCAATATTTTCTAGTCGAACAATTATGTTATTTGCAAATAATGAGTTTTGTCTCTCATCCTTATTTTTCCCATCTTTTTTTTCCTTATCTTTTTTACCTGATTAGGACCGCCACTGTAATCCTGAAAAGAAGTACTGACAGTAGGCCTTCTCTCATCTCCACGAAGTGCTAGCTACTCCTTATTCTGTCCCTGTCTCTTACTTCTCCCCAGCCACTGAAACATCAGTGAAATCACTGGTATTCATCTCTTCCGAACATTCTCTTCAGATTCTTATGCTAACAGACTGTCTTCTGAAGACACTATTTTCCCTACAACCTCTCAAGTGAGGGCTGTGTTTTCTCCACTCATCCTTGTACCACTGGGCTTGGAGACAAGGTTGGTGTCCTCCATGCTTCTCACTGCTACTTTCTCGTGTATTCTCTTTCCTCCCTAAACCCCCTAGTCCTGAATCTCTTGTCATCAGATTATATCACCTGGCTGTCCCTTAAGGTTACGGTCACCTGTTAGTTCTAGGGTCATTTCCCCGTTTCATGATCGAATGTATCTTCTGATTTGTTCTCCTGTCCTCAATACTACTCCATTTTTAGTTCTGAGCAACTTCAACATATGTGGATTATCCTTCCAAATATGCTGGCCTCTTAATGACTTGAGCTTTTCTTTTCCAAGGTCTTGTCCTTCACCCTCCTACTCGCTCCCATGGTAATGTCTTATCAATAGCAAAAATTATAACCCCCCAGTCTCTCAATGTTATATAAGTCCCCTGGCCACCCCACCCTCCCAACCATCTTTACAACTCTCTCTCTAGTTCCTCATTTCTTTTTTTTTTTTATTTATAGATTTTATTTAAATAGAGAGAAACACAGCCATAGAGGGAATACAAGCAGGGGGAGTGAGAGAGGGAGAAGCAGGCTTCCTGCCGAGCAGGGAGCCCGACATGGGACTCGATCCCGGGTCTCCAGGATCATGACCTGAGCCGAAGGCAGTCACTTAACCAACTAAGCCACCCAGGCGCCCCTCTAGTTCTCCATTTCTAATCTAACTACCCTTTACCCTCACCTGGACCTTCAAATCAGGTGATTCTGTTTTCTCTTCCCTGATGCCCTCTCTTTCCTCTTCACCCAGCTTTAGTTCCATGCCCGTTTGTGGGTACACACTGGGTTCTCATCTGCTCAGATACCATTAGCAGGGAAAGGGGAAGCAAGGAGAAAAAAACTTTATAAAACCTCACAAGCAGGGGCACCTGGGTGGCTCAGTTGGTTAAGCGACTGCCTTCGGCTCAGGTCATGATCCCGGAGACCTGGGATCGAGCTCCACATCGGGCTCCCCGCTCAGCAGGAGGCCTGCTTCTCCCTCTCTCACTCCCCCCACTTGTATTCCCTCTCTGGCTGTGTTTCTCTCTGTCAAATAAATAATCTTTTAAAAAACAAACAAACAAACAAACAAAATACCCAAAAAACCTCACAAGCAGAGAGCTGCAACCAATGTGGCAATATCTGAATTTCTTAAAAAACACCAACTTCTTCAACTTGCCAAATGCTCTTTTCTCCCTTTATAAAGCAGACTGACTGAAGCCCCTGACTCACTGAACAGGTGAGGCTTACAGGCTTTCTAGACTGTGCCCTTGTGCGTTAGTGGCCCCCAGGTGAGCTGCGTGCTTACCACGGGGCACTTGTGTTGGTGTTCCCAACTTGCTTCCCAAACTTACTTATGCCGGCTGTACTTCAATTTAGAATTATATGAGTACATAAGCAATGGAAAATGCAAAAAATGAGCATTTTTGTTTTCTATGAAAAGTACATTCTTTAGGAAAGACTTGACAAAGAAGTACTGAACACGCTGTATCTAATTAGGTGGAGGAGAAGCAAGGGTAAAAATATGTAAGATTCTACCCTCACATTACTTTCCAATTGTTTTTGTCTTCGCTCCACTTTTAAGATTCTTATTTATTTATTAGAGAGAGAGAGAGAGAGACTGAACAGGAGCAGTGGGAGGGGCAGAGTGGAAAAGCAGATGCCCCGCTGAGCAGGGAGGCTAACTCGGGGCTCCATTCCAGGACTCTGGGATCACAACCTGACCGAAGGTAGACACTTAACAACTGAGCCACGCAGGCACGCTTCACTCTACTTTTAAAGAAACCCAAACTACTATACATGTGGTTCATGTAAGAAAGATGATAAACAGCCCCCTGTTTACCAAAGATAAGGCTGTGGCTTTATATCAAAAGAATAATGAATGAATATTAATATATCTTAAGTTATAATAAAATGTTTAAGGTAAGAATGTACCTTTTTAATAATTTCTTGGCTGAGCTGATTTTCAAATGAATCAACACGGTTGCCACAGAGGTAAGAGAAATTCTACTATAGTTTAGCTCGCAGCCTCATGCATGATCTCACCTGCATCTCACAGTAACTCTGAGAGACAGCCCCTTTTTATAGCCAAGGAAACTGAAGCCCAAGGAAGGTCAGAGGGTTTGTCTTCAGTCACATGACTGGGAAGTGTTGCTTTACTTCCCGAGTGCTACAGCCTCCTAATGGCCAGAGAAGTTTGGGTTCTCCCCATTCTAGTAACAATGATGATAGTGACAACAATGGCTGACTTTTAAAGAGCACTTATCACTTTGTAGGCATTGTGCTAAGCACTTTATATGTATTTTATATAATCTAGTGCCTCAATATTCTATAAGTAATGAAACTGAGGCTCAGGGAGGTAAAGGAACTTGTTTAAAAGCAGGGAAGCCAGGTTTTGTCTCTAGGCACTCTGATGGCAGGTGCTCTTGACTAATGAACCATCCCCTCCACTCACTCTATGGCGGGGAATATCTGCATGTTACTCCATGCACAGAGCCCAGATAATTGCAAAATCATTCTTGCTCCAAGGCTGGCTAAGAGCTGAAGAGCAGTGATGGCTATCAGACGAATCAGAATTTCGGCTGAATGTTTTATGAAGGAGAACCCCTTCCATATACTGACTAGATGGCCTATCCCTAGTGAGAATGAGGAGACTCTGTGAATCTAGACACGAGCCTCATTGGGGAGGTAAGCAAAAAGATCAGGACGTCCCACCTCTAGGATCCAAATCACTAACCTGGTAAATATTTTGTAAGACAAGGTGCATCTTATCAGGGTGAACAGCAGAGAGTACAAATATCAACAAGACAACATCCACAGACTCTGGGGGCACATGTTCCAGAAGGTCATCTTTGGTTAGATCACACTGGAATACCTTGCATCTTTCTGTGTCATATAAAGGATTTTGCTAGAGAAGGGCGGAAAAAAAAAAGAATTTTAATGCAACATCCATGTTGACACACACGGAAAAATACAGCATCAAAAGGAGAGTCAATGGAAAAAAAATAAAAGGAGACCCTATTTCCATTGGTGCACTGCTGCAGAAAAATCAAAAGATCATGTTGTTACTAGGTAAGACTGAGTAATGCAGCATTTGTACATTAGAGCATGTAGTATTCAATATCGCTATGAGGAGCAAGATTTCATTTTAACAATCACACAAGCTATCACACAGTCAAAGCTGAGCATTCTGGATGTACCTATTTCTAAAGGGATGATAAGTGAAAACTAACCTATGTTTCTTTAATCCTCCTTTGAATCACCTACAAGTCTAAATCTTCTGAGAAGTCTTTCCAAATCCACTCATGAAGATGCTACCACAGTTCTCTGGGCATATTTTCCCTTGAGGCAGCAAGCTAAGTAAACTTAATGTTTCTTTCCCTTTGCCATAACTGTGTTCCTATACATGGTGGATGATGGGTTTAAGAGCATTACAATAAAAGAAAATACATAAGAGTATCATAAAGAAAGGGTATCATGAAGTATAAGGTGTTATAAGAGCATTATTAAAAAAACCCTAATCTTTTCTGTAGTATAAATAAGGATTCGAATAAATACACATACAAAGGTAATGGATGGGAAGATACAAACTGAAATGATGTCAATTCTACCTATAATTCCACTTCTAAACCCAATGAGATCTCAACAGAATCCCAATGGATTTCTAGAAACTTGACAAGACAAATTTAATTCATCTGGAAGCAAAAAAGTTTTTAAACTGAAGAAAAATTGAAGGAGGAGGTACAATACTGACACCAGAACTTATTACAAAATGCAGTACTAAAATAATGAGGTTTGAGAATGGGGACAAATAAATCACTGAGACAGAACAGAGTCCCCCAAACAGACCCCTTTATATACAGGAATTTAACACTGCATACAACAAAAGACAGGCGACAAAGACAACAAGTGTACCAAAAAACACAGATAATAAAGGTAGCAATTATCAGGGAAGAAAAACGAATTTCTTACTCAATTTATTGTGTTTGAACAACTAGTTCTACACTTATGTTAAAGGATGATTGGTTACCCAGATAAAAAAAAGGTCTTCTGGTTTCAGTTCAAAGATGTACAGAGTGGTAAAAATATAACTTCCATCCTTATAATAAGAAAAAAGACGGGGTGCTTGGGTGGCTCAGTGGGTTAATGCCTCTGCCTTCAGCTCCGGTCATGATCTCAGGGTCCTGGGATTGAGGCCTGCGTTGGACTCTCTGCTCAGCAGGGAGTCTGCTTCCTCCTCTCCCTCTGCCTGCCTCTCTGCCTACTTGTGATCTCTCTGTCAAATAAATAAATAAAATCTTAAAAAAAAAAAAGACAAAAGACAAAAAGACGGACAGATAGCAAAGTGATGACTTTTTGGTGAACCCATCAAAGAGCAGAGGCTAAAGAACAACTAGCCATCCCAAAATATGGAGACAGACAAGTGCCTTCTGGGTAGACAGAACCTAAGCATTTGCTTACCCGAGGCAGAAGCTTCCTGACTGGAAAGATAAAACTAGAAATTTGATAATTGCTGGAGACTGAGCGAGGATGTTGTAGTGTAAAGCCCCTGGGGGCTGAAGTAATGGCGGTGTTCTCATCCTTTTGTAGGTGTTTCCTCTAGAAAAGAAAACGCTCACAAAGAGGGTGGTGTGCCATCTTGCTGCTGGCTTTTCTCATCTCCTTTTAAGAAAAAAAATATTTAAAATGCAGGGGAAAGACCATCTGAGGCTTTAGGGTACTGGTGGACTACCAGTGCCACAGGGGGAAGGAAAGTACTCTGCTCAGATGTAGTTTCAATTTTTTTCCTAAGTTTTATTTTTATTTTTTAGTAATCTCTAGACCCAATGTAGGACTGGAACTCATAACCCCAGGATCAGGAGCTGTATGCTCTTCCAACTGAACCAGCCAAGTGCCCCAAACCTGGTCTTAATCTGAAGAGAGAACGGCCTCAACACCAGAAAGGAGGCACCAGTACATACTTCCTGAGGGAGGGAAGGAAAAGAAAAGCTCTAGTCCTGGAGCAGCAGACATACTTGTGAAGACCCACACTCCTGAGACACAGGCCCACTATGCAGTTCAGAAACTGAGAATCATAATGTGAAATAACACCACCTTCTCCCACACCTTACCAACAAATGTCCAGTGCTAACAGCAACAGTGGACTGCAGCTGGGAAAGCTGGAAGAGACAGGCTCTTTATAAGGAACAGTATAAAGAGAAGACCCAAAGCCAAAAGAGGAGACATGAACCAAGTCACCAGAGGAGTCTGAAGTCTCTGGTGTCCATAACAACAATAAACCTCACAGGTAACTATAGCAACAGTAGATTTCAAACACAGCTCAACTCCTGTCCAGATTATTACAAATCCTTATTACCTCAGTATCCACCTGGCTTTCAGCAAAAAACTACAAGGCATACGGAAAGGCTAGAAAATACAATCTGAAGAGATAAGCAATCATCATAACCAGACTCAAATATGACACAGATACAGGAACTAAAGTTTGGGCATTTAAAATAACTGTGATTAATATTAAAGGCCGTAATGAAAAAGACGAAATTCAAGATCAGATAGGCATCAACACAGAAATAAAAACTACAAAATGAATTGGGCGCCTGGGTGGCTCAGTTGGTTGAGCGACTGCCTTCGGCTCAGGTCATGATCCCGGAGACCGAGTCCCACATAGGGCTCCCTGCTCGGCGGGAAGCCTGCTTCTCCCTCTCTCACTCCCCCTGCTTGTGTTCCCTCTCTGGCTGTGTTTCTCTCTGTCAAATAAAGAAAATCTTCAAAAAAAAAGAGAGAAACTATAAAAAGAATCAACTAGACATACTAAAAACAGGAAACTCAATAAGAAAAATAAAGAATGCTTTTGAGAGGCTTATCCAAACTTAACTGTTAAGAAGGAATCCATAAAATTGATGATAGGATGAAAGAAATTACACAAACTGAAAATGCAAAGAGAAAAAAAATTTTAAAAAGTAATACACCAAAATACCATCCAAGAGCTGTGGGACAATAGCAAATAGTATAACATCTATGTAATCAGAATCTCAGAAGAAAAGAAAACAGATTTGAGGAAATAATGGCCAAAATTTTTTTCCAGATTACCTAGAAAACACAATAACCAAAGCTTAAAATATATATATATATACACACATACACAGACACTTACAGAACTCCTAGACAAGACATAAAACCTTAGTATCTTGAAAGGAAAAGATTAATAAATTTACACATAATTTTCTGCCAAAAGACAATACCATAAATGCTAACTAGAAATGTCTGCAAAAAATCTAAAGAATAGGGGCACCTGGGTGGCTCAGTTGGTTAAGTGACTGCTTTTAGCTCAGGTCATGATCCTGGAGACCCAGGATCGAGCCCCACATCAGGCTTCCTGCTGGGCGGGAAGCCTGCTTCTTCCTCTCTCACTCCCCCTGCTTGTGTTCCCTCTCTGGCTGTGTTTCTCTCTGTCAAATAAATAAATAAAATCTTTAGAAAAAAAAATCTAACAGAATATTCAGAATACACCCTAAAATAAAATGACAGAAAATTGAGCAAAGGTTACGAACAATTTATAGTATAATGCAAAGTCTACCTAAGGGCTCTTTTGTTTTTTTGTTTACTGCTTAATCCCACTGTTTTGTTTACTACTTAATCCACTTAAACTGGCACAGATAAGGCTGTCGATAAATACATGTGGAATAAAGGAGCACTGAGTCACACAAAAAATTAATGCTTATTTACATATATAAGGAATAAACATTAAAATACGGAGTATTACTTTTTGCCCATAAGATTGGGTGATATAAAAAAACTGCTATCAAATGGTGGGGTTGGGGCACCTGAATTTTCAGTAGGTTCAGCATCTGCCTACAGCTCAGGTTATGATCTCAGGGTCCTGGGACTGAGCCCTACCCACCTCCAACTCCCTGCTCAGTGGGGAGCCTGTTTCTTCTCTGCCTCTGTGCCCCCCACCACTCCTGCGTCTGTATTCTCTTGCTGTCAAATAAATAAAATCTTTAAAAAAAAAAAATGGTGAGGGCATAGAATGGTAGCTATACATTAAAATTTATAGATTAAATTTTTAAAAATATATATGAAATATAAAATTTAAATGTGTATGCTCTCTCCAAGGAATTCTTCCATCACCATACAGAAAAGTACACACAAGTGTTTTGAAGAGCAGTGCATAATGCTCATTACATAAATCTTATTTGTAAGATTAAAAAATTAGAAATGATTTAAACAAATACCAACAGGGTAACTGTTACAAAGTATGGTATATCCATCCTATGGAATACTACAACAGATAAAATACAGTAGACCTACATGTACTAAGATAAACTCTACGAGATAGGATGTGGAATGAAGAAAGCAAGTTATAGTACTTGCTTTAACATGATACTATTATTAAATAAACTTCTAGGGGAGCCTGGCTGGCTCAGTTGGTTGTGTCTGAGTCTCTGATTTCAGCTCAGGTCATGATCTTGGGGGGATTGTGGGATTAATACCACACCTGGCTCCATGCTCAGCTGGAGTTACCTTGTTTCTCTCCTTCCCTGTCTGCCTCTGTCCATAACCCCTCTGCACACTTTCTTTCTCTAAAATAAGTACATAAACAAAATCTTTAAAAAACAACAAAACTTCAAATGGATGCTAAAACTATGAAAGACTGATGGAAAATTAAGTATTTGCTGAAGTATCTCCCACATATTTGTTAATGGCAAAAGGGAAATATTTGTACCCCTGAGGAAGGTACCTTTTAGGTAGGAATTAGGTAGTTACTACCTTAACCCAATGATCAACACTAAAGCCAGCATCATCTAACTGAGGTTATCAGACATTAATGCCTCCGGACTGGATATAGTATCAAAAGACACAACATCACCTATTATAGTATTTTTGCCAAAACTATTTTACCTGATTTAAATCTAATTTCTAGTTTATAGGAAATATAGGAGATAAAGAAACAAGTTGAACAATGATATGAATAAACAATTAGACCAATTTGGAATGTGGAAACACATTACAGAAAATGGCAGGCTCTTCAAAAACTCAATCCCAGTGGGGGAAAGGTCAAGAGGAAAGGCAGGAATGTTTCAGACCAAGGAGATTTAAGGTACATTAAGAAGTACAAGATGTAGTCCTTGACTAAATACAGTAAAAAATATACCTGGGACTACCTGAGTAAATCTGAATCTGTACTGGGTATTAATGACATTAGGGGGTTATATTTACTTTTGTTAGATATAATAAGTGTATTGAAGTCATACAGAGAAAGCCCTTGTTTTTTTGAGTATGTATGCAGACATATTTAGGAGGGATATGTCCTGACATTTATATTTTACTTTAAGATAGTTCAGCAGGAGCACCGGGGTGGCTCAGTCAGTCAGGCGTCCAACTCTTAATTTCAGTTTGGATCATGATCCAAGATGGCTGAGATCAAGCCCTTGCACTGCTCTGCACTCAGAAGAGACTGCTTAAAAAGCTCTCTCTTGCCCTCTGCCCCTCCCCCCACCTGCAAGGGCATGTGCTCCCTCTCTCTAAATAAATAAGTAAATGAAATCTTTGAAATAGTTTAGCAAAGAAATAAGTCTATAAAATGCTGGCAATCAGTAAATCTGGGCGTAAGTATCTGGGTGTCATTTCCGTAATTTTACTTTTCTGAATAAAGCTATGCTTTGCGGGTACTATATATGTATGTGAACAGGAAAAACACATTCATGATGACCACAGCTGGTTAGCTTCGAAGAGAGGACTGGAATTAGGCAAACAGGTAGAAAGGGCAGGTCAGAAAAATCTAAGAAAATCACAACACAACATATACATGGATGGAGCACCAACCTTGACGTATTCAACTGCTCTTGGAGAAAAATCACAGGCATAGGCAAAAATATTCGGATCTTCTTCTAAAAGCGGGAATAAACAGTTCCCAACACCACAGCCAGCTTCAAGTATAGTCAATTTTTGATCTTCAAACTGAGGAAAAAGAACTCCAAGTCACAGCATGCTACATTTGCATCACAGAGAAACAAAACCTGAGAGACAAGGTCTGTGACACCTCACTTGTCCAACACTGGGTAGTCTGGTTTGGGGAAAGCACAGCACAACGGCAAACAGAACAGGCTCTAGGACTAAACTGCTTTCACTCAAATTTCCTCCCCTCTCCCGTGTTCTATCAGGGGACAACTGACAAACAGCTTTGTACCTCACTTTCATTGGCAAGTAGGGATAATCATGATGCTTACCTCAACAGTGTTATCATAAGGCTTAGATTACAGAACATAAAGTTCTAGAAAGGGGCCATGGTAAAGTGGTCATCTTTATTTTGAAGCTGAATCTGTCACTGACGTCACCCAGAATGAAATTAATATTTAGGACTTTCAGATTGGCTTTAAGAAGTAGAAAATGTTTACTAAAACTCTTTCCTATGGATTATATAACCGTGGAAGTGCTAAAACTACTTGAAACCAAGCAGTGTATTTCTAAGAAACAAAGCATTTTGACAGGCTTCATAAATTTTCTAGCTCACATTCCCCACGGGAATGCAATAAACACTCCTCTTTACATCTTACATGAAAAACAACTCAAATAAGGTGCAGTATTAGTTTACCTCTCTACATGATCTGAGCTCCTCAAACTCTCTGGTGGTCCAATGTCTATCTTTGAAGAAGTTGGTACTGTTTCTTTTGTAAAAAAGGTCCCAGTTCTTCTGAGCCTCTTTTTCCAGTTTTTGCTGCTTAAAATCAGACACCAAAGCTTGATCTCTTTTCAGTTTCCCCTCTTCTTCAGAGGTGAGAATCCTTGCCTTCAGTCCTTTCCTTTGCAAAGAAGCCATCTCCTAAATTTATACTTAACACTGCTGAAGATTCTCCATCCCTGAAGAACCTGAGGAATTCAAACTGATACTGCACACACTGGCAGGGTTTTTCAGAGGTGGTTTCTCAGGTTGGGTTCAAGCCTCAGGCAGCACTGGGTGCTCTGCAGGAAAAAGGAGGAGTTTCCGGTAGGGTTCTAGAACAGTTTTTTGTTTTGTTTTTGTTTTAATATTTTATTTATTTGACAGAGAGAAACACAGCCAGAGAGAGAACACAAGCAGGGGGAGTGAGAGAGGGAGAAGCAGGCTTCACGCCGAGCAGGGAGCCCAATGTGGGACTCAATCCCGGGTCTCCGGGATCATGACCTGAGCCAAAGGCAGTCGCTTAATCAACTGAGCCACCCAGGCGGCCCTAGAACAGTTTTTAAGATGCTGGGGTAGTGGTTCCCAAACGGTTCTTTCACCAAACAGTTCAATTCACCATTTACTAGACGGTGGCTCTACACAAAACCAGGCTCACTACACAAGAGGTCGGTCACAAAGACCAAGACATAGTCCCTACCTTCAAAGGGCTTACATTCAATGGCCAGCGCTCTCACGCACCAAACTCCAGCTCAAATCTGAACAAGTCAACTATTATATCGGTTTAGTTCAGAACAAAGACATGCCCAAGAATTGACTGAGAAACTTTGGGGAGAAAACTCATCAATTTTCGGGGCCCCGTGAAAGGGGCGACTTTTAACAACCGCAGAGCTCACTGAAGTGGCGATGGGTGGTCAAGTGGGGTCATCGTTTCCCAAGGAACACTCACTTTGGGGGGGGAGAGGGAATTAGGAGCTAAGCCCGGGGGCCTGAGTCTCTGATCGCACTCCCAAGAAACTGTCTCAGGAACCAGAGGGTGCGTCTCTTTCCAGCGGCTAAGGCTCTTGCTTCTCCATTAACGCCTTAAAGAAGAGGCCAAAGACGCGCAGGGCAGGATCCGTCCGGCTCAGGGCACTCGGGGGAAGCTAGGCCGCCCCCGCCGCCAGGGCCCGCGAAGAGCCTGCCACACTGGCTCTCAGGCCCGTGTTCATCTAGTTCGCCACGCTCGAGATCACCGTCATCAGTTCTTACATTCACCTGAACGGGTAGGGCCAGACACACTCAACCCCCAGCCCGACCCCGGCCTCGGAAGCCGAGAGCGAGAGCCGCCGCGCGAGGACAAACCCACCTCGAGGCCTTTCCCTGCAGAGACCTTTGCCATGGCACCGCCCCCGCCACTTCCGCCACGAAACCAGAGGTCCCGCCCCGACGCCGGAAGTCCTGCGGCCCTCCTTCCGCGCAGTCGTCCCCCACCCCGCCGCGGAGAAGAGGATCTACTTCCGGCCCCCGGTGGGCGCGGGCTGGGCTCTCTGTGCGTTCCGCGTCGCAGTCCACTGAGCGACGTTCCCCCGGACGCTGGCGTGGGAAGGTCGGGCCGTGGCCACGCCAGGAGAGTGCCGGTCCCGGCGCGAGGCTTGTGCGGGGCCATGAACGGGACCGCGAACCCGCTGCTGGATCGCGAGGAGCACTGCTTGCGGCTCGGGGAGAGCTTCGAGAAGCGGCCGCGAGCCTCTTTCCACACTATTCGCTGTAAGCCGGCGCTCCCCTCTGTTCCCTTCCGCTGCTGCCCCCGCGCCTTGCCAGCCCGAGTCCTTCCTCTTTCCTCGGTCCTCCAAAGCCCAGGAACCCCTGCCTACGTCAGCTCTCTTCTCCCTTACCCCAGATCGTCCGGGACCTCGGTCCGCTCCCCCCGCTTCGCCAACCCACTCCCAACGAAACCTTTCTCCATTCCCAACTATTCTGTGGTCCCACAGACCTCTTCCCAAGGCTGTTAGCTCCTTTCTCTTTCGTCCGCCCACCCCGCCCTTCCGTATGCGAAACTTACCCCTCTTTATTACCGAAAGACTGTGACCCCACGTCAGACTCCAGTTCTTCCTCTAATCCATCCCCCTTTCTGATGACCCTACGGGGTACTCCACGTTTAAAGGACTCTTCCCGTTTGCTCTTGAGTCTCATCGACTCCCTCCTATTTCATTCGCTTCTTCCCTCTCTTCCTTAGCCCTTCCCTCTCTTCCTTAGCCCTTTTCCTCGTTTGTCTTTGTTCTGGTCACTCTTGAGTTTGCTTTTAATCCCCTCAGCAGCCAAAGAATCCGCATCCTCTGTGCGTTCCATCAGTGTCTTTCCCCTCCAGCTTTCCGTGCCTCGTTTGACTCAGCTGTCTTTTGAGGTCACCTCTACTACCCAAACTTTAACTCAGTCCCAAGTCCCATGTGGGTGAAGAATAAAATTAGAATTCGTGAGCCTGGGATAAGTTAAAGCTTGAGCTATGTTTGGAAGCAGGAGAGGAGGCATAAAGAATGTCCAAATAGTTATTATGCTGGACCTTCCTTTTCTACATGATTACAGACTCTGACTGTTGAGGGAGGGCATGTCCACTCTAAGTCCTGGGTCAAGTTTGGCTGACTGAGCATTTCTGTGTGATTCACAAGCTCCTGGTTCCCAGTCTTGGTAGTGCTAATGTGGTAAAATGTTTTTGTCTAAGGAGCTAATAAATGTGACTCAACACATTGGAAGAGGGTGTGTTAGGTAATGAAGTTCCATCTTTCTGTGGTCACTTGCCATACTATTACTGTGTCTTCTACTGACAGCAGATCTGTCTTTCAGAGGGAGGATATTGGGAATGTGATAGCATCATTTCCTGAGCAGTTTTGTAAGTTGATGGTTTAGTAGTGTGAAGGGCAGTGTGGAATTTGGGACGCTTCACATATGTACCTGACCTTCATTCTGAGGCTAGTGTATGTCAGAATGGAGTAAGATGGCTGTTCATGTTGTACTTTAGCGGCAGTTGAGAGATAAGGGCAACATTAACCTTTGGAGGTACTGTTCAGCCATCTTCTCTGTGCTTTCATAAGAATATTTTTGTGAAAGCTATGGAACATGAGTGTAGCAAATCCTAACTTTGAGTTTCTATGCAAAATGAAATCAGTTTATGTGATACCATGACCTTTCATGTTTCATATAGGGTTTAACAGTCACAGAACCTTCTTAATATGTTGTGTTGCTTTTAATTCTGTACAAACAACCCTGCTAAAACACCTTATAGATAATCAGGCATTAATTTTCATCTGTCACTTGGGAGAAGGGAGTACCTTTCCCTAATGAAATGGTATATGAATTCTGGCTTTTTTATCCTTCAAAATAATCCAGTGGGGATGGGAGGAAAAGCATGTGGGAGGCATAGATAAAACAAGATTGTCCCTGAGTTGGTAATTATTGAGGCTGGGTGACAGTACATAGGGGCTCATTGTGCTAGTCTCTTGTTTTTGTATATGTGGGGTTTTCCACAATGAAATAGCTTTTTTTTTTTAATTCTAAATTTGTATTTCCCGTTTATCTGGAGTAACAAAAAAAAAAAATTTAATTTTTGAATAAGAATGCCCAGGAGGCTTAGTATAAGTAACTTGGTGGATAAATGCTCTTTTGCTTTTCCCTTTAGATGACTTTAAGCCAGCATCTATAGATACTTCGTGTGAAGGAGAACTTCAGGTTGGCAAAGGAGATGAAGTCACAATTACACTGCCACATATCCCTGTAAGGTTATGCACTGTGGAATCACAGTGAATCCTCATATTCTCTGTATTGCCATTTGAATTTCCTACTGTGTAAAAACCTGTAGATTTCTAAAGTTCCAACATAAGGGAAAAAGGAATTTTGGGGGTGGGTAGGGTGGAATTCATGCTTCCTAGTGCTTGAGTAAAAATGATTCTTTGCCATTTTCCCCAAGCTCCCTTTTCTCCCATTTGCTACAAAGTAGACAGTGTTCCTCTCTGGATGTCTACCCTCTCTTTTAGAACTGCATAGCTTTTTAATTTTTTTTTTCAAAGAGCAGAGCCCTAGATGCCCTGTTGATTTAGAGCTACAGCAGTTTAGGAGTGCGGCACAGGCAAGCCAGGAGTTAAAGCAGGCAGGAACAGGATTGACATACTTCATTTATCTGGCGAAAGGTGAAGCGCAGGCTGAAAGTTTCAATAAGAACCAGAGTATCAGAGCAGTCAGCTAATTTAGGGATGAGGAACTCAGTTAAAAACTAACTTGAGATCCCTTGCAGAGAGGTTTTTTTTTGAAGCTTTGCCCAAGGCAACACTGTAATCAGGCAGCCTGAAGGATCAAACAAAAGACGCCTAGTGAACATGTGTCAATGCATGTCGCGGTCCTGTGCTGGAACATAATAAGGTCTTAGAAACCAGTGATTGAATGAAAAGCCTCTGGACCAGGAGCTTCCCGCTGAGGAAGGATTACTTGTCTTCCAGTTACAACTGCTATTTCATTACTTGTTGCCTTTGGCAGGTTACATCATCTCCCTTTGGATCTTCTTTTGCAAAATGTAAAATGAAGGGGTTAGATAAATGGTCTCCAAGGTCCCTTCCAACTCTAAGTTTTTTACCCGAGGAATAGGGAGTCAAAGAGCCAAGCAGTTTTTTATTCAATACGAGGGATTAAATCATATAGTTGTCAAATACTGATATTTATTTATTTATTTATGGCAACTGTTAATTGAGCACCTACTGTGTGCTGGCCCATTACTAAGCACTCAGAGTACTGTCTTAACACAAGCACATTTCTTACGCTTGGGGAGCTTATGGTCTGGAATTAAAAAAATACAAAAAAATAGCTTTTTATTTTAGAAAATCAGGGAAGATTTTTCAAAGGAAGTGACCTTTGAGCAGATTTGAAGGTTGAGTAATTGAGTGAGAAGAAGGGGCAGGATGTTGTAGGCAGAAGCCTTGTTAAAGCCCTGCTAGAGAGAGCTTGAGGATCTTAGGCCAGCCACGTTCTGCTCTGGATTCCACAGAGCTGAGGGCTGAGTGGCCCAGCGGGAGGCAGAAGGGCCAGGTGTCTGGTTTAAAGATTTTACTCTTTGGTCTCAGAGCAACAGGGTAGTAGTCGAAGGGCTTAGGGAGATGAGTGGCATGACGTACTTAACTCTGAGCCAAGCAGAATAATGAGCTGCCCTTAGAGAATGCTCTCTTGGTTACTTGGCCTGAGGGGAAGCCCCAGACTCGAAATTACAAGGAAATGCAGAGATCACTTACTGGTTTTACTTTCATAGTGAAAGTTCTACTCAGTATAATATTGAGTAATGGCTAATCTATTTTTATCAGTTCATATCTTGCCATTATCTGTAACAAAGCTTGAGTCCTTAGAAAAATGTACAGTAATTTTGGAAATTTATATTAACCTTTCTTGATTACTGAGAAGCAGTTACACATTTACAGATTGTTGCTGTATTATTATTTCCCCTTTCTTTTTGCCTAGGAAGCCAGAGGAATTAAAATAGAAATCTGTTTGTTCTATTTGAGTAGGTCTGATAAAGGATTTGATGAGGTAGTCATTTGTAAATTCAGCTTTGATGTAACTGGTGTGTCTAGTTTGATCATTTTAAACTCTTGTGGCATTTAGGGATCTACACCACCAATGACTGTGTTCAAGGGGAACAAACGGCCTTATCAGAAAGACTGTGTGCTTATTATTAATCATGACACTGGTGAATATGTGCTGGAGAAACTCAGTAGCAGCATTCAGGTCAAGAAAACAAGGTATGTGAATAACCAGATACAGACTGTTATGGGGTTTCTATATCTTTGCATTTTCCATCTGTTTATTTTATAAGGAGGTGAGCATCTGGGTACTAGTGTCCTATCGTTAATCTCAACAGCTCCACCCTCAGTCTTCTTGACAAGTCAGTAAAATACCACTTCCTCAAATGCAGTAAAAAGAAATAATGCTTTTAAGACCAGAAACATGGAAGCCACTGGGGAAAAGGATGAACTTTACAATTAAGTCCATTTTATTTAATCTCATGATTGTTGATATAACACCACCTAACAGGATAAGATTTAAACTCATGGACTTGTAATTAGAAAGAAGCATCGAGGGGCGCCTGGGTGGCTCAGTTGGTTAAACAACTGCCTTTGGCTCAGGTCATGATCTTGGAGACCCGGGATCGAGCCCCACATCGGGCTCCCTGCTTGGCGGGAAGCCTGCTTCTCCCTCTCTCACTCCCTCTGCTTGTGTTCCCTCTCTAGCTGTGCTTCTCACTGTCAAATAAATAAAATCTTTAAAAAAAAAAAAAAAAAGAAAGAAGCATTGAGTGATATATATTCTTTCTTAGATTGAAAGCATTAGGGGTACCTGGGTGGCTCAGTTGGTTAAACGGCTGCCTTTGGCTCAGGTCATGATTCTGGGGTCCTGGATCGGCCCCATGTCAGGCTCCCCACTCAGTGGGGAGTCTGCTTCTCTCTCTCCCTTTGCCTGCCGCTCTATTTGTGCCCTCTCTCAAATAAATAGAAACCTTAAAAAAAAAAAAATTGAGGCCCCTGGGTCTCAGTCATTAAGCATCTGCTTTCGGCTCAGGTCATGATCTTGGAGTCCTGGGATTGAGCCCTGAATGGGGTTCCCTGCTTGAGGGGAAGCCCGCTTCTCCCTCTCTCACTCCTCCTGCTTGTGTTCCCTCTCTAGCTGTGTTTCTCTCTGTCAAATAAGTAAATAAAATCTTTTTAAAAAATTAATTTTTCACAAGATGCATTTGAAGTACTTATAATACCAAAATAAAGTTTTGCCTATTTTTTTGAATAGTGAGCTCTTTTAAAACTTAATTCAACAGGTTTTACATGTCTAATATGAATATAAAATCAAAATTTATTCCATAAATAGAAGCGACCCAGTGGTTCTGTTTTTCACATTGCGATACAGTCCTTATTGTAATACAGCCATGAGGTCTTAGAGTGTTATAGCCTGATTGGTGTTTTTCTGTTTATGCTTTCTCAAACCGTTTTTCTGTACTCATTTCACAAAAAAGTAGCTACCGTTTATTGAGGGGTTATCACCTGGTGTGAACACTATGCCAAATGCTTTCATGCATTATCCTCCCTAACTTTACACATAACTTTTAGAAAGGTGCTCTTTTTCTTCAAAAGAAGCGCACAGATGAAGAGGCTGATTACTAGTGAGCGTGTGACTTCACTGCAGTCCAGCACCAGAGCTGAGCCTTACCCTAGGCATGCACTTCCAAGTTCCTGCTCCTCTCCCACCTGGGATATATTTGTGTTAATTACCTCCTGGAACCAGTGCCACTGTTACCCTCCCACAACTGCTGGTTGTGGGCGTGTCTTTCATTTCTCAGTCTCATCTGTGGACTAGGAGCAATTTATCACTTGGATGCTTTTTTGTTTTTTCATTTAACTTTTTTGAAGATTTTATTTATTTGAGAGAGAGAGCATGTGAGAGCACAGGTAGGGGGAGGAGCAGAGAGAGAGAGAGAGAGAGAAGCAGACTCTCCGCTGAGCCCCGCTCCATCCCAGGACCCTGGATCATGACCTGAGCCACTGAGGCGCCCCTTGGATGCTTTTTTAAAGTGTAGAATTTCAGGACCTGCTAAGTCAGTATTTGCATTTCAGTGAGCTTCCCAGGTGATTTGTCTGCACACCAAAGTTTGAAAGCCCAAAGTTTGCTGGGCTAGTCCATTTACAAAAGAAATTCTTAATGAATAGAATGGTCTGAGTTTGTGGTGGAATGCTTTGTTCATCTGCCTGCAAGAGCTGGCACGGGACAAGATGAGCAAGCAGTTAATAGATTATGCAAAAATTTGCAAACTAGCCAGTATTTCAAGAGCTGATTTTACTTAGTAACTCATACTTGTGACTATAATTTTATATTGTACACAGGCCAAATAAATAATCCTGTTGTCCACTAGTAAAACGAGTTCTTATAATCCCACTGTGTCCTACATACTAGTTTTATCTGCTTGAGCTCCATGAGGACAGTACGTCTGTTTTTTTTTTCATCTCTGTATCTCTAGTGCAGAGTGCAGTACTGGAATGCAATAGGTAGTTGTTGAGTTAGTAGCTCATGTGGTGAAATTACAAACATCAGTATTTTGAAGTAGTCTTTAAAGTGTACAGGAATGGGTGCCTGGGTGACTCAGTCACTTAGCGTCTGCCTTCAGATCAGGTCATAATTCCAGGGTCCTGGGATCAAGGCCCATATCGGGCTCCCTGCTTGGTGGGAAATCTGCTTCTCCCTCTCCCACCCCCCCTGCTTGTGTTCCTGCTCTCACTGTTTCTCTTTTTTCTGTCAAATACTCTTTAAAAATAATATAAAGTTTATGGGGTACCTGGGTGGCACAGTTGGTTAAGCGACTGCCTTCGGCTCAGGTCATGGTCCCGGAGACCCGAGATCGAGTCCCACATCAGGCTCCCTGCTTGGTGGGAAGCCTGCTTCTCCCTCTCTCACTCCCCCTGCTTGTGTTCCCCCTCTGGCTGTGTTTCTGTCAAATAAATAAAATCTTTTAAAAAAATAAAAATAATATAAAGTTTAAAAAGTTTATATAAAAGAGCATAGGGATGTACAGAGACCCGTGGGTATTTGGTCACCTGGGCAGATTTGAGAACTGTTTTTGCCCCTCCCAGTTTAACATCCATATCTCATTTCAGAGCTGAGGGGAGCAGTAAAATCCAAGCTCGAATGGAACAGCAGCCCTCTCGTCCCCCACAGCCATCACAGCCACCACCACCTCCGCCACCTATGCCATTCAGAGCTCCAACAAAGCCTCCAGTTGGACCTAAAACTTCGCCCTTGAAAGATAACCCCTCACCTGAACCCCAGCTAGATGACATCAAAAGAGGTAGTAGCATTTTCTGGAACATGATAGCAGCTTGGAGCGGGACGTTGGTATTTTTGTGGCGATCACAAGGCTGATGTGTTGACATGATGGCATGGGCATTTTTTGCCATTGAAAGCAACTTCTGCCTGAGTATCAGCCTTCCAGAGGTGATGCGGGTGGGGGATGTCACCACTTGCCTCATTGGACAGAAATAGTGATTGGAGTCGTGGCTGTCTTTGCAGCTTTCTGCTTGCAGGTCCAGGATATAAACGAGCATGACTGCCATCCGCAGGTCTATACAACACGCCTTTAAGGCTTTGGGAGAAGAGGATTCCAAGGTATTGGGGTGAAAACCAGGTCTGTCAGTGTTAGTATAGTATCTAGGTCAGAAGAACTTCGAAAATACCAGGATCAGTGCTTTGTACCAACACAAAGTATGTGAACCCGAAAGTGCTTGGGGACCTGGAAATGGACATGGTCTAGAAAGATCTAGAGGTCAGGCCCTCTCCGGTTAGACCCCAGGCCAGGTTCACCTTGGCTTCTCGCCATAAAGGGAGTGGGTGGTTTTAGTTGTCCATACTCTTAGGAAGTTATGAGGCTAAGTGTCGTATTTCGGATTGGTAAGGTTGTATGAAACAAAAGTAAATCTGTAACAGTGGTAAACAAGGAAAAATAAAGAGGTGTCCTTGAGAAGTTTGCCTTTTCTACCTTGTAGAAGTGCTCTCTTGTAGTAAACAGAATCATTCTGTGCACAGTGCACATTTGTCAATGTTTTTGTTTTTGGTTTTTGGTTTCCTCATGGATATTGGAATGCTGTTTATCAAAGTTTTCACTTAGTTGAACAGGAACTGGACCATCAGTGGTTAGTTATTGCCAGTTATGCTTCCAGGAACTGTACTTGTTTAAGACCACATGGTATGTTTGGATAGGAAAATCTGGCATCTTAACATATCCTATGATGGACCCTTAATGTACTCAGTGACATTGGAAAGGTCAGGAAAACATGTTTTTCCTTCCCTGCTGTTCATCTGTAGAAAATGTATTACTGGATGGGCGTGGCTATCAGTGAAGTATAGAAAGAGGGCACAGGAAGAATGTCATTTCCCCATTTTCCTTTTGGTACCATGGTTCCCCCTGCCCACCTCAGTTTTTTTTTGTGGGACAAGAAAGCTGAAAAGGACTTTGGAGGCCGCCTGGTCTGGCCTTTCATTTTTTCCGTGTCTTGGAAAATTCATTGACTACCACCTGGGTCTCACTGCTGGGTAGAGGTAGATCTAGAAACAAGCATCCAGATGTTCCACTGCCTAATCAAATATTTTTCAGCCCCTTAGCATAATATTTTTCTTATTTAATCCCATAATTCACAATCTTTTTTTGCCTTTTTTTTTAGTAGATAAGGCAGATAAACTTGATTCGTTTCTTACACAGAATAGCCATTATCTGAAACTGTTTTTTGTTTTCTTATTTGGGTGAAGTTAATGTTTCCATGTTGGTTTTAGTCATTTTGTTTGTACATTTTTAAGGAATTAAGCAGCAGGAGTTTAATGTATTCCCTGTTGCTGTTGGTCTTGCCACTTCACTGTTTATAGAAGGTTCTGCCTGTGGCCTTGAGAGGGGTTGCTGTGCTCACCCCCATCATGTCATTTTATTCCAGAGCTGAGGGCCGAAGTTGACATTATTGAACAGATGAGCAGCAGCAGCGGGAGCAGTTCCTCAGACTCGGAGAGCTCGTCAGGAAGCGATGACGACAGCTCCAGCAGCGGAGCTGAGGACAACGGCCCGGCGTCCCCTCCGCAGTCCGCACACCAGCAGCCCTACAACAGCAGGCCGGCCGTCGCCAACGGAACCAGCCGGCCACAAGGGAGCAGCCAGCTCATGAACACGCTCAGTAAGTGTGCGCTCCCTTTTCTGGTTCGGGGCGGGGGGGTTGGGGATATGTCAGGCCAGAGATGTGGCTTCTATTTATCTCACACGCGAGTCTATACACCAGAAGAGATTTAAGGCATAAGAAAGGATCCCGATAGAAAATTTGGAGCAGAAAGGAGTAAGTTACCAAAGAGTAAAAAAAGGGAAGTGCAAAACTAAAAAGTCTGTTCTTTCTCTTTTTCCCCCAGTAGCACAAATTAAGATTTTGGGAATTCTGGAAAATGCTGAAACATAAACAGCTTGGCTCTATATTTTTGCATTTACCAGACTTTCAGGGTGCTGCCTACCACCATATTGCCCCCTGCCTCCAGGTCTTTCTAAAGTCCCAAGAACCCAGTTCTCCAGACTGTGGTGTCCCACAGCCCACAGAGTTGGGAATCTGAGCCATCAGGATATATTTGGAAACCAACCAGCCTTTGGCAAGAGGGAGAGGAAGGGGCACTGCAATGTCTGGGTGGTTCTCAGTGCAGTTGAGATACTGAAGTAAAGCAGAGCAAAACAAGAACAAACACAGATTTCTTTGTGTTGGAGGTCGGGAGAGTGCTGGTTCCATATGCCCCTCTCCAGAATGCTAATGAATGCTCTCACCTGGCATGACTGCCTTTGAGGAGGCTGAAAGGTCTGGAGGCAATAGTGGGGAAGCTAACTTAGTTAACCCTATTACTGTAGACCAGGCAAAAGTAATTCTCAACGTCAGCACTAGAGACATTGTGGGCCAAATAAATGTTTGGGGAGGGGCAGTCATATATATTGCAGGATGGCTAAGAGCATGCCTGGCTTCTACCCACTGGGTGCCCTTCTTACTCCCTTTTGTCCCAGTTATATCAACCCAGAATATCTCAAGACATTGCCAGATGTCCTCTGGCAAAAACCACCCCCACTGGAGAAACACTACTCAAGGCCCCGCTTTTCTCCTTGAGTCCAACACTGTTAGGATATTAGTTAAGCGTCCTGTCTGCTATCCTGTTCTCTGGGCCTACGTTCTAGGTATCAAGGTGTGCTTTGGTGCTCTTCTCAGTTGGCTAGGGAGAGTAAGTGTCACATTGGGAGTTTGGTGTTCACAGTGGAAAAGTACCAGACAGCTACTGTGGCTTTAAGTCAATTCCTCATTTTGCCCAGTTAATGCTAAATTATTCTCTCCTCTTAGAAAGAGCAAAAAAAAATGGCACCGTGGGTGTTACCTGCCTACCAGTGCCTTAAAATCCTTTTAGCTGTCTACGGCTCCAAGTCTCCCTGTTCAGCAGCTCTTCAAATAGCAAGACCTTAATTTTGCATATCTCATAGATGGTAAAGCACTAGAGCTGGAACCAACTTATAAACCCTAAAATCACAGTAAATAGCACAAATTTGCTAACCCTAATATACAAATACATAAAGTCATTATAATTTTTTTATAATATTTTTCTGAGTAGTAACCTAGGTTATATTTTCCCTTCTTAAAAATAAATAAGTAGATCAATTTGAACCTGAATCAGATCAATTATATAATTGATTTCAAAACTAGATTTTCTTTCTTTTTTTTTTTTTTTTAAAGATTTTATTTAGTTGACAGAGAGAAACACAGCCAGAGAGGGAACACAAGCAGGGGGAGTGAGAGAGGGAGAAGCAGGCTTCCCGCCGAGCAGGGAGCCCGATGTGGGGCTCGATCCCGGGTGTCCGGGATCATGACCTGAGCCGAAGGCAGTTGCTTAACCAACTGAGCCACCCAGGCGCCCCCAAAACTAGATTTTCAGCTCCATTCCACTGACATGTTAAATGCACAGCATCTTACTGTGTAAGAGATCATGCTCAGCTTACCTGATTGGGAGTGACCAGCAGTTGCCAGGCCCGCATTAGTTGTCACATTCTTGGGTCTCAGACCTCTTAATTCTAAAAGTTACTGAGGACCCCAAAGAATTTTCGTGTATGTAGTTTAGATCTACCAATATTTACCATAGTAGAAATTAAAACTGAGAAATATTTAAAATATATTCAGTAATTCATTTAAAGTAACAATAATAACCATCACATGGTAACAATAGTAACATTTTATGAAGAACAAATTTTCCAATCAGAAAATAATAAGAAGAGTAACATTGCCTTACAGTTTTACAACTCTAATATCTGGCTTAGTAGAAAGCTGGATTCTACACCTGCTTCTACATTGAGTCTATTGCCATAAGTTGTTCAGCTTAATGTAGATGAAGAAAATCTGGCATCACAAAGGCGTGGAGTAGAAGAGTCAGTACCCCCCGGAAAGGGCCCCAGGGACCCAGCGTCCTCAGAACAAACTTTGAGAAGAGCTAGCTGCCTAGGAATCAGCAGTCGGTCATGTCATAGTTCACCCTTGTGGTGTCAGCTGGGGTTCTCTGAACTCCTACTATCATCTGAGACCGAAATGTTGAGTACTTCTATTCTTCACTCCTAAAAACTAAATGTGGCACACTAAACGAAAATCAGGGGCTTTACAAAAGCTCATTAGTTGAGTTGCAGTTTAAAGTAACATGAATATCCTGGACAGAGGTGTCCTAGAGGGGATCCTGGGTTAGCGTGTTCCTGGTATAAAACAGTATTCAGCTTTTTTAATCGGAAACCTAACTCCGTGTTATTTTAGCTTTTATAAAGCAGCTTAATGTGGACAATTCTAGATGGTGAGTTAGTTATTTATAAATGCTAGCTTCCTATTTATTAACACATTTAAAAGCTGTCTGGCTTGCTTCTTGCCTGTTCTATGCCAGTCCAGTAAGCAGCATCACTGTGCTTTGCAGCTCCCAAAAACGGAATTTCTTTAAAACCGTTGGCCGCATTAGCTTTGTCACTGAGCCAAATTGATTTTCCTCCCTAATGAAGTGGATTTGGACTGATTTTACTCTAGTGTGATAACCGAGGCAGTCAAACAAAGAACTATGAGGGAGTCCTTTTGAAATTGTGCACTTTTGGTGTGATTCTGTTCTCTTTTTATAGGAAATGACTTGCAGTTGAGTGAGTCTGGCAGTGACAGTGATGACTAGAGTCGGATCTTTCGAAATCAGCTTCTCGTGCACAGATATGCTGCTGGACCAGGCTGTGCGCGCACGGAGCCCCGTGCTGAGGGGGACACGCTGTGGAGCAGTGACTGTGTAGGAGTTTGAGGCTTGGGAGGTCTCAGACATTCAAGTCTTTAACTTAGTGGTGATGGGTGATTTTCTCGTGTAATTTTCAAACCATTTCGTGTTGCAAAGTAGAACTATGGAAGAACTAACAAGCATATTTCTGATTAACACTGTTCATGGACAACAGACCAATGTGCCCTGGTCTAGGTCACTCAGAGGCCTTTATCTCTACCAGGCCAGTGATTTGATTTCAAACCTCAGCAGCCACCCATTTGGCCAGTGAGATGAAACCTGGTCTTTGCGGGGGAGGAGAGGGAGGGAAACTCAAACTGCAGCATCGAAGTATGTTAGCCACTTTACACCTTTCAGACAAAGTGGTAAGGAAGTTATGTCAGATCCAACCTGATAAGCCTGTGTAGAAACGGACTTCTAGAGAGTCCTAGAGCGTCCGCCAGGCAGGACCCTGGAGCTCTGCTAGTTCAACTCCCTCATCTACAAATAAGGAAAGAGAAGCCCATGGCTGGCTATGGCCGGCCTCACGCCCTCAGTCCAGGCTTTCCCTGCTGCTCCCTCCCTTGAATTTCATTTATTGGAACTGGAGAGTCTTATACATGACATTGATAGTTATACTTTTATCAGATTCCAAAAGCTGAAAGTGTTGGGTACTTCGGACTCAAGTTCTGATCCCAAAAGTCCCTAAATCCATGAGGCTGGGTGAGCAGGTTAAACCAGCAGCCACTGTGCTGACAGCTGAGATGCCGTCAGATGGGGGCTCTTAGTTCCGTGTAAATCCATGCTAAGGGTTCTACATTAGTGCATTTTAGTAGGGGGATGTAGGACTGGAAGAGATGTGTAGTGAAGAAACCTTTCCGAACAAAAGAACCAGCAGCAGGTTTTCAAAAACCAGAATCTAGATAGGAAGCAGTTCTGCATAAGAAATGAACACATTCTTTGAGAAGGCATTTCTGTTCATGCTTTTCTACCACTGTTTGTGCCTGACTCCCAGACTGATCTGTATTTTTGATATACGCCTAGAAGAAAGTCACAAGATTGCCTTTTTGCAGTGTGCAGTTTCCACATGAATCTGTTACAGGAAACTGGTCACTAGTAAATGTTCCATATTGCGTGAATGTGTGATAAGTTGTCCTGTGATTAGTATGGAGTAGCCCATTTCTGTAATTTGAATGAATACAATTTGAATGTCCTAAGAAATTTCCGTTTACTTTGGTTCAGTCGGTATTGAGAACAAGGAAAATGATTTTCCTTCCTTCGATTCCTCCTCCGCCACTCAAAGACAGCCTCCGCTTCCCCTGCTAGTGGTTGGAAGCAGTCTGGACCTAGAGAGGAAGTAGATGATTCACTGCGGGGGCTTTGGTGATAGTTGCACCTTCTAGAGTCACTGCTGGATGGACACAGTGGCTCCGGTGAGCTGGAGATGTGGGCCTGGCGCCATCGTCCCGCGACACACTCACACCACCCCACCTGGTGTAGGTAATAGGGTAACACACTAGTACTCTGTGGTGGGTTCTCAGCCCATCGGGAGTTTCCAGCAGGTTTAATGGAGGTAGGAATTTATTTATTATTATAATGAATTGACAACTGATTTATAATTTCTTGGTAATGTCAGCTCAGGGAAGGTGGTCAGGATTGGGAGACTTGTTACTGGATTTGGGAATTGTTTCACAGCTCTTAACTTGCTCAAGCCTGGGGCAGGTTCCAGGAACTTGAACTAAAAATATCTATTTAAACCTCCTTTTTTTTTCCTCCCAAAGTCTTGATTTATACAGACAGAGCTGTGGTTTTGGTATGTTGGGTCAAGATATTTGTTTCTATAGGAAATGCTTGCATGTGGCACTGGGTTTGGTGAGTCAAGCTCTCTGGGCTTCAGACCCTTTCCTCTCTTACCCATCGTAGCTGACACTGCGCGGCTCTCCGCTAGCCTGTTTCCAGTTTGTTCTCTGCACAAAGCCCTCAGTGGCTCCCTCCCCTGGCCCTCCAGCTTCACCCACCAGAACAAAGAATCTTTTCGGAAATCGAGAATTTGGCTTCACAGACTACTTCTGATGAGTAACCTCATGCCAGCCTCACTGGACTTGGTCTTGTGCCTCTGTGCCTTCTCAAGCTCTCCCTCCCCTCTCCCCCGCCAAGCCCCAGTCCTGACGCTCTGGAGGTGCCATCCTCATGGACTCGTCCTCTGTTTCAGCCCCCTAGAGTGCTGTGTGGACATACTGACCTTCCTCTTGCTTGAGGTCTGGTTGGTATGAACTCCTTTAAAGCAGGGACTGTCCTCATCTCTATTCCCTGGGGTGTCCACAGGAATAAACATTCAGATGCTTATAGCCTGGTGGGGAGGAGGCAGAGAAAACCAACCAGTGCAGTACAGAAGGTAGACCTGGAAAAAACATTCCAGGCATTTGGAGACAGCTGGAAATGATCCATGCTGATTTTCATGGTTTTGAAATCTCTAACTGAATTGTTAAGATTGCCTTTTCTTTGTCCTGTACAGCTACCATACCCTGGGTCTTTAGGCAAGGTATAAAGATTTAAATCGGCGGTACCCAAGGAGCCATGGCAAGCCACAGTAGAGATGTGATGTGGGGAAATTTAATATAAACTAGAGAATTTTGATGCCACTCATTAACTACTTTATTTCTATAGCAGAATCATTTTTTTTCTGTGTGTGATATTAATGCATACATGTGCTTTAGTGGTGGGAAAACTTGAAAATTCCAGAATCCTTGCTATCTTTATTGAGAGGTTGATTAAGTAGGATGTATGTATGGGGGGTTGTGTATGTGTGTGAGAGAGATGTATTTATTACATTATTTTGAAATTAATAGTCTGTTATGTGGATGTGTATTAGCTACAGCCAAATTGGATGTTTCCATTTGGCAAGGAAGGTAGGATTTCTGAAACTCAGGCCTTAACCAGTAGGTTGAAAGACAAGACCAATTGAAGCATTATGAAATGTGTTTTTGTTGCTTCTGTCCTGTCTTGGGTTTGTTGTCGTATTCTTTAATGATTTTTAAAATCTTGTGCCTAAAAGTTCATTTTGTATAATTATGAAGTAGATGTGCATGTTTACATTTATGTAAAATATTTGCTGTGTAAAGTTTTTTTTTGTTTGTTTATTCTCTTAAAGATCACTATATTTAAGTAAAAAAAAAATGGTCAGCAATACACTCCATGTCTTGGTGAATTTCATTTTCTTACTAGGAATTGATGAAAAATGTAGGGTTCTATTAAGAATCCTTTATGCTTAAACCTCCTTATCTAAATGGATTCCTTTTTAATTTGGTGTTTATGATCATTAGGATAAACACCTCAGTTTTAAAAGGTGTGAAGCTCAAAACTAAAGGTTGTCTTTAGCGAGCCTGATGGCATCTGAGGTCACTACTTGGTCTGGAAAGGCAGCTTAGCTTTGAATCTGAGGACCATGCACGGGTTAAACTGTGCATAGCCTAGACATAGCCTCGTCATTTTAGCTCACCAGATTCCTTCCACCTGCACTGTCGTGCCACTCATCCACCCACAGACACTCAAAGGCTGGAAGTGATCCTGCCTCCCGCTTCCAGGCCACACACAGCAGGGCCCACCTTGGTCTTGTGGTCTTGGCTCCAGGTAGTCTATAAGCTTCTGGGTGGGCAGTGACCCTTTAAATTCTCTGGCGTCTTTCACCAAATGGGTGTTCATTAGATTTGGACTGACTATAATTACACATTAAGAGAACTAGGCTAGGGGCACCTGGGTGGCTCAGTCGCTGCCTTTGGCTTAGGTCAACCGCATCGGGCTCTCCATTCGGCGGGGAATCTGCTTCTCCCTCTCCCTATGCTGCTTCCCCTGCTAGTGCTCTCTTTCTCTCAGACTAATGAAATCTTAAAGAAAAGAGAGAACTAAGCTAGGAATCCTCTGCTGCTTATTCTGCAACTGGCTCCCATTTCCTCAGGTGGAGTACGAGTTAGACTTGAACCAGGACTCTCGGGTAATGGCGGTTTACATTCATCACTAAGGGACTTGGATCCTGAGCTAACTGTTGCCTCTACAATGATATGTAACAGCATCCCAGTATTCAGTGGCTTAAAATAAGCATTTATTTTGCTTACAAGTCTGGATTGACGATTTAGACTGGGAGTTCCCGGACAGTCTGGTCTTGACTAGGCTGCCTATGTCTGGCACTTGACAGATTCAGCTGATCCAGGGTAGGACGGTCTTGGCAAGGCAGAGGGGCCAGACTGAGAGAAAACACTGCTGCCTCGGTCAAAACTGTTCACGTGTCATTGGCCAAAGCAATCGCAGAGTCAAGTTCAGAATCAAGGGGTGCGAAAATACAGTGCCTTCCACCAGCTGATGGGAGGAGCTGCAAAGTACGTTGGAAAGGTGTGGATACGGGGGTGTGTGAGAATTAGGAGGTTGTTGCAGTCAGTCTCCTACCTCCGCATCCCCATGTCCCCACCATGGTTGAGAGCACTGGGCCATGCAATCACTAAGTCGCCTCTTGTCCTGACTTTTCTCCTGGGCAGATAAATAAAAGTCCATGTAGTAGTTAAGGCCAGCATCTATTCGCGGCTCCTGCAGAGGGCACCAGATCCAAGCCAGCAGCTCCTCTGGACTTAGCACTTTGCCCTGTTCAGAATAGTTTGCTTCCTTTCTAACCCTTCCAACCTTTCCAACCTAAAGCACTATTTGTTACCTATTGCTAGGTAACAAACTACCCTAAAACTTAGTGGCTTAAAACAACCATTTTACCTCCTGTAATCTGTTGGTGAGGATTTAGGCTACAGCTTGGCTGGGTGGTTTTCCTTGGGGCTTCAACTGAGGTCGTTCAGTGTTACCTGGGCAGCAGATAGACAGGACTGGAGAATCCAAACTGGCTTCATGCACGCGTATGGCACCATAGTGGGGATGGCTGGAAGCAGGTTCATTTGGGACTGTCAGCCAGAGCCTCTCTGTCTCAAGTTAGTTGGTCTTCTTACATGAGGGCTACTTTAGCCTAGAATGAATGTCCCGAGAAGCTGCTTGGCTATAGATGACCTAGCCTGGGAAGTCACACAGGATCACATCCACAGTATTCTATTGGTCCGAGCAATCAAAAGCCCACCTAGATTCAAGAGGAAGGGACAAAAACCTTAACTCCTTAATGGAAGGTATAAAAAAAAGCCACCTACCCAAAGTCCTCCTTTCCCCAGTGTATTTCGTCTACTGCCATTGTTCTTAGATGAGACATTTCCCCAGAGCAGTGGCTCTTAAAATGTGGTCCCTGGATCTGGAACCATTGGCATCCCCTGGGACCTTGTTAGCAATTACTAAGTCCCACCCCAGACCTGCTGAATCGGAAACTCCAAAGTGGGTGCCAGGAATCTGTTTCCGCAAGCCCTTCAGGTCATCCTTATAAATCTTAAAGCTTTAAACCTCTGCCCTAAGAAAGCAGTCTCCTGTGATGAGCCTCGTGATGACCCACGACTAGGGATGACTGTCTTCAATTTCCTATGCTAGGTGTCAGATTGAGAGTAACCTGGAGTGGCACATGTAGTGGGGGCGTGGCACTCCTTATGTGTCGGAACATCAAAACCCAAATTCTAGAAGAGGTGTCAAGAAGGTGGAAGGATGGCAAGACCAAAATAATCGCCAATTCTCTTGAGTTACCAGCATCTTGGCAGCACCATTTTGTTATTACACGGGCCCCTTTTTCTTTCTGTAAAGGTAGTGGGGCAAAGGGAAACAGGGCTGGGGAAATAGCCCATTTTTCCTTTAGTGAGGTTGTTTCTTGTAGACTGTCTGACTCCAAAAGTCAGCTGTCTCGGGCTGCAAAGAACTCAGGTGAGCCCCCACAGAGGGAGCCTCTCTGATAAAGGTAGTGAGTTCTCCTCCTGTTTCCCCGCTGGGGGCAGGGGAGGGGAAGGAACTGGATGATGTGGGATGGCGAGTCCTTAACCATACTCTTGTGTGATCTGCAACCTCTCAGAATGGTTACAAATGAAGATGGAAAACATACTCCTGGAGCCTCTGGGCCCATGGGTGGTAAATGGGTTGCTCAAGTATAAGTCTTCTTGATGAATTGCCAAGATCCTTGATCTGTGAGCTCCTTGTTACCACACAAATGCAAGATCTGAGTTTCACTGAAATCAGTTCACTCCACTATAGGGGAGGAAAAGAGGGGTGGGTTGGAGATTTCTTAAGCAATTTGACCCATGTGTCCTTAGGCCCATATTAGAGTGATGGATGACCAGTGTGTCTGTCCCATGATGCTTAGAAAATCTGTCCTACCATCTTCCCAAGCTCTGCTTCCTAAGTACTGGTTACCAAAGTTCCTCTAAAGACCTTACTTTGCTTGCAAATTTATCACTCAAATGGCTTTGCTGGTGGACAAAGACTTCTGGGGCCAAAGCCCACCCCCATACTTCCCTGGCTATGTTAGGAACCTCTGGGCTGGCCTAGAGAAGCCTAGCCACAGGCTGGATCTTGGGGATCAGTTGAGCAGAGCCTGGGCCTCCCCTACTGGTGAAAGGGTAAGACACTGGTCCAGGCTGAGAGAGGAAAAGTCAGCCCTGTTCGCTGTCATTCATCAGACTGCCAGAGCAGACATGGATAGAGCTGCAGTTAACAGGAAGCTGTCTTTCTCCCAAGGTCACCACTGCAGCCTACAGTATCATAATCACTCTTGCCTTTGAGTGGAGACTGCTGCTTTCTTTTCAGTGACGACCCCAGCTTTGCTTTTCACTCCTGCCACCTGAACCAAAATCACTGTCAGCCTTTGTGACTAAAATCTTGGGCTGTCAAAACTTGGCAGTCTGCAATCCCATCAGTAAGAAGGAAACTTTCCACTCTTGCCTGGAGGACCTGAGCTGCATGAGTCACTCTGACACAGAGAAGCAGCTGCAGCTTCTACCCTAGATTCAGAAATGCTGATAGGGATTTTCAGGCCCAACAGTCCATGCTTTTCTTCACTTTGCGGTTCTCCAAGGAATCAGGACCTGGGTCCACTTCCCAGTCCAGGCTTGATCTTCCCCCGTTTATACACAGCCTGCTTTGCATTGAGCCTGTCCCCATGATGCTGCTTCCATGTTCTCTGTACACTTCCACCTTTCCCTAAGTCCTACCATAATCTTGTCTGTCTTGGTTTGATGAGATGCCCCCATTGTTCCTCTGGTGTTTGGTCTCCCCAAAACCTGTTGGTTCAGCCCCGATGCTATTCATCAAATGGGCTAGCGTGCCGTGGAGTTTGAGGACTACTGTTCTTTTCCACTGGTTTGTAGTAGAGGCTGTGGTCCAAACTGCTGTCAAAAGGGAACTCTTGTAACCAGCCTCCAAGAGGGAAGAAGAAAACCCTAGGTCCCGAAGAGGTGAGTGAGTCTGAGTCACCAAATAATGAAGACACAGATAAAACCTAGGCCTCCCTAAATAGTCTCTAGGTGTCAGAAATTTTAACCATATCACTAAAATTCAACACAACCCTGAAATAACCCAGTATAAAGATGAGAAAAACAGACTCAGAAAAGTTAAGCAAATTATGCAGGATAATTAAACAGGGCGTTGGCGATAGTCAAGCTTCAAACCCAGATAGGTGAAACTGGTCCTCCCCTTTTGTCATAAAAGCAAATTACACCACCTTTTTCACAACCAATGGCTCCCTAGGAGTGTCAGCCTTTTTTGAGTAGATCTATTAGAATCAGCCAAGAGCTTTCTAGGTGTGAGGAGTCTTCCCAAACGTTTACCCCAAAGGCTCAGCACCTATTCCTGCCAAAAGGAAAAGCAAAACCAGAGATAGCCTCTGTGATGGACACTGTGTGTACCCAGCACCCATTCATCCCTTACCTGCTCCCCATAGCCACCCCTCATACAGCTGATGTGCTTCAGGAGAATCCCCAGGGATGAGCAAGGAATCATCTTACACCTTTTGCCTCCTTGGGTTCAGAAGCCCAGCTATAGTCCCAACTCCTGACAATAACAAATAATTGGGCTTGTGACTCCAAATAGACGGAGACCCAAGGTAAGATTTTTGGGGGGCTTCTGGAAAAAAAATAGAGCCACCGGAATAGATGTTATCTCTTCCTCTAGTTATTATAGGGTACAGATGTAAGCCTGAAACTGCAATACTCAGCTTGTGATTACCCAAGGATCAAACTAATAGGAGACAGAGAGGACAGCTCAAGCAGAGAAATGGAGTAGGAACCTTGATTGAACCATGCCTGATCTTCACTCTGCCGCTGGAATTTTTAAGTTCTATCAGGCAATAAATTCCACCCTGTGGTTTATATTATATTTAAGTTGGATATTCTACCACCTACCAACAAAAGCATCTAAACCGACATAGCCTTTTTTGATGACTCAGCTGCAGCTCTGAAGACTCTATGATAGTCTCAGCCACTCCATGTGACAGCCTCAGGAGCAGGCGAGGATATCCATCACCACTCCTAAGCATGCCCTGTCACCGCTAGAGGACAGAGTCCCCACCTACAAGCTGTTAGGGCTGAAAGTAAATTCAGCCCTTGTGTACAGTTTCTTCCAGGTAAGGAGATGGGGTCTGTGAGGATGACAAACCGAGTTGGAACTCTGGTGGCAGGACTCCGGCACAGTGCTCTTCCCTCCCCGCTGCGGCACCTCAGCTCCTCACAGGGCCAGCAGATGCTCTCAGGGGACATCTGGCTACCTGTTCTGTGGCTGCCTAGCCTGCTTAAAAGTGCCCTGTTCCTGGGGAACGCGCACCCTATACCACAGTGTTGCGGGGGGGGGGGGGGGGGGGGGGCTGAGGGCGGCACATGCTGGCAAGAGCACCAGGTGTATATAAGACTGATGAATCACTGACCTCTACCTCGGAAACCAATAATACTCCATATGTGAATTAATTGAATTAAAGTAAAAAAAAATCACAGTGCCTCAGGGGGAGGATTACTATTCTTACATATATACTTCGAACATGTGGCTTTGAATCCTTTTTTGAATCATTTTTCAGAGCCGTTCAGAAACCCCTTGCAATAGTCGGAGACAGGCCCACCTCTAATATTGTGGGATCTGGTTACAAGATACCACATGTCTAAGTATCTACGTTAGAATCAAACTAACAAACTATTATTAAATGTGTCTCTCTGCTTACTCAAGAGTTACACTTTCATAAGACCTGGAAGACTGGGTTTGAATTTGGAATATTTAGATTCCTCAAAGTTCCGTGGTGGCACAAGGAGAGCAAGGCCCAGCCCACGCTGAGAGGGGCTTCATGTGCATCTGTGTGGGAACCCCAGCCCGCCTATCCAAGCCCCATCTATAACCCCTAAACACAGCTTGTCCCTGGCCACCCAGGTATGTGCAGGTCACGCTCAGGAGGACAGACATGGGGAAGAGGGTTGCACAGGCTCAGGACCACCTGGGTGGGAACTGTGCTTCCCAAGGCCCTGGGTCATGGTCTGGGAGAGGGGTGCACAAGCTCCAGTGGGCAGGTCACCTTGGCCTCATAGACTCCCTGCCCTGTGGGGAGGTCATGCCAGAGGAGGGCCAGGCTGGTGCCGTTCCAGCCCAGGGACCCAGGACAGGGCCTCTGTGGCCAGCTCCAACCAAGGGCAGTACTGGAGCTCCATCTTATTTTAAGTGTTCTTAAAATAAGGCTGGAGTGGCGCTGGGTCAGCAAGACCAGACTTTGCGGCCTTAGGTAAGTCCCTCCATAACTCTCAACATCGGTTTCCTCCTTTGTTAGTATTGCTCCACATTCTAGAACCCTTTGCAAAGCCTAGGAACCAGTGAATTCAGACCCCTCATTCCAAACAGTAATGCTGGGACACTGGCCCAAAACCCCCAGGGAAGAGAGAGCCACACTGGGGGAGACAACCTGCTTGTATTTCTTGATTTCCCATCAGGAGATCCCAGCATGAAGGCGTAGCTTTACCTGGGGGCAAACATCAGCCCTAAGTGTGCAGCAGAGGCTGAGGGGAGCCGGCTGACCAGTGGGCCCACCTCTAAAGATGTCACCCTTGGGCTGATCCCGAGTGACAGCTTCCTGGCCCAGAAGCCCCTGCCTTCTGAGCCCCCAGGACTCAGGTGCACTAAATAGCTTCGTACAAAAGCCCCAAAGTGTCCCTCCATATGGTAACAAATAGACAAATCCCATTTGAGGTCGGCCATGTTGGGAGACATCTTTCCAAAACAAAGCTAAGCCCCCCTCAGGAAAGACAGCGGTACAAGGCAGCTCACAGACAGGCCAGATGATTGATGCTGAAGAAACGTGGGGGGCTCAGGCACACAGAAACAAGGGCAAGACTAGGCACTACAGAGACACAAAGGGGAGGTCACGGGACGCACACAGGAGTCAGCAGGCCGCCAGGAGCTGGAGCTCAGGGCAGAGGTGGTCTCTGCTTGGGACAGGTACTCAGTCGCAGGGCCTCACACAGGGAAACCCAGAGTCATGCTTTCCTAAGGCCTGGAAACACCAAAAGCCTGCCCATGTGTAGACATAGGCGGTCACCCTCTTGGTAGTGAATTTCCTGAACAAGAAATGGACATAAGGGGCATTCGCAAGACAGAGGTCAAGGGTGCAGAGAGCCACAAGGTCAAGATGGTGCTGGGGATAATGAAACACAAGAGCTACCCCTTTGGGAAACACTGAGAAGCAGAAGGCCGCTGCTCTGCTATTGTTCACATGCTGAGCACCCCAGCTGGGCCTCCACCCTCTCCCAGGGGCCGAGCACCGTGTTGATGGCTTTCTTAGGACTTTTCACAGTTGGGTCTCTTCTTGGGGAAGCTGCATGCACATGAGGCTGTGCTGGGCTGTAGCTAGTTGAGGGGTTCCTCAGTGGGTCCAGAGCTGGGAGCCATTCTGGGGCCACTCTCCCTGCGTTGTGGTTCACAGGCCTGGAGAGACCTGACAGTCAGCTGCCCTGGTGAGGATGCCCACATTTCCAGAGGTCAGAGGAGCACAGAGGCCTATATACCAGATGCCCCAACTGGGATGAGAACAGATTCAAATAACCCTGCAGGTCTAGGTGGGGCTAACAGTTCTAAGCCAAGTCCATGGCCTGGGTCAGTGACATTCCAGAAGAGAAAGGGCACTGTAGGTTTGGGCAGGATGGTAGCAATGGGGAACAGTTCCCAGGTTGGGCACGTGGAAGGGTTTCCAAGACTTTGGATTAAGACAGGATGCAGTAGTCCTAAGTTCTTCCAGTTGGACTGAGTTACAAGCATGTCTTAGGATCAACAGTCTGTCCTTGTCTTTGTCGCACAGAGGTCGTGGAAACTGGACTGGGATGGCATGAAGTCAATTTGCCGAGAGGGCAGGGACTGCTGCCAGTTAGGCGAGATGCAGCCCCCCTCCTCCTCCTCCTCCTCCGGGCCCTCAGGTGAAGTAGCGGCAGGACGTGGAGTCGATGTAGCAGTACGGGGTGCACTGCAGGTCTCCATATGACCTGGGGGGGCAGACAGGGGTCAGGGTGCACCCCAGCCAGTGGGCAGGAGAGCTCCTGCCCAGCCCTCAGGACCACACCAGGTTCTGAAAGGCCACCTCTGGTGACTTTTGGTCAAAGCTCATCAGACAGCAGCCACAGCTGCTACCTTACCTAAGGGTTCCAGAAAGATCTCTCATTCTCATTTGGGGTGAGAGGCTTGGGGCAGTTGAGTCCAGGCCTCAGGGGCTTTTCCCCTGGAGCCCAGCTGAGGGATTTGGGTGGAAAGTGTTGGTAACCTGGTTCCTAACACAGCATGTGTGAGGGAATCACTCCCTTCTCAAGACCTGAAAGGTTTCCAGTGCTGTCCATTAGATCATACTGTAGTGATGCAAATGTTCTATTTTTGTTCAGTCCAATATGGCAGCCACTAGCCAGGTGGCTATTTAGCTCTTGAAATAAGGTTGGTGTGACTGAATAATTGGATTTTTAATTTTATCTCATTTTAATTAATTTAAATTTAAATAGCAACATGTGGCTGGGGGTCACCATATTGGACAGTAGTTTATACTTCTGTAAGCCCAAGCGCTAATCCTGAGACTGTGTGTTAGATACCCACATTCACAAGCACTCTCTGAGGCTTCTAGAGATTAGATGAATCATCACAGTAAGCCAGTGGGTAAGCCCCGGGTGCTGTGCAATCCCATACTCCATGTCCAAATGTCTATATTGAGTTGTCTCCATGAAGCCATCAACCAACCAGCTCAGACCTGCCAACTCTCTGGCAAGTAAGGAGTCTCCACACTTTGGAGATGTATGTTAGGAGCCCTCCATACTGTTAGAAGCCCTCCATACTTTGGAGATAGAAAAGTACATATAGACACACAGATATAGGGGAGTCCTGGCCAAGCCTAAAGTCTTGTTTTGGGGTGACTATAGGTCTATAGTTCTCCCAGCCTGGTCTGGTATGTTGGTGTGTGTTCATGGGTAGGCATTAAGGAGACCTCCTTGGAAGAGAGAGCAGAGAGAAAGCAACAGAACAACAGGCCTGGTGTCTGTTTCCCAGCCCTGCGGAAGGCCTGGGTCCAAGGAACAGGGCTGGAAGGGAACACTAAAGAGACTGGACCCCTGAGGGACTTAGGAGGTGTGAGGGGCCAGTGATCCACTCTGGAGCAAAAGGAGAAGCAGGAACTGAAGGGGGAACAGCCTTCCCATTTTCCCTAGCATGCTATACGCTCTAGTTTTGTAAGGATTAAGGGGAAATGTGGTACCGTTTTTCATTTCATAGGAGTCGTGGCCAGTGGCCCTCAGCTAGCTTTGGAGACATCAACATGGAGGTCAAAACATTACTTACTCTGAGCAATGTGAACATCCACTGGGGAGTCCCAGATATAACTAGAGAGGTCCTTGAAGGACATACGAAGTTTCTGGGGCATTCCTGGAGGAGCCACGAGCCAGAAAAATTAGATATTAATGCTGGTGGGATCTCATTTTCACCCAGGCCCCGGGGTCATGGGTTGTCCCAAAGAATTCAGGTTAAACAGATGCTTACATTCTTGGGAGTGGCCTGGTCCCTCCACCGTTCACTAAGGCTTCCTCCAGACCCAATTTTCAGAAGACTAATGTGGTCATGGTAGCCACTGGGGATGGGAACTGCTCATCTGGGGGCAACCATTGAAATAGAGGGTCCCCAGGGGCCCAGGACAGAGCTGGTCACGGTCTCAGCTCAACCTCAGTGGCACTCAGGCACTCTGAGAGGGCACATGGTGGTTATGTGTTTATGGCCTATCTCCCCTAGGTGAGCAGGGACCATGCGTTAGCTGTCACCATACCTCAGCGTTTAGAAGTATCAGGAACGTAAGTGCTAAGAAAATCTTTGTGAAGGAAAGAAGAGGAGGCAAGGCATCAGGGTGTCATAATAGCACGAGAGGCAATCCCTACCCAGGGAGATAGGTCTCGCACGTCAGGTAGCCAAAGTCAGAGCCGTCACAGTCCTCCACGCCCTTGTGCTTGTGACCGTCTCCACAGTAGGCCCGGTGGCAGCCTGAGGGACACAAGGAAGTAGCCCTGAGAAGGGGTTGGGGTGGAACAGACTTATCTCAGCCTGTAAGGGCTGTGTGGCCTGAAGGGTCCATACAGAGCATGCACCCTCTTGAGTGGACTTCTGTAAAGCTTCAGATGCATCCTGGGACTGCCCCTCACACCCCCAAATCCCACCCCAGAGAATAAGGAGACCCAGGCTCCAGCCCACTCCAGCGACTTATTGGCTGACGGACCCAGAACAGGCCTCTCTGAGCCTCCGTTTCCCTATCTTAAGCCTGGGCATGGGCACCACCTCCTCTTCCCAGGCCGCACTGTGGGCTCCCACGAGTGAGGATCAGGAGACTGGGCACAAGTGATGGCTGAGGTAGCTCTTGTCTGTCTCCTGAGATCTTACAGGGTGGGCCGCCCTGCGTCCCCCGGGGGAGCCAGATGACCTTTTATGGGGTCTCTGCTCCACCCAAGGGAAGTCTCTTGAAGTCCGAGCTCCACCCCTATTTTAGGAGGCTTTGAGACCTTATCAGTTCCTTCCTGCTGTGTGATCTATTGGACAGTGTCTGTGCCAGGGACAGAAGGGACTCTGCACAAAGCCAGCATGCCAGGGAACACCATCCCAGGGACCGTCATGGGAAGTACAGCTCTAGGGAAAGGGCGCCAGGAGCCTGCCCGTCCCTGCGTCCATCCTTGCGCACACCTTCCTCACTATACCGCACCGTCAGCCTTCCCAGAGCAAGGAAGGAGACTTCGCATTTACACATCCCCAGCCCTGAGCCGGGGCCTGGCTCTGCACAGCAGGGGCTGGAAAATAATTCAGTGAAGGGATGTTGAACCCTTACTCTGCCTGGGCGATCCAGTGCACAGTAGCTCCCAGAATCTCTGCAGACCTGAGCGGTCAGTGCTGTCACACCCGATGTTTTGGTTGAGCTGGGAGCTGCCTTCCATCCCCCTGCCCCAGCTCACTGCATAGCCTCCTCTCTGAGCATCCAAATGCTGTTCTGTCTGACTGTAAATCCCCGGCTTTCTATCTCCTCTCCTGCTTTTGTTGGATGACTGAAAAAAAGAAAAAAAACAACCCTTCCAGGTCTATGTTGTCTGCCTTTCCTGGTAGCATCCCATTAGCCTGAAGGCAGCTGTCCCGGAAAGGGGCTTTGCCACCAGGGCTCTATCTGGTAACACAGTCCCGGATCAAATTCTGGGTTTCTCCCTTTTGTCCTTCACCTTTATCTTTTGATAAAGAATGTGGACTAGAATGTGGGTTTTGCCTAGAAGTAAAATTCGGGAAAAGGGAGTGACCAGTGGCTCCTCTGGGGCAAGGCCCTTGACACTAAGCTCACTGACATGCTTGGGCAGTGGAAGTCCACATGTGGCCTGAAAGTGAAGGCTGTCCCCATGGCAGCCCAGGTGTACCCCTCTCGCTCTAGCATTGTCCAGGGGCTTGCCCTCAGCCTCCCCCAGCCCGAGGCAGTTTGTGCTTCAGGCCCCGATCCCAGGTGGGCCCCACTCACTGATGCAGTTGTCATCCACGTTGTTGTTCCCATCGTCACACTCCTCCCCGGGCTGTAGGACCCCGTCCCCACAGGAGCCGCGGTGGTCTGCAGTGTAGTCCACAGGGTAGAAAGGGGTCACCTGGCCAAAGAAACACATGACAGTGACCAGAGATGGCATGTCCGGCAGCCGCAGGCAGGGCAGGTCATTGGCACTGGGGCCAGAGGCTCTGGGTCTGTGGGGACCTCCTCCTGGGGAGGGGGGAGGCGCTCCTCTCCTACCGCCCAGAGCTCTGCAGCTGACAGGAAAGTGGAGCCACATCAAGACAACAGCCCGGCAGTGTGGGGATGGGAGCCCATCTGGAACCCTGGCTCAGAGAGGAGGTTCCATCTGGGGAGCAGGGGCACGGAGACCAGCTCCGAAGCAGAGCAGGGGAGGATGCCCAGTTCTTCCATGGGAACAGACTGTAGAAAGCTCTGTGCCAGGCCAGCTGTTGGCCCTTCTTTCCTCTAATGCTGTGTGCCTTTCTGGGCTGGGCTATGTCCGGGGTGCCTGCCTCAGGGTACCTGGATGGGGAGCCAGCCAAGGCTGTCCTTGAAGTACAGAGATCTCTGGTCTTTGCGGAAGGCAATGGCGTTTTGGGTATTCAGCCTCTCAAGCTCCTCCTGGTTGTTGACTACAAAAATCTGCCAGAGAATACATTGGTTGAGGATTCCAGAAAACACTTCTATAGGGGCAGGAAACAGAATCTCTATCCTTGGGCTGGTTAACAATGGGCAGGGGGTCCAGCATTCCTCCTGAAATAGGGAGGAAGCTCTTGATTCCCACATCTTCTCAATCTAGTTCCAACTGTCTGAGTTTCCAATAAGACTATGCATGATTTGGGGCACCTGAGAGGCTCAGTTGGTTAAGCGTCTGCCTTCAGCTCAGGTCATGATCTCAGGGTCCTGTGATTAAGCACCACATTGGGCTCCCCTCAGCAGGGAACCTGCTTCCTTCTCTCTCCCTCTGACCACCCCCACCCCCACTGTTCATTCTCTCTCTCTCTTTCTCAAATAAATATATTTTCTTTAAAAAAGGCTATCCATGCCTTAAACTCTTTAAACATTTAAAATGCTCGAAAGACTTAAATAAAAAAGGCTGGTATCATCTAATCAAGTAATTCAACATCTGGAAATGATTCTTAACAAAATTGTTACACTCGAAGGTGTTCATTACAGCTTTATTTACATTAGTGAAAAGCTTGAGAGAGCCCTATAAATATCAAAAAATAGGACACTGATTAAATAAATCACAGCAGACAGCCAGGTGTTGGATGGATGTGTATGTGTCCACTCAAATGATAAACTGATGTCCAGGGTTATCTCAAGATAACCCAAGGGAGGGTGGGCAGTAGTGAATGGGTGTAAAGAGGAAACAGAATTAACCAGGAGTTGATAAATGTTGAATTTGGGGTGAAAGGTACATAGAGGTTCATTACACTATTTGTTCTACTTTTGTATTTATTTGAAATTTTACTTAAAATTTTAAATAATTTTTTTTTCTTAAAAAAAGACAAAAGACTCCAAAATGCACCCACAACCAAATGGACAATTTGGTTTCCTACTTTTGATTTTCCTAGCTCCCATAATGAGTGTGTATCAAGTATAATGGGGAATCAATTTTATTAAAAGGCTCCTCGCAAAGCTCTGAGAGGATCAGGTTAGAGATCCTGACAGATAACCACCCCAGATTTCTCCCAGGAGTCTTACCACAGGAACGTATGGGGAAGTGGGCCCAAACATGTATTCCCTGTAGGAAGGGTTATTCACATTTGTAGGGGTTCCGCAAAGACAGCTTCCTGGAGGCCCGGGAAATCCTCTGTCCCCTTTGGGTCCCATCACAAGTTGTCCTAGGAAGTAACAGATTGCTGAGTCACTTAGTGAAAGAACAGAAAACCAAATAGCCCCTGGAGACAGAGCAAACTTCACAATAGAAAGAAGGTCAAAGTCCACAAAGTTCCAGTAGGCCTTAGGGGAGAGGTTCAAAGAGACTCTTGTTCTAAGATGTGGAGGAGCTGATGTTCTCTGTGGGTCCCTTAATCATGCTGTGTGTCTTGCAGCACCTTCCCCAACACTCCCTCCCTTCTCCTTCTCTATACTTTAGAAACCTCCCTTTCAGAAAAGAAAAGAAAAGAAAAGAAAAGAAAAGAAAAGAAAAGAAAAGAAAAGAAAAGAAAAGAAACCTCCCTTTCTCTATACTTTAAAAACAGTTAAGACATGCTAACTTGCTGACTACCTTGCCTTCAAGGTCTGCGATGGGAGAAGAGTAGGGATCTGGGAAAGTCTATCCTGGTACAGGAAAAACATTGCTGGTAAGAGACATAGTTTCCTCCTCCTTCCTGTCTAGAATACAGACAAGATGTCTGGTGCTGCAGCAGCCACACTGCAACCATGAAGTAACAAGTATAAGAAGAGAAACCAGCACACAGGAGAGACCAGAGCCTCATGGGACATGGGACTCTAATAGTGACCCTTAGAGGCTGAACCAAAGTCAGTCGTTGTCCACCTCTGGACTTGTTATGTGAGAAAAACAATCCCCCTTTTTCTTTAGACTATTATTAACAGGGAATTCTTGCTGATGAACACATTGCTAACTGATAGCTTTTATTATTTTTTATTCATTTTATTTTGTTCTTATATATAAGATCTTTATAAAGGAATTTATGACGGTGGGTTTCTTTGATTTCTTCTGGAAAAAAATGGCATGTTTGAAAATGCTCCTCCTCCTCATTGTCCCCTGATACTGAGAAGAGTGTCCTGAACATATACGATCAGGAGATTTACTCCCTGCAGTGTGGGTGGCCTCTAGGGTAGTAGTTTTCATCCTGACTTTTAAAGGCCCTAATGCCCAGGCCACAGCTCAGACTGATTCCAACAAGAATGCTGAGATTAGAACCCAGGTATCCAAGCTCTTAAAAGCTCTTAAAAGCTCTCAAGCTGATTCCAATGTAACTGAGGTTGAGAACCACTGATCTAAGGAAACAGTCTTTGCACAAGCCATTCCCCCACTAGATTATTCTCTCTTCACTCTCCATGCCTCCCTCTCCACCATGCTCCTGACCTGGCTTCCAAACATCACTTCCTCAGCGAAGGCTTCTGAATGTTCACATTCAGGCATGTTCACCTTGGATATAATTTCCTAGGTCCCCATGCCTTTTCTTCATGGCACTTCTGTTTGTGATCTTTGTATCTTGTGAGATTATGTGATGAAGGGCAATCTCCCCCAGTAGACTGTAAAATTCAAAAGGGATTTACCAGGATTGGACATGTTCATTTACCAGGATTGGACACTCCGGAGGGGCAGGATACTTGCGTGATGACTGAATCAATGAATGAATGAATGTAGATTAACTGGTCTTCAGAAAAGGCTAAAATCACCTTCAGGTTGGCTGGAAAGAGCTAGAGCAAGAGCCATCCAACAGGAAGTGAGGAAAGAGAGATGGAGAAAGGAAGTATGCGTCCTCTTGAGAAAGTAAGGCGGAGTCTCGAAACCAGGCAGCCATTGCTCTCAAGTTGTGTAACTTCCAGGGCAATCAACAACAGGGAACACAGCTGGCAGATCCCAGCAGAAAATAAAATGACCCCAGGGGAGCGGTCTGGTCAAGGCCCCAAGGAGGCAGCTTCAGCTAGAGGAGGAGGCCCCAGTGCGAATACCCTCCCTACAGCCCTGAGCATCCCGGAACAGACAGGTCCAGGATCAGAATAATGTCAGCAAGAGGGGAAGGGAGGCTTGCCAACATTTTTATCCCAGGTTATGGTAGTTCATTTGAACAAGAAACACGTATCCAGTGCTGCAGGAAGAGCTCCAGTCCTGTGTTCCGATATTTTCAGTACAGCCCGGAGAGACCGAGATCCCACCAGCCTGGGAATATCCTGGGTAGTCATTCCATGGGGAAACCGAAGTGGGAATTTCTATGTGAGGAGGATGTGAGAGTGGCACCCCATCCCTTTGGCTACAAGGGATGATGGATCAGTTAGGCCCGCTCGGCCCACTCTGAGAGGCTGGGCTGGGGAAGTTCAGGTTGCTGTGCCCTTCAGTGCGCCCAAATTGGCTCTGTGACCCCCACAACTCCTCCAGATCTGTGGCCTCAGAGCGCTTCAGGAGTTCATCCCATTATCCAGCTAGTAAGTGGGGACACTGAAATGTGAATTCATGTTTGACTTACTGCTATGCCATTCAAGAGACAAACGTCCAAGAATACTGATGCCTGCAGGAAGCTGGCAATTCCCAGGTACCACAGTGATTCACTTAGACCCTGTCTGGGTGCTGGAAGGACTCAGCCAAATTTGTAATTTGGTTATTGCAAATTACATCCTAGACACATTTTGCCTTTATTCCCTGCCCTGCCTCCCAGAACCTCTTTCTCTGTAACTTGAGTACTAAAGAGCTCCCACCCTCTCCACCGGCCCCAGCCCTGGCCTGCCCCCCAGCACTGGGCACCAGAACCAGAGGTGGCTTCCCGACAGGACAACAGGATGGGGCAGGGTGCCTGCTTCCTGCCACCACTGCAGTTTCCCTGCCCCTTCCTTTCAGCTGTCAGAGGGCATCTGTCACCCCTGCCTGCTGGTTTCCTGCCAGGAGACACTGAAGGGCACGGCAACCCGAACTTGCCCAGCCCAGCCTCTCAGAGCGGGCCAAGCGGGCCTAGCTGATCCATCATCCCTTGTAGCCAAAGGCCCTGACTCTCCATCTTTGCCCAGAGAGCCTCCCATTACCACGGGTGGTACAGTGGGAGCGTGCCTGAGATGGAAAATCTGGGAAAAAGAGGAGGCACCACAGAAGCATCCTCACATCACCCCCAGCTCCCACTCTGCCTCTGCGGAGACCACATGGCTAAATGGAAAGGTCCTAGGCCCATCAGCCAGCTCTATGACCTTGAGGTAGTCCCTTCTTTCTGAGGTTCAAAGTTCTTTTCTATTAAGGGAGGCTTGGATAAGACCTGTGGTCCACAGAGCCCAAGCAGATCCCAAGATGGATTTGGGGCAGGGGTTCTAGAACTCTGGGAAGCAGTGTACAGACTCTTGGATATACACAGTTACGTGTTTCTTCTGAGTGGGCTTGGGACTTTTATCAGCCTTCAAAGTGAGTCTCAGGAATCACTTTTGGGGCCCTGCTCCTGTTCTTGATAATAACCCCAGTGGCCCTAAAGAGAAAAGGGAAGTTCTTTTTTAAATTCCTCCTTCCTCTTCTTTCCCTACCCCATTCCAAATGTTCCCAGAGAGCAGGATTATTGCCCCATTTTCTCCAGTCCTTTCACCGAGAGTATCCCCAGAAAGGAGGTGACTCAAAAGAGGGCACAGGAAGGGGACATGATTCAGAAACAGACTGCATCTGGTGTGGCTGCCATGCAGTAACACAGAGGGGACAGACTGAGAGCCCAAATGGTCTGTGAAGGCCTGCAGTACTTGGCCCACCCCACCTGCCAGGGGCCGTGGCGATGCCAAGCCGCCTCAGCCACAGAAGCAGCCTGAAGGACTTGCCATCCAGCAGGAAGATGAAGCACAGCTGCAGAAAAGAGCAGTGAAGGGCCTCAGCAGAGAGGCCATGAGTGACCTGGGCCCAGGGAAAGGAGACATGTCCTGGTAAGGCCTTGCTGAGGAGAAGGCTTTGAAGGAAGGACGTGGTTTCGGTGGGTGCACAGGAGGATGACAGGCATGCTATTTCAGGCCGTGTGGACCCAGAGAGACAGTAGGAATATGCAGAACCGGCTGGCGGGTCAAGGGCAGATGACAGAGTAGGTGAACAGGAGGCATGCAGACCAGGCTACATGAGAAGGAGCTGGAAGACCAAGGAGAGAAAACAAAACTACCCTGGCCCTGCTAAAGGTATGGGGTCGCAATCCCCCGGAGCTTGCCGCAACAAAACAGTGGGCATCTGAGTAGGTTTCTGGGGGTCTCCAGGCACGTCCTGCCCTCTCCCAACCTCAGACCCCAGGAGCGAACTGAGGTTCAAGTCAGATGAGCGCTAGCCTTTACAAACAGACAAATGAGGGCTGGCCTAATGACCTCCACGCTGCTGTCCCCCCGCCCTTACCATGATCCTGGCTACTCAGTTTTGCGAGCTGCACAATACAGGGGCCAAGAGTCTCTTCCGAAGACAAAACTCAGGCCTCACACCACACTCTCAGTCCCTGGGGCATGCAGCTCATGATCACGGCGCTTGAGAGGAACATGACATGTGCCAGAACCGAGAAGGACGAGGACAAAAACGGACCCTTGAACACGGGCTTGAACTGCACGGTCCACTTACACGCGGATTTTTTTACAGCACAATCCCATGACTGTATTTTCTCTCATGATTTCTCTCATAACATTTTTTCCCTCCAGCTTACTTTCTTGTAAGAACACAGTACATGACACATATAACGGACAAAGTATGTGTTAATCGACTCTTTGTTATCTGTAAGGCTTCCGGTCAGTGGCAGACTATTAGTTAGTCATTAAGTTTTGGTGGAGCCAGAAGTTACGTGTGGATTTTCTACTGACTGAGATCGGCACCCCTAACCTCCACGTAGTTCCAGGGTCAACTGTAGTTGGAGGGACCCCCATAAGGATTGTCCAGCCAATTCACGGAAACAGATTATGGGGCATGGACCCACCGGCCCGGGTTGCATCTCCAACCTAGTTCCCCTAACAGAATAGAAATAGGCGTGCCAAGACACCTTATTGTTTTACCAACTAATGTTTGTTTTCCCACTATTTTTCCTCTCCCGATTTTAAGGAGGTAGCAAGACTTTGTGCTTTCTTGCCCTTGCTGAAAACAGATGAGATGTGAAGACTGTTTGCCTTTCTGCCCTCTGCTCTCAGAAGAGAAAAGCTCCTAAAAAGGGTAGCAATAGAGGAGTGTGAGAAGCGAGGGGGCTGGAGGGTGGAAGAGGGGAGATCACCCCAGACATGGAGTGACAGGGGCCCCCGTGTCCCGGAGAAGAGGTAAGGTCTCAGAAGGAATGGCTGTGGGACCGGGCTTGGAAATGTTCTGATTCCCAAGAATGGCATGAAAATGGCAGCCACCAGGAACCCTGGGACCACACGCCCTTGCAGGACAGGCATTTCAGAGGTGAACAGGGCAGATCAAAGGCTAGAGGGAATGACTCTGATGTTTTTTTTGCCATAATCCCCAGACTCTTCACCCAACTTTTTTTTTTTTTTTTGGGGGGGGCAGCTGGAGGAGTGGCGAGAACTCCAGTAATGCCTGAAATTGAATTTTCCTGACAACCCGGTAGGTTAGAATCTCAGAGCCAACTTCGATTTTATTTAAAGGATCTAACAAATTGTGACATTTCTTGACCATCCCATTACAGGGCTGTGAATATATTTCTATAAACACAGGAAGGAAAAGTGAAATATAGAATTTTAAAATGCATTCGTTTTCTTAAGGAAAAAAAAGGCAATAAAAATTGCTTGGATTCCTTGCCTACAACTGAGGGCAAAGGACCCTATGTAGTAAACAGTCTTCTCAGGCCCAGAGATGCTGTGCTTATACAGATAATGTGCGATGAAAGGTTATCTTTGGAGCTGACGAAGATAAAAACTAAATAAAGGGCTTAGCTCATCACAGTAAACAAGATAGCATGAGGTAGCAGTGTCTCTCTGCCCTCCTCAATGGTAGACTTTGATTTCTTTTTGATTTCTTTGTATGTTCAGTATAAACTAACAAGGATTCTTTAATAACACTACATAAGATAGAAAGCTCTGCCACACCACCTTTACTCCTAGGTTTAAGAGAACTGCCTGGAGGTGTGAAAGGTTTTTCTAGAAAAAGCTATTAGTAGATGAAATATGGGCTGGTTATTTTTCACACGAAGTACAAATGACATCACCAGTGTAATCATGGTTCCCTTTGCTTCTCCTCTATTTTTTCTCTAAAATCCTACAACAGAATCAGGATGGTGTTTACCTCTCTTGTGTTGAAGTTGAAAGAACCAAACTAAGGAGAAATTATAAATATATTTAAGTGCCTCTAGTAGTTTCTAACTCAAAACACAAGGCCGACCTCTGCAGGCATCTCCTTGTGCCCTCTTTGGGGAGGCTGGCCAGGAGGGCGACACTGTAGATTACGCGAAGCAGTGCAGCTCTTACCTGCAGATGGGGGGCCCGGGGGGCCCGGGGGGCCTGGACGGCCAGGCTGACCAGAAGGCCCAGGCTTGCCTGGTGGGCCCATTACTCCACTATCTCCCTTCTGCCCCTGACAGAGAGAAAGGTAGAGCCTGTTATGATAACATGACATGAAGGCAAACTTCCTTCCCCATTTATGTCTAAATCAGGGACCACCTCGCACTTTGGAGCAGGAGCCCAGGGCAGGATGCACCTGAGGCCTTGGCATCAGGCTCCTAAAATGCTCAGGGTAGGGGCACCTGACTGGCTCAGTCAGTAGAGCATGTGACTCTTGATCTCAGGGTCATGAGTTCAAAGCCCTATATTGGGTGTGGAGCCTACTTAAAAAAAAAGGCTCAGGGCAAGTGACATTTGAGATTGTGATGGTTACAAGTTTGCAGACATTACTACATACAAGTTTGCTATCTCCGGGAAACATGGCACATGACTGCTGAAAGGAACCGATCCAACCCACTCCCCTCACCGGACAGAAGGAGAAACTGAGGCAGCGATTCATGCAAGGCACCTAGCATTGAGGCAACCGACTTGTTGCCTGGGACTCAGGCCTCTGCTTGCTCGTCAAGACCATTTCTATTTTACCACAAGAGCTGTTTCTATCAAATGAGTTGCTCAAGTTGCTCTCAGGATAAAAACCCAGATCCTAACTTCAGCCTACAAAGCGCTGCCTGGCTGGCCTTTCCAGTCTTCTTCCAACCTTCTGGTGTTTTCAGTCTTCGAGAGCACAGTGCCTTTTATTTCCCTCGTCCCTGCCCCAACTCCCCCTCTACTCCTCTGCCTGGCTAACTCCCTCCCAGCCATTAGCTCTCAGATAAAGTGTCACCACAGCACAGTCTGCCCGGACCTGGCTAGACCTCGGCAGATTGAGTGAGTTCTCCTCATCACAGGCTCTCAGAACTTGGCCCCTTTCCTTCCCGGCATTTACGCAGATCAGAAACACACCATTATATGTGCAGTCCTTCTGTCAATGTCTCTCCCTGAGACATCGGCTCTCTGTGGGCCAGAATTTGTCGTGTTCCCCAGACTAAATGAAGGAGGAGGAAGATGTTAACAACACAAAGGGGAAGTAGTTCTGTTGAGCTGGAAGTAGAGAGACCTGGGTTTTCATGTTGGCCATGAGACCCTGGGCCAAGCAAGTCATTGTTTTGTGCCTCAGTTTTCTCACTTATAAAATGGGGACATTACATTGAACACACACCTTCACAGCTGTGTTGTGAGAGTAATAAAGCTCCCGGAGGTGAATAAGTAGTTTGTGCAGAACCAAGGGCTGGGGCGTCAAGCTGACTGTCATAGAGAGCAACTGGCCTCTTTCCATCTTTTTCACGTGGTTAGAAAAAGCCTGATTTCTTAAAGAGAGGCACACCTGGAGCTGTAGCCTTCCCACACAGGCTGTCCACCTTGCTGCCTGTGCTGAGAGGGTCAAGAGCAAAGATTTCCTCCTTAGGGCTGCTCTGAGGAATGACCTCAGAAACCAAGGTCTGCAGGTTTTTCTCCCAAACAATTTGCTAATTGCCTGCTCTTGCATGGGGCCTAAACAGGACAGTGATTGATGCACGACATATTTGACCCGGATCCCCTTTCTACACTTGTGCCTTGGCAGGCCTGCCCATGTAATGAAACATAATCTTCCCCAAGTCTGGGAAGCAGGCAGCAGGGCACTCCTTTCCAATCACAACAGTGACCTGTGACCTGCCGCTTTGTCAGTGTGGCTCTGTGGTCTCTCCTGGCGATGTCCGAGGGGTTCTTAAGTTCTTATCTATCTGTCTGTGTTAAAGTCCTGTTGACCGCGTCCCCAAAGAGAAACCGAGGACGCTCAGGATAAAGCAAATCACACAGCGAGGTTTATTTCTAGCTAGCTAGGGTCCAAGCATCTGCCCAGCGCAGCAGGTTTCAGCAAGGACCCCGAATGCAAGGGTCTAGGGGTTTATATACGTTTCAAACAGCAAGCATGGGTTACACAGTAATTTTCCTGGTTGGGTGAGATAACATTTTAGCCCCCTCCCCAGTTCCTGAAATGCCCACACATTTTAGGAATTGGGGCAAGGAAGCAAGCTGCACAGATGGTTCCTTGACTTATCTGCCCTCATTTGGTTAACACAGGCCATGTAAAGGCATCAATCACCAGGGGGTCTTAGATATGTAGAGGCCTAAACCACCCAGGAGTTTCAGGGAGTTTCAGAGCCGGTTAATGCCGGCCTTGAGGCTAAGCAGGCCTTAACAGCCTGTCTGTCTGTCTATCTATCATCTATCTATCTATCTATCTATCTATCTATCTATCTATCTATCTATCTTTAGGAGTTCTTAAATTCTTCATATGGGACCTATGAGGTCAGAGTTTATTTCCAATTTCATCCTGATGGAGGGAGTTCATAAGCCTTTGCCCAAGCTCATGCTTGGTAACTAAGATGGGTCCCAGAATAGCAAAAGAGATCACACCATCTTAATATAGCCACAGCTTAAGGCTTGTTTTTCTAAAAGCCACATCAGCTGACTATGAGCACGGAAATGCCACCGCTCGAAGGAGCTGGAAGCACTCCTTGATTCTGACACCAAACAATAATAAAGTATTCTGTGTACTGGTCATTTGTTTAGAATAAGCCATGTCTCTATGAGCAGGACTCACTGAGCATTGCTTTCCAGGAAAGGCATTCTTCTTTATTCCTTTACTGCCACAAAGGAATGTGGTGATGCCTCTCAAGGAAGTTGTTCTGTCTCCTTCACTGAAGATTTGTAATAGAGTTGAAAGCAGTTTTCCCAAGCCTGGTTAAAGGCAAGTGCTGAAGCACAACGATGAGGAGAGATGTGTGGGGAAAAGCAGGTCTCAGCACTCTAAGTTTGAATGCTGCCTTGGAAGGTTGCTTGGCTGAGGGGGTCACCCTACTGCCCTGGCCCCCAGTTTCCTCATGGCTAGACCGAGGGAAGTGAACGAGACGGTCTCTAAAATCCTTCTGGGGCACCTGGGTGGCTCAGTCATTGAGTGTCTGCCTTCGGCTCAGTCATGATCCTAGGGTCCTGGGATCAAGCCCCAGATCAGGCTCCCTGCTCAAGGGAAGCCTGCTTCTCCCTCTCACTCCCCTTGCTTGTGTTCCCTCACTAGCTGTGTTTCTCTCTGTCAAATGGATAAATAAAACATTTAAAAAATGAAATGAAATGAAATAAAATGGAAATAAAATAAAATAAAATAAAATAAAATAAATTAAATAAAACAAAATAAAATAAAATAAAATAAAATAAAATAAAATAAAATAAAATAAAATAAAATCCTTCTGGATCTGAAATTCTAATCTCCTGAAGTCCCTGTTGGATCTCCGATTCTAGGAGTTGGATTGACTTATGATAACGTCCAGAAACTCTTAGTACCACTGGCCTAGCAACATTTGGTGTAGAAGACTCTATGGTAGGAAACTAATTCATAACTGAAAAAAAAAAAAAGGGCCATGGTGGTCTCCCAAGGCTAACAACTAAAGTATCTGCTGACTAGACAGGCAGGGAGGGTTCGGAGAGCACTCAGCTTGTCTATAACATCTTGTAGGAAGGAGGAACTCATTTCTCTCAGCTCCCACACATGGTCCTGGGGAAGTTTTAATATTGTTTAATAATTGTTCTCAGCAGTGTCAGGAAATAGCCTTCCTGGCTCAAGCCCTCACCAGGAAAAGACAGACACTGTCCAAGAAAAGCACCAGAAGGACAGACACCAGCAGACTTCTTGCACCCCAAGCATAAAACCTGTGTGGAATCAGCTGTAGGCAAGAAAAAGATCTCCCCTTTTTTCCTCCTTTTCCTGAGCCAAGTTTTTAGGGAACTGTGGCATCACTGTAAAGTCATGGACATGCCAGTCATTTAAAACTTTGAAAACTGTGCGGGACTACTGCGACTTTAGAAGTTACAGTGGAATTTGTATTATCCAGGTTGGAGCCTGTGTTATCCTGAAGTTCACTTGGAAAAGACCAGAACTGGTTTCATACGTTACCATTGTTTTGAACCTCGGCTACATATTAGCATCATGTGGAGGGGCGCCTGGATGGCTCAGCTGGTTAAGTTCCTTTGACTCAGAACATGATTCCAGGGTCCTGCGATCGAGCCCCACATTGGACTCCCTGCTCAGTGGGGAGTCTGCTTCTCCTTCTGCCTCTGCCCCTCCTCCAGTTAATGCTTTCTCTCTCTCTCAAAGAAATAAATAGTAAATAAAGTGTTTTTAAAAAATCATGTGCAGATCTTTAAAAAGCAACCAGCCCTCTGGAGCCCCATGCCAGGTCAATTATATCAGATGCTCTGGAAAGTAGGGCCTAGGCACTGGGGGTGACAAGAGGCAAACTTGGAACTATAACCATTGCACCTGAGGCAGAAAACCTATATCTAATCAGTCCCCAGCTTATTTTGCTAGACGCTCAAGTTTGAGAACCACAGATCTAGTCTAAGGAAAGAATGAAAACATAAAAATGGAGAAAGGTGTGCACCCACAGATGTTCACCTCTCAGCATTATATATATTTTGGTTAGGCCTCTCTTGTTCAAGCAATCTACTGCTTATTCATTTACAAAATATGATGCAGAGATTTAAAAAAGATGTTTAAAAATGCTTAATGAGGGGAGCCTGGGTGGCTTAGTTGGTTGTGTCTGACTCTTGGTTTTTGCTTGGATCTTGGTCTCAGGATTATGGGATTGAGCCCAGTATTGGGCTCCGTGCTCAGTGGGGAGTCTGCTTGGGATTCTCTTCCTCTCTCTCTGCTGCTTGTGCATGTGCTCTCTCGCTCTCTCTCTAAAATAAATAAATAAATCTTTTAAAAAAAACTCTTAATGAATATTTGCCATAATGAGCAAAAGTGTGTATGCTGTGACTTTAAGTTACAGTTTTAGGATACAACAACTACATGTTGGATATAAAAGACACAAACAACTAGAAAGTTCATGAAGAATTAACACTGGAAAGAAGTACACCGAAAGGTTATGTCTGGGTGTTAAGACTTTAGATGACTTCCCTCCTATTTTCTGAAATTTTCAAGTTTTCTGCGAAGATCATATATCACATTTACAATGGTAAAAGAAGTAAAACGCTTACAAACTGACAAGGAAAAAAGTAAAGAAATGCCTGTCCATTACAGAGAAGATAAGTTCCCTGGAGGCACTCAGTACAGCCCTAAAGCCAGCTAAGGCAAATGTGCCTTCATTCTTCCTCTCCCTATCACATCACACGGTTTGACACGAGTGCCTGCTGACCAGGAGGAGTTCAGAATGAACAACCTTCCTAAGCCCTTAATAATGCCCATAAAGAGAGTGGAATCACTTACAAACCAGGGGTCTGATTTTCCTGGGGGACCGGGAAAAAAACACTGTATTGTTGAGACCCAGAAGACCCTTCAACAGCAAGGAGATATTGAGCAGTTCTCTAAAACTCCATATGTGTTTAAGACATTGCGGCAAAAAGCAAGTTTTCTGGATGAACAACCAGATCTGGCTTCTACTCCCAGTTGCTTTGGTTAAGGTAGACCAATTCTTATGAACCAAAGATCCACTCTTCCTCCTGGCCTTGGACATGGTTTGAATGGAGCATTCGCTCCCACCTGCTTCAAACCTTGGTGAGCCTAGGGAAACAGGAGATCTTGGACATGGTTTTCTTTCCGCCTGCCAGTCTCGAGGACACTGGGGACTATGCCTACGGATATCCCTGATGGGCTCCACCTGTCTGCCTCTTCTACACCACCCGACTATGTCAGGAGGGTTTGACTTCAGGGATGTGGTTAAGCACTAGGACCCTTACCAGCTTTCCTCGTTTTCCTGGTCTTCCCCTGGGTCCTCTGGGTCCTGTTATCCCGGGCTCACCCTTTGGACCCATTTCACCCTGGAAAGAAGAAAAAGCAGCAAGAGAGGAATTAGGGCATGTGGGGCAGGCACATCTCTACAGGTACATCCTGTCACCGGTCATGAGGGCAATGCACTTGATCATTCTAGACCTCTTCCAACTGGCTAATGTGGGAGATTGGGAAAGTGATGAGATAATGTGAAAAGTAGATAGGTTTTTCAAGGAAGTGGAAGGAAAGGAGAAGGTTACTCTAGGTGGGTTATTTATCATCTGAGAGAGAAAGCTGCTGGGCAGCACACATTTTGGTGTCCCAAGTCACCATCTCGAATGGCCAAAGTAGGAGATTCCTGCATGCCAGCCACATGTGTGCCTGTGACATGGCATGTGGCCGGGAAAAAAATGCTTTCTCTTTTAGTTAAAATTGTATGTTGTGCTTTGTTTCATTTTTAGCACAAATTCCAATCAATGAGTTTTTGAATGATTGGACACAGTTTTGACAACTGTCATCTCTGGAAATTTTCTGCTCATGTAATGACCTTTATTTAGGGTTATACATTTCCCTTCTCTTCTGTAAAAACTGGTTTAGTTCCAGCTCACTTTCATTTGACTTAGATGAAAACTGTGGGGAAAAATGCTCCAGACAAATATTAACACGCTCAATATAATTATTGTAAAAGGCAGGAAAAGCAATGTCAACAGTGCTCTTAATTGAAAAGCCCTACTCTGGGCTATTAGAACCAAATGCAGCAATTGCAGAATTCCATAGTTTAAGGTCAACCTTTTGCCAAACCCATTTCTCCATCATAGTTTCTCTCTTTCCCCATGTTCTTCTAGGATTCCAGGGACACCTGCTGTTTCTTTGGGTCGGGACCCCACAAAGCATCATTCTTACTTCTAGTTATCGCTCTAGATCCCAGAATGCACCACCACCAAGTTAAGTTTAGCAAGAGCAACCATGAGAGTTTCTGTTACTCAGCAGCCAGTGTCCATGATAAACTACCCCAGGCTCTCAGAGAGAACAATAAACACCCAGAAGGCTCTCCACTTAGAAAACAGAGGAAGTATAACACAGTAGAACATCTCAGAAAACACTAATATAGAGTAAGGATGAAGCATAAACTGAAATTATCTGTCACTTGGCCAATGTAACAAATTCGTCCGTACCCAAGCCATCAACATCTTGCCACACCAAGACTTGTTCTTAAACCTGTGATTTCTTTCCAGCCTGTCATGTCCTCCAGCATCTAGGCAGTGAGAGAGTGTGAGAGGATAACACGGATTCTTTGTTGTGTTTTCCTCGGCTGTTTAGAGGGGGTCATGGGGTGTTTTGTCTGGCTTGGAGAAAACAGCAGCATAAACAGTGTAAGTTGCTTTGTTTTCGTTTTTTCTTTTTTTTTTAAAGATTGGCAGAAGAAGTATGGCCCCTCTCTTCATCAACTGGAAGCAGCCAGTAAGTTCTTGATCTAATTTTGAAGACCTAATTATCTTTATCATATCATCTTTGTCTTACAACAGCCTGCCATGAAAAGGGAAGAGAACTCAAGATGACAAGTCTAGTAAATGGGGCAGAGGCCAGAGAAGCTGTCATCCTTAATTCCATGGTCATTTATTATTCTTTGATGTTCACTCTTGCACTGAATGAAAACCTAGTCTAAATATTTTAAAATCAAATTATTTTTTTCTCTTTTAATGTTTTCTTTAACTTGCTTATGTAATTATTTATTTTTAACCCAACATTCCACCTAGGGAATAGCAGGAACAAAGTTTCTGATAGCTTAAGGCAGTGATAAATAATAATAAATTATTGTCAGATGATTAAAATTATTTAAATATGCTCTCCTGGCCAGAGGTCAGATAAAAATTGTTTATTCGAGTTTGGAAAAGAAAACTTTAAGATAAACTTGAAAAACAATTAGGAGTCTAAGAAAGCATGCATTTGCATGTTTGAAGAATACTATGCTCTGAGGCTTAGGAAAAATGACGACCTCCCAAGTCAATGGCTTTCAGCATGAGGAACCACCATTACGATGATGTTAGATAGAAGTGTTTTCAGTGGCCAGTTAAGTACGCTCTCATGCTCTCTCTTTATCCCCTCACACCTCCCCTCACCAATCCCCATTATTCCCCAGGCCCTAACCCTAAGTAGAAGTTTCTAGAAATCTGCCAGTCAATTGCCACTTTCAAATTTTTGTCATATCACTCTATTGTTAGTTGCTGGATATTTTTTCTTTAAGTCAACTGAATGAACTCCATTTTTATTAAGTCTTGTTCCTAGCAAGATATCCACGAAATCCCATTAAATATTTAACTGTGTAAAGTAAAAAATCAACTATCAAATAAAAAACATTTGCTGTCACCCAGCGAAAATAACTCTATATACCTCTGGCTGTATGTGTACCGCCCTCCAAGAAGGTCTGAGTTGAATGTCACCAGCAATGGACATAGACCAAAGACGCCTGTGCCTCACACTGGGGCCCCTGCCCATGGCAGCTCAGATCTGATCCCTCGTCATGATGCCTTCTGTTTCTGAATATTACCATGGCCCTCTAACAGGCAGGAAAGGCACAGAAAGCCCTCTCCACCCAGATGGGACAGCCTCTCCCTCCCACTGAACTAGAGGTAGGTCTCAGACCGTGCTGGCACCTCCTCTCATCAACGTGCATGGCAACTTGATCCTCTTTCAAACCAGAACTTCCATGGCAAAACCCACTTTCTCTGCCCAATGGACAGAGAGGTAGAGCTCTTTGTCTAGTGAGTAGAAGGTCTAATTTGTTACCGAGGCCTATTTTTACTACTTCTAAGTACTTACTTTCTGTCCCAGCATTCCAGGAAATCCTGGGAAACCCTGTGAAGAGAGCAAAACAAAGAGTGATTATCTCTGAGAGAGGGCCTGAGAGGGCTGTGGAAGAGCATGGTTGACATTTTCAAGATAAGGGCCCAGTCAGCCAGCCAGCCAGTCAGCTGGACAGCCCTCAAGGGGCTGCTACTTCCATTGTAGTTTATCATTGCATGCAAAGGCCATTACCTTTTCTCCTTTGGGACCCAAATCACCTCTTTCACCTCTGGATCCCTAGGAGGAAACCACAGTAGAGTCAGAGTTAATACCTGGAAGGGAAAACTGGAGCATTTCGCAATGAAGGCTCCTTAAGCCACCACCCTCATTTTATAGTCCAAAAAGTAGGCTCAGAAATCAGGAGACTTGCCCAAGGAAGGAATGCTTTGTGATCTACCTTTTATTTGGACCACAAAGACCCTTTGCTTTAATAAAAGACAATTCAAAGAAAATTCTATGTCCCAGATCCTCTCTCATCTTGTAGGAAATTTGTCCCCAGGTTCTGGCTGGGTTTTTTGTTGGGTTTGGTTTTTGGCAGATGAGAAGGTTGTGTGGTGGAAGCTTAGTCGAGAGACACATATCAGCCATCTTCTTCCAGTAGACCCCAAGCAAATAGTGTTTCCTCTCCACCAGGCACAACCTTCAACTGCTCCTCTGCTCCATGTACGATGCTCTACCCTCCACTGTAGCTCCTCCCTTGCCCACGTGCACTGCCTCAGAAGACCCCTCACTGCTCTCTCAGCCCAATGACAAAGGGCATGGGGATATCTAGGCATGGTCACTACAGTCACTAACAAGAGAAACCTGGGCCTGTCCTCTGCTCATCATTGGCCCTAGAGCCAATAACCCAGGCCAGGTTTGGGAAACCATCAGAGATAAACACTAACCTTTTCCCCTCTGGATCCAGGGTAGCCCTAAAAGAAAGCAAAAGGTGCATTTAGGATCAGCCCTACAGGACTTTTGGGTTTGATTCAAGAGTGGAAAGAATCCCTGAATGTGATGGTGAGGTGTGTCTCCACCTGGTTTTGCAAGTTTTAGTGGGAGTTGTGCCAGAAAACACAAAGATGTCCCTGAGGGTTATGTTCCTACCAGGCCTAAGAAGAACATTGCTTTTCTTATCCACAAAAACCTGAACAAAGGTTTCCATCTGCTTTGTTGTTCAGGAGCTTGACTATCCCTACCTGGGAGAACAGGAGGAAGGAGGAAGGATACCTCTATGCCCCAAGTCCCAAGCATGATGCCCCTTAAAGGGCTAGTAAAGGCAAGCACTCTGGCACTGGGCTTTCTAATATCCCTGAGGTTCCCTAAACCTGGGACAGCAGCCCCACCCAGTCCCCATCTTTGTGGAGAATAGTTGTTCCAGAACCTTAGAGAGAAGACCTGGGAATGTCCACCTGGACCAACACACTGACCTTCGAGCCCATTGGTCCTCTTGACCCTGGCAAGCCCATCATACCCAGGTCACCTTTTTCACCCTGTGGAAATTAGAAGAAGAAGGTAGAAAGGACCCACAGTGACTTTTACTATTGAAACAGAACCAGGAGAATCATGGGTAGGATTAGGATGGAACTAGGGCCATCAGGGCTGGCTGGGGAATCTGAGGAACCCACATGCTCCCTTGTTCACTCCCAGGGGTTCAGGGCTCCATAGTTCACACTTCATCCTAGTATTTGAGATTAAACATAAAATCAAATTGCCCCAGGGAGAGCAGAACACCAAACTAAATGCTAAAATGCTATAAATGTTCCATCTGTTCTGAGTGGGTTGTGAGAAGGTGGGGAGAGAACTTTGGGGCACTGGGGCCTCATAGGACTAAGTGTCAGTACCCCCAGAAAACTTCACCTGCTTTGTTCTTTGCATAGGGGAGGGCCTCTCAGGCATTTCCATACACTTTCACCCTAGGCTTGCAGCCAAATAGAGAGAACATCAGCTTCTGAGCATGCATTACCAAGACAGGGGGCTAAGACCCATGGGTAGGCTCTGTACCGTCTATGCTAAAAATTCCATACAGAGGTTAAAAAGTAGAACTATAAGTTACTTATACTTAATTTAGAATTTTTTAGAAGTCACATTAAAACAGGTGAAATTAACTTTAATAACATTTTATTTGATCTAATTATCATTTCAACATATAATCAATATAAAACTAATGAGGTATTTTACATTCTGTTTTTTATAACAAATATTTGAAATCTGTTGTATATCTTACATTTAAATCACATCTCAATTCAGGCATTAAATTTTCATCTAAAATACTTGATCTTTATTAAGATTTCATAAAATTTAGAGTTGAAAAAGCAGATTCACACATTCAAGTTGCTCCAAACATGCTTAAAGATTTTCAAATAACTGAATTGAGTAAAGGTCTTTAAATTCAAACTTAAATAAAAAATTCAGTTCCTCAGTTATAACAACCACATTTTCAGGATTCATATGGCTAGTTGCTGCCATATTGGGCAGTCTAGCTCTACATAGTAGATTTAAAATATATCTATCTTTAGGACTTTTCCTAGGAAGGCTGGGAACACAGTTTTCTATTCCCATAATAAATACAGCTGGTAAGTGAATCATAGCCTATAGACATTCCCCTGCCCATCGCTGATTTCTATAGGTCAAATCTGTACCCAACAGTCTGACCAAAGAGAGAATATAAACAAAGGCACAGATGTTGTGTGTCAACATGATGTTGTGTTGCTTCCCATAATCTGTATGAAGAATGGGATTTCATTGGCATTAGGTGATCCCTATCTAAATGTAGCATTACAGTCTTTCCAGCTAGCCAGGGTCCACCCCTTAACCCCCAGTCTCCTGCCAACAGCTTTCCAGACACAAGCCCCTCTGGGAACAGCTCAGGAAAACCAAAGAATTGCATGCTAACTCTGAGGACAAAGGAGAACCAGGGCCCCTATGAAAGAGGGAAGCAGCCTCTCAATTTTCCCCCTAACAGGAGCAAAGCTGTTGGAGAGACCAAGGTCTATAGTCCAAGTGAAGGAGAAAGTCTTTGGGGACCTCTGGGCAATCCTCAGCTTCTATTCTCCTTCCTCCTTGTAAGGAAATGAGTTTCACTATATGACAAAGACCAAGGGAACTGATGTCTTCTCCCCTTATGTTCTGATACCACACGAGCCCCGAGAGTGTGCCAAACTTACCCTGGGTCCTTCAGGGCCGACTGGCCCAGGCATGCCAGGAACACCCGGGGGGCCGGGTCTACCCTTCAAAAGTGAACAACAAAAGTCAGGACGACTGGGTTTGTTTCCCTCCTTCCAGGAAATAAGATTTGTTTTGTGGGCTCAAAGGGAACTGTGGGGTCCCTAAGCATGGCCTCTGGGTTCCTTATCCCTGCCCTCCAAAGACTGATAACCTCGGAAGTTGGGTCACATAGATATAAGGTCAAGTCCTTAGTATCACATTATGTCGACATATAAGATCTTATTCTATCTAAGAAATGAAAGGTGGGCGGGGGGAGGAAGATGGTAGAGAGGGGATTTTAAACTTGGCTTTTTGATCTTTATCACCTCCACCCACCCAAATGTTCTTTGCAGTGCAATAGGTTCTCCCCAAGGATATGGTGCTGTTGGTACTCCCCCAAAAGCTTTTCCACTTGCTCACAGTGTCTATCCCCCAGGGGCTTCCCGCTTTGCTGCCATAACTCATTCTTGTAAGCCGGAATTTGCCCCTGGCAACTGGAGCTACCCAGCAATTTATGTACCTGTTCTCCTTGCAGCCAACAGCCCAACTCCCTTACCTCCAGGCAGGACAAATCCTGGTGCAGTTCACACTCCAGAGCTCTCCTACGAATGAGGCTGAAGACGGACTTCCTCGGATACCATGCCCAAGCTGGGCTTCTTCCCCTGCACCATCCATATCCCCTAGCCCTCAGGATCTGCCTGAGAGAGCTCCCCTAAGTCATTCACTTGCGCATGGCACATGTGACCTCTACCTCTGCTTCTAGGGAAACCAGCCTAAGCCAGGAGCTATGGAAGAGTTAGCCTTACAAGAGAAAGTGGGAGCAGGGACTTGGGGTCCATCTCAGCCTCTGCATCCACTGGCTAATTTCACAGTTAGCTTACCTAGACATGTGGAAGTCCCAAGCCCTAAACCAGAGATCACAAATGCTGGCATGTGTACTAGTCTCCGCTCTTGCTGCCCATGTTCATGGCAGACATCACTGATTATCAGGGTCCTCGTTAGTTCTGAGCATGGAGACCATCCCGGAATCCTTTGCAGCCTAGCACTTCAGATAACCACTATGCCTTGCCTGGAGCTATGAGTTGGGCCCTGGGGGGATGTAATATTGCTTCACAAAGGTCTGCTTGAAGCTTTTGTTGATAGTGAAACTATCTGAGTAAAACATTTAACCAGAAAAACACTAATTTATATTTAGAATCATGGGCATCTTTTTTGGCCAAAGTCTCGCACCTCCTTCTATCCCTGAGACCCACAGTCTCAGTGCCAACATCCATTGACCACAGTGAATGGGTGCTTGTTTACTCTTTCCTGACATGAATGAGTCTTGATGACATGTGTTTGCTACACTCAGAGTACCCGTGATCTTAAGTAACTCCCTTTTATTTCAGCTGGGCCGAAAGGCAAAAGCCATTTGCTTCTGTTTTACACTGTGTTCCAGTATAATCAAATAGACAGTGAGAGCCATTTTGTCCCACTGGTTGGGGCCTTGGAAGGTTTCTCTAATGGGTGGCAGGATGAGGTTGGGGGAAGTTTGGCCAGGCTTGGCAGCCCCGGGTAGAAGTCCAAATGTCTGGTAGTAGCAGGCTGGAGCTCTTGAGCAAAAGAACAGGCAGAATGGTGCGTTTTTGTCTCACTGCCCAGCCACAGGAATGGGGCTGACTCCAGCTCAGGGATTCTAGCACTACAAAATGGCACTGTGATCCTTGTCCACCTGGGTATTGGGGCCCAAGGAAGGGCACTGCTGGTCCCCCCTGCCCCCGGCAAAGCACAGTCGTCATGTAATGCTGGCAAAGCGGCATGGATCATACCTTCCTTCCTGGTGGGCCAAGCTCCCCCTGTGGATGGAGAAGACAGGTAAGCAGAGGCTGCTTTGGAAGAGAAGTTCTGGAAGCACAGAGCTTAGTAGGACTGATGGCTGGGCACGACCACGTGGCTTGGTGGCTTGGCCGCTCACAGCACCCCTGCCATGTCAGTGGGCCAAGCTGAAACACACCAGTAGGATCTCACACCTGCAGCAGCAGCCCCATCATTACGGAGCCCATCCTCACACATTAAGGCAGAATTAACACATGCTTTGAAATCTCAACCAGAAAATCCGGGTGGCATTCCCCAGGCTATAGGCTGGAATTCCCAAGGAGAGGTGGACTGAAGAAAACAGTGGCTCATACCTTTTCTCCCTTTGGTCCTTTCTTGCCAGGAAGACCCGGTGGACCCTATACCATCAAAATAAGAATTGAAAACGCATATATCAAACCAAGGCAGGACAGGTGGTGAGGGAGGCAGGGCCGGGAGGGAGGCCCCTAGTGCGCTGGGCTTCTCCAGCAGCTTGGTTCCCTGGGCAGACTCAGGGTTCCAAGGACCCCATGAAGGACCCTCTTGTGCCCTCCGGCTCAGTCTTCCAGTCCTCTTCTAGCTTTCTCTGAGCTATGCAGCCAGTGGTGCCATAGTTACAACTAAAGAGTCTTGCAGAAATGCTGTTTGCTGAAAGCAAGATGCGTCGCCACGTCTCTTATCTTTTCAGTTGCTTTCACCAACTTTCCCTGGGGCCCTGACAAGGGGGACATTCTGCTTTGCACACAGGAACAGCCAACTTAGAAATTCCTGTGCTGGCTCAATGGGCACCAGGTGCAGTGAAAGCCTTCCTTGAGATGTTAAGAATGTGGGCAATGGTGCATTTTTGTCTCACTGCCCAGCCACAGGAGCGGGGCTGACTCCAGCTCAGGGATTCTAGCACGACTAAAGCTTGGCACATCCACAGCCAGAATGCAGTTACTCTGTGCTCACACGGTCTGTGAAATGCTCAGCTGGCTAACTGCTTTCCAAATTCCCTAGTAGAGCAGAGAGGAAATCCATCAATCCCCACCAGGCCACTATCTCATCCCCAAGACCTGCAGGTGGGCACACCTAACACAAAACCTGTTTGAAATATGATTCCTATGAGACTTGTCCAAATAGCAAAAAGTCCCTCAGCAGCTCCCACACCTATCACATTAGACTCCCCTGAGCATCTCTGGAAAATCCCAAAGATCAAGGCATGCCCCATATCAATTACATCACAATCTCAAGGATAGGGGCACAGGCATAAGGAATTTTTGAAGCTCCCAGGGGATTCTAATGAACAGATAGGTTTGGGAACCACCGTCTCTGGTTTGTTCTCCAGTGGTGGGGAGGGAGTAGGGGAGGAGGGAGAGTTATTTCATTTCCTTTCTTACTCTTCCACTTCTCTCCCTCCCATCCCCCCCACCTGACCATTTTTTTCACCCTTCCACCTTCCCCTCCTTCCTCCTTCCTCCTTCTCTCTCTCTCTCTCTCTCTCTCTCTCTCTCTCCCCTCCTCTTGGTCTGGGCATCGTTGTGTGGAAAGATGGCCTCCTGGGAGGGTGGCCTCACCACCCTCTCTACCCACCCACCAGTGACCCACTGGGAACTACACTGGCCCCCCCATCTGGCCCTCAGTGCTACACCCCTTCACTTCAGAGCTGTGGGGGCTGACTTAAGTGGATAGTGCAAGGTGCAGGGTATACAAATCCTCAAGGGCACCAGTGTTCCCAGAAAGTGTGACTCAGAGGGACAGAGGCTCCATGCTCCCCAAGGCCCGGGAGCCCAGGGTGACAGAGAGGCCCAGGATTGTACACATGCCAGGCAGGATGAATGAATACTGCTTCATTTTCTCATTTCTTATCAGGCTATTGTGCTTTAGCTCAGGGCTTCTCAAGCTGCGAAGTGCAGGTAATTGAGTAGGGGTCTCGTTAAATGCAGATTCCCATAGCAGGGGCCTGTGTGTGAAGGGGGAAGGGAGAATGAGATTCTGCCTTTCTAACAAGCTCCCAGGCAGTGCCAGTGTTACTGGTCCATAGATCTCACTTTGCTTGAACAGCATTTTACGCTGTGTTCTAAGGCAAGGGAGAGAGCTGCAAATTCCCTCCCCCACGTTGGGCAGCACATTCTCCGCAGGACTCAAGGGGATTGCGTGAGTTCGAGATGTGCCAGCGAGGCTGGAGAGCTCCAGGTCTGAAGTCAACAAAGAAATCCCCTTTCTTTCCCATGCCCTGTGGTTCTCCCGGGCACTGAGACTGCAGCAGATTGCCAGACGTAGGAGCATGGAAATCTGTGGCAGAGGTGCCCTTCAGGGGGCCCATCCTGCCTTTCTGCAGACTTTCCAGCCCCTTTGTGGCAGCCTCTGGCCAATACTGAGTCCAAAGGCCTGTTTTTAATGCATTTGACAAATGTTTATGGAGAGCTTACAACAACACATGCCCTGGTGTGGGCTGAGCACAATGTGTGAACAAGACAGGCAATGTCCCTGCTCTCAAGACCAGGGCTGGGCCAACCGTCTCTGTTAAGAGGCAGATAGTAAATATCATAGACTCTGCCTCGGATACAGTATCTCTGTCCCAGCAACACGCCTCTGCCTTGTGGCACAAAGGCAGCCTGAGACAGTATAATTTTTATTACAAAAACAGACGGCCGCCAGACCCATGGGCCACAGTTGGTCGATCCTTGCCAGAGAGCTTGGGTTTTACAAAGAGAACAAGGACAATAACAAAACCAATAAGAATAATATAACAAGATGAGAAAAGGATGCAGCGAATTACAACAGGCCATTGGGATGGACAGGGATGGGGCAGGCTACCCTAGACTGGGTGGTTGAGGAAGGCGTCTCTAAGGAGCTGGCCTGTACCTTGTTCCGACACAGGAGCTGCCCTGTGGTAAGTCAGAGAGAGAAGAACATTCCACACAGCCAGAGCCACAAGCACAAAGGCCCTGAGGCTGCAACGAGCTTGGCACACTTCAGGACTCGAGGTGAGCATCCACGAGATGAGCTTCAGGGGAGCAATGTTGGTGGTCTGAACCGCTGCAGGGGACACAGGCAGGGTTGTCTGGGGACTGCAGGCTCTGCAACCCAGGGTGAGCAGTTTGGCTCTCAGTCTCCCATGATGGGAAGCCATAGGAGGGGTTGCACAGGAAGGGGTGACAGAATTCATAAGACACCTGGGCACTTGACTGCTGCTTGTACCCTCTTTCCCCACCCCATGGCAGGCCCCAAGTCCCAGGCCAGGGGTGCTCCTCCTTGATGGACCCCTGCTCCCAGGCAGGCCAGAGGAGCCAGGGTCTGTGAGACAGGGTCTCTGGAGGGTATTCCTGTTTGCCTAGAAAATCCTTTCTCTAACATTGTGCCTGTTCCTTACTCTTGCCTTTACTTTCAGTGGGCAGCAGTGGGCTGCCTGGCTGTAGGATCTGGGATCCAAATGAAGCTCAGAGTCACAAATTCCCCATCATCTCCACTTCCCTGAACCAAATACAGGCACCTCTTGGGCTACTGGCAAGGGTCAATGGTCACAGAAGGGGCAACCCGTGGTCACCAAGTATTTGATGATGATTAAAATAACAATGGTACCCTTGTAGGCAGCAGCTCACTGGGACCCCTCACCACCACCAAAATCCAGTACTGCAAGGGTAGTTATTATCCCCATTGTAGAGAGGAGGAAGTCAAGTCTGGGTGGCCAGAATTCACCCACAGAGGAAGAATCGGTATACTATCCACATGGCTCTGGAGCTGGAGGGGAGCTAGAGAAGGAAAAACAGGGATGCCTGGATGGCTTAGTTGGTTAAGTTTCTGCCTTCGCCTCAGGGCATGATCTCAGGGTCTTGCTGAGCAAGGAGCCCTTTTTTCCTTCTGCCTGCCACTCCCCCTGCTTGTGCTCTCTCTCTCTCTGAAAAATAAATAAATCTTTTAAAAGTGAGAGAAGGAAAAACAGCCTCCATATCACTTTAGAAGTTGCAACTCTAAGAGCCTCTTTCCAGTGGCTTCACTGCTCTGAACAGAGGACAGCAGGAGAAGATCTGGTGGGATGCACCAACCTGGGGACCAGGGGGCCCAGGGGAGCCGAGCGATCCTGGCACGCACGAGGACTGCATGGTCTCCAGCTCCAGGATGAGATTCTTCATGTCTGGGGAGAGAAGCTTCAATGCAAAGCAACACATGGTGATAGGTCAGAGTTGGGGGACAGAAGAAGGGTCACCACCCTGGACAGAGAGCTGCTCCCCAGTCCATTCAAGACTGGTGGTTCCATGACACCCCAAAGGGTGTCCCAAGAAGATGACTTTCTGGGCCCCCAGTTCTTCTCTCTTGAGACATACCTGGCTTGAATGGATTATAGAGAGAGAATAGCCACTTTGGACAGAGTTAGGAAACTCATTTTCTGGGGCCTTTATCCAATGTCTAGGACAGCACTGTCTGACAGAAATATAATGTAAGCCACCAGTGCAAGCCACATATATAACTTTAAATTTTCTAGTAGCCACATAAAAAAGGTAAAAAGAAAGAAGCGAAGTTAATTTTAATAATATATTTAACCTAATATGCCCCAAATATTATCATTTCAACATATAGCCAATATTAAAAAATTACTGAGACATTTTACATTCTTTTTTCATACCAAGTCTTCAAAATCCAGTGTGTGTTATACATAGACAGCACATAACCACTGGAACTAGCTGCATTCAAAGTGTTTAAGTCACATATGGTTAGTGGCTACTGCCCTGGGCAGTACAGGTCTTAGAATTACTGGAAAAATTTAAGACTCCCAAGTCCCTAGGTTATCCTGGCCCGTTGTCTTCTAGCTCAGCTTCCCAAACCCTGCTCTTTCCCTCTTCCCAAATTCTGTTCCCTGTCCCACCTCAGTATGGCTCTCCAGGTACCACTTCCTGCGTCCCATCACAGAAACAGCCTGCATTCAACATGGGTGGTGGAAGGGAATTTCACAAATCCTTGGGAAGAAAGGGGAAATTCCATATCTGAGCAGCTGAAGGGAGCCTCAAAACTTCTAAATTCACTTCACTGGTCTCAGGAAGACAGGACACTGTGCCAAATCCAATTTCCTGCTGAGAAGAATCTCCCTCCATAACTTATTTAAGACGGCGGGAGTACGAACACACATCAGAAACTGCAAAGTGCCCATTCTGGGGTTCAACCTCCTACATGAGAGTAAAGGGTTGGATCCTTCTGGAGGCTGGACATGTGAAGGGCTGTGTGGCAGGTACGAGGGAGCCTGCATTTCTGTTCTCTCACAAGTCCTAAGGTACTCACCAGACTTCGGCCGCCTCTAAAGAATGGTGGTGGGAACAGTGGGGGTGGAGGGGGCGTCAGGAGGCAGCATGCTCTGTGGCTGCCACGCTTCTTCTGATCCAGGCCAGGAAGAGCTGCACAGAGAAAACTGTTGCTCATTAGCTTGGGGGCAGGGACACCCAGGCAGACACCTCAGATTTCTGAATCTGATTTCTAGCCCGCCAGATGTGCGTGTACCTTCTGTTTGCTACTTGACGGAGCCCTCCTCCAGCCTTCGCTGAATGACAATGGTTAATAGGCAAGCAGATGGTATGGTATGGACCATAATAAGGTCCATTTCTCCCTCTTCAGGGACTGACTTGTCATTTTGTGGATGTGATGAAGAAGGAAAGTTCAGCTTTATAATGCACTTCTAATAGCTGAGGAGAAAGAAGTGGTAATTATTTTGACAGTGGGCTCAAAGGGAATTGTTCAGGGAGGAGGCAGCCAGGGCTGAGGTGGCATTGATTGTAAGAGATGCAGAGCCCTGATTTAAAATATCAGTTTGACTCTAGACTCTACACACACAGTTGATGTCACTCCTGCTCACTAGAGAGCTTACAGCCTAATGACTCAGTACATGGGTGTAAGGAGATGAAAGGAGGGCCCTGGGCCCTGATAGCTTTATTGACCATGGGATCTTGCCCTTGTTCAATGTTAGTGTATGCTCAATGGTGAAGTATAATTTACAGAAAGGATGCAGGTTATGGGTCTACGGCCCACTAGATGTCTGCAAACTGAACACACTCTCGAAGCCAGCCCCCAGATCAAAACACACAATTATTCCCCAGCATCCACAAGCCCATAAGCTCCTGTCCAATCTCTGCGCCCCTCCCTCTTCACCATCCTGACTTCTAACCCCAGGGTCACTGTATCTACTCTGGAACTTTATATAAAGAGAATCAGACAATATGAACTCCTGTGTTTTGTTTCTTTTGCTCAACATAGCCTTTATGGGGGGTCATTCAGTTGTTGCTTGTGGTTGTTAAGACAGAATAGAGCTCCACTGCGTGACTGCACCACAATCTGCTTATCCAGTCCCTCACTGCTGAACACTGGGTTGATGACCGCTCCATACCCCACCAGAATAGCTAAACAGAAAAGGACAGAGAATAACAAATGTTGGTAAGGCCATGGAACAAAGAGAACTCATACGTCGGCTGGAGGGAGTGTAAGTTGGTTCAACCTCCTTGGAAAACTCCTTGGTATTGTCTCCTGGATACAGGCACTCCCTACAGCCCAGCAATTTCACTCCTGGGTATTTACCAACAGACAAGTGCGCGTATGTTCACCAAAACATGTTATGAATGTTCGCAGCATTGATGCCCATGATCGCCCCCAGCTGCAACCTTACAGTTCCTAGTCTGGGTCTCATGATGGTACCCTCACCTCCACCCCGTCGAACCTCTGGGCCTCACAGAATACAGGCAGGTCACTTCACCGCATGCCTCTTGGGCCCGTGCTTGCCTGCTGCTCGGGCCCGGGGCTCCGGCACCTGGCTGCGGCCATCAGGCAGCTGATGGCGCTCCTGAGGCAGGGCTGCTCCGCGCACACCCACACACTCAGTCCTCAGTGCAGGGAACTCCACGAGCCTGTGCCAGTGCCCTCGGCTCTCCCTGCCCCAGGGCCTCCTTTTGTAAGAAATATTTCATGAAGATCCTTTCATTATCTTGAAATGAAATTCATAAATAATACAACAAACATACACAATTTAAAAAATCAATACAATCTTGCAGCAGCCAGAGGTGAGGGTGGCGTGTCAGGGCCACGGAAGGGGTGAGGACAAAAAGGAAGGGACCGATGTAAACATTACTAAGGACAAAGAAATGCGGGGCAGGGCAGGGTGTCAGAGGAGTTCTAGAGGAGGAAGAGTCAAGGGTGGTTTTGAGGTTTCAGAGACCTGGAACCACAATGATCAGAATAGGAGATTGGAAAAGTCGGAAGCGGCACTGGTTAATGGGGAACGTTGTCAAATTCGGTGTTAGACATTTGTTCATTCAAGCACATGCTTTGCAAGGCCTAGGCCAAGCTGTGGTGGGGGGAGGGGAGGTGAAGAAAGATCCCTGACTGGTGCCAACCTGCAGACAGCAAAGCCTGTAGAGCCTGAATGGTCGCTAAGTCTCTTCTGCTCATACCCGACTCGTTCCCTCCACCCAGACCTAGCCTAACCTGAAGATTCCTATTCATTCATCAAGGACTATCAGGTGCTGTCTCCACCAGGAAGCTTTCCTTGACTTCCCAGGCCAAGGTTGAGAGTCCTGCCATGTTTTTCCCTGGGTTTACCCCCATGTTTGCTTTTACCCGTGGGGTGAAAAGGTTTCCTTGTATCTCCCTCACTACGGTGCTTTCTGGGATGATGGGAGCCAGTTTTTGATCCTCAGATTCTAGCACAGTACCTGATACACACTAGATAGTCCACAAATGCTCGCTGAATTCATAATAACAATTTTTCAAAAACCTAAACACTTATTGCATGCTTAGACACCAATGGAGTGCTTCACACATCCTCACAGCCACCCTGAGAATTAATGCCATTGTTATCATTACGCCCACTATACAGATCACTAGACTGAGGCCAGGGGGTGAAGCAACTTGCCCAAGGTCATACTACTGGCAGCCTGGTTCTAGGGCTCTTCCTCTTGAGCCCCACACTCTTCCACAGGCGGGTGGAAATACAACTCAGAAGCTCAGAAGACAAGGGACTCCTGTTAACAAGTACTTGAAATATAGAAAACCAAGGGCTTCGGACCAAACGCTATCAGGAGCACGTGCAGTTGCACAAAACTGGCCGTACTGGCTCACTGTGAGGGAGGACGCACCCCAGGGGACCATGCAGCATTTCGTAAGAGGGTGTTATGAAGGATTTGTTCTATGAGTCGGGCATTTACTAGGTGATGCTAGTGGAGACTCTCGAGGAAGCAAAGTCGGGCTTCGCTCTGGACCGGATGCCGTCGGGAAGCGAGAGTTAGTACATGACTACCTCGATTCTTATCCCGAAGAAGAGAACAGCAGAAGGAGACCTAAGCTGTGGGTAGTGAAGCGGCAGTATTCACTCATATTAGCAAGGACAGACGGATGGTTGGCCATTTTTCTGGCTGGATGGCGGTCTTGTTTTGTCTGTGTCTGATATGGTGACACAGTGGCCTTGTTTTTGTCTTGTGTCATCATTGTCCCAGACTGACTTTTGTCTGATGCTGTTCTATGAAACGGCTTCACTCCACAGAACCCCATGGCCTAGCAGTGAGTGGCAGATCTGTTCCACCTGTCACGGGCTGCTTTCTCTCTCAGGGGGAAGAATATGACAGCTAACGTCATTATAGAACTTGACATCAATGCCAACCATACTCCTCTTCAAATCCCTTCAGGTGTCTTTCCTAGAGTGTTGAGTAAGGCGGGAAGGGCAAGTTCCATTGTGCGCCCCTGCCCTGGGCCCCGGGTGACAGCAGCAGGCATGGTGCTCCAGTTAACAAGTGCTCCAGACCCTCTCAAGACCCTCCAGACCCCCCCCCCCCCCCCCCCCCCCCCCCCCCCCCCCCCCCCCCCCCCCCCCCCCGGCAGCACTTCCTCCTTCGCTGCTCTTCGGTCTCAGCAGACAGCTAAGGGCTGAGGCTGTGGTTCTCTGCAAAGCCTCTGCCAGCCAGGAGCACCCAGGGGGCTGGCACGTTTGCATGGCTAACATGCACTCCTCAGTACTGATCTTTCCGGATCATATATGGCCTCCCTTTACCACACATTCTCTGTGGTCTTCACGGATGAGAGACCTTGAATCATTTAAAGTCATTCTCTTATTTCTTCCTGGAAACTGGAGAACTCTTCAGTGAACAGAAATCATCACTTGCTTTTCCTGCCAAGTCATCTGCGTTGTTCACCTCTCCCCATCCCTCCTCGCCCTTTCCCCCTTGACCTTGACTTCACTTTCAGCAGGTGAAGAACATCTATTTCCGCCCACCCCCCTCAACTCCCTGGAGATGTTTGTTTTTAGCACAGTCTAGTTTATTTACGGCTCATTCCAGCTCAGAATATTTCCACCAGGTGGATGGGTTTGGGAACAGCTTCCCGCCCCTCCCTCCCTGTCAGCTAAGCCAGGACTTCACATGTCTATTTTGGTGTCATCCGAGTGGCCTGTGGGTCTCATTCAGGACTAGGCTGCCTCTATGGAATCGTGTCTAAGTCCAGGGTCCAGCTTGGAAAAGCCCCAGCAGGCTCTGTGGTAATGGAAACAACCATGTGTGTATGAACACAGGGCCTGCAGGAACCCGGGTGTGCCGCGTGGCTCAGGCCCAGGCAGCTGCCTTGGAAATGCCAACCCCCGTGGAATTTCAGGACCACTTGCCCTCACTTAAAGACACTGATGCCATACTATACGTAGCTGCTGCAGCGCCAGTGCATGGGGAGAAATAAGGCTGGGTCTAATAGTTGTGGCAAATGTTGGATTTTTGTTTTTGTTTCTGTTTTGTCTACTGTTGTAGATGCTGGCTTTGCCTTTGGCTCTCGATACCCCCTTGGCTCTGGGGTACATCCCTGGAAAGTGTGATTCACTCGCACTTACTCCTGGAAATACAGGGACTCGGATCAAAGAGTAGGAGTCTGGGGGCAAGTGACCCTGTGACCTGTCATGACTCATTTCTGAGATGCAGTTTCCTTACCTACACCACAAGGAGTTTGGCCCAAACTATCTCCAAATTCTGTTTTCATACAGATGACACCAGGATCACCATCGTGTCCACCTCCACCTCCACTCCTGAGACCAGCCCATCTGTAGGGTACGAGAGACAGCCATTTTGTTTCTGCCTCCCGTTTTTGCAGCACTCACCCCCTGCCCAATCAAGTGAATGTATCAACAGAAGCCATCAAAAGAAAGAAGTCACCTAAGCCCCTTGCCTTTGTAGGGTGGGAAAATTCTAGGTGCAGCCATATGCTAACTATTCTGTACCTGATCACAAAGTTGGGGGAGTGCTTGACTTCTTACTTCTGTCTCCTCCTGCTCTGAGGCCTTTCCTTGCCTGTTGGAACTTGCATCAGAGGATGAGAAGAGAGGAGAGGTGAAGGGCACGTGCTCCGTGCAACACTGAGTGTCCTGACCATGAGCTGGATGTCTCAGCTGCAGTGAACTTCTCAAGATAGCTGCCTTTAGTTTACCCAAAGTTTTTCCGGACTCACTGATTCCAGAGAAGGCTACACCCTACGCCTTTCCTCCAACCCCCACTCATGTCCCCTACACACCTTGAAAAGCAAATTCTGATCCTAAAAGTTGAAGGTATGTGAATATCTCTGAAATACCATGGTAGGAATTTGCCATCTTGCAAGTTGGCCCTGTGTGGGCATGGGGAGCAGGTGAGGGCACAACCGGCAAAGAATATGATTTGGCAGTTTGGTGGCTACTGTCTCTGGGACAGTGGCCACATGACCCAAGCCATCAGCCTAGAGAACAATGGACAACACCTCGGCCATCCAATACCGTGGCTGGCCCCAGACAACGCTATGTGACATTACCTCAAAGCCAAAGAAGCAGCATTTGCCAGCCTGTGACCTCAAGGTTAAGGTCACAAGAGGGGCACACACAGTGCACACACACGGTCCACCAACTCCACCGTCGAACCCTTTATGAGCAATTCCAACACTGGTCGAGAAGTTTAAGACTTTAAGGCTGAAAGCACCCAGAACAAGTCTGCTTCTCAAGCCTTTTTTCTAAAGCCATGCACACATCACATATACAGGCATACAACACACACACACACACACACACACACACACACACACACACACACAACTCACCCGGGCAGCAAGCTGAGGAAAGGAGCAGTCCTGAAATGGTGAGCAGGTGAGTGAGGCTGAATGATAGACCGGTCATTGTGGGCAAGGCCCAACGAGGGACTGGCCAGGGAACACACACTGGCAACAGGCGGAGATTTGTCACGCCTCCCAGCGCTCCCAGCTGGGCATTTGGGGTGGGAGTCGGCCAATCCCTGCTTTGGAGTTGCTTCTGGCCCAGATGCCAGGGGTCCAGAGGCCAGTGCTTAGCTCCCGGGAGCAGGAACAGGTAGGCAGCGCTCTGGCCTCACAAGAGGCTGCACTGGGGGGGGGGGGGGGGGGGGGGGGGGGGGGGGGGGGGCGTGGCTTGGGCGAGGAAGAGTGCCCCTGTCCCGGAGAAGGAGGTAAGGCTGGGAGCCCGCAGTCCTGATCACCCCCGCCAGCCACGAGGAAATGGGAGTGTAATCTGTCTAAAAGGCTGCTTTTCATTTAGCTCAGAAACTGCCCCTGTCAATACTGTTCTGGCAAGCCTCAAAATCCACCCCCACTGCGACTGTTCTGGGGGAATCTGCCTTCCCCCACTTCAGGAAAGACCTCTGTCACCAGGATCTTGGCTCACACCATGTCTGTGCCAAGGTGCTGCCAGCAAGCTAAACTTAATTTTTAAAATTATACAAATTTAATATATATATATATATATATATTTCCAAAGGGCTGGTGGAGCAAACCTTTTTAGATAAAGCCAGCCTATAAAATAATAAAGTGGCATATACCAGATATGTGTGGAATCTGTCCGATAACTTCATAGGCATACCCAATGCACAAGCATACACACACACACACACACACACACACACACACACACACACACTTCTAGTAAAATTTATAAGCTCCTGCAGGGGTCAGAAGACTTTTTCTGGAAAGGGCCAGATAGTAAATATTTTAGGCTCTGGGGTTTGCATGGTCTCTATTACAGCATAACTCTACTGTTATACATGAAAGCAACCAAAGACAATAAAGGAACATATGGTTATGTCTACTAAATCTTTATTTACAAAACTAGGAAGCAGGCTTGATTTGGTCCAAGGCTGTAGGTGGCTGACCCCTGAACTATACAGAGCTTTCAGAAGAAAGGCTATTCCTTGTATGCATTCATTCATTTACTGTTTCATTCATTCAGAAACACACTGAATGCCAAATATATGCAAGACCCAAAGACCAGACACAGTTCCTGTCTTTCACATGTGTCATTCAGCATTGTGGAAAGAATAGAGGCCCCTAAAGTCAGGCAAATCCAGGCTGGAGTTACCTGAGCTATGACTTACTAGCTTAAGCTGCCACTTACTAGCTGTATAAACTTAAGGAAGTTTTTCACTCTCTCTGAGTCTCAATTTTCTTTTCTTTCTTTCTTTTTTTTTTTAAATTTTATTTATTTGAGAAAGAGAGTGAGAAAGACAGAGCACAAGTTGGGGGGAAGGGAAAGAGGCAGAGGGAGAAGCAGGCTCCCTGCTGAGCAGGGAGCCCAACATGGGTCTCAATCCCAGGACCCCAGGATCATGACTTGAGCCGAAGGCAGATGCCTAACTGACTGAGCCTCCCAGGTGCCCATCAGTTTTCTTACCTGTAAAATGGGTAAAGCAAAATCCACCTTGGTAGTTTGTTGTGAGGATTAGAGCTAAAGATTTCAGAGTTCCTGGAATATAATAGGGGCTCTTTAACTGACATTTTCAGAGATAACTACTTTGCATTAAAAAGCAAAAAGGGAAGTGGTTAACAGGGAGCTGGGGGATATCTGGAGGGATTCACAGCAGGAAGTGATGGGTACCAGTTGGGAGGAGGGAAATAAATGAGAAATCAGGGAAAGCTTCCTGGAAGAAGTGAGTTGAACTTTGAAAGCAGAGAAGATTGACTGGTACCAAGATAAAAGGAGGAAAGGGTTTAGGCTCTGTTCCTTCTCTGGAGCAATTCCCTCTATTCTCAGAAACATGAGCCTAAGACATCAGAGAAAACATGGAGGGCATGGGGAGCTCAATCGTAAATCCCAGACTGTTGTGGAAATACCAATGGCATCCCATTTTCCCAACTTCCCCTGTGTTGGGTCATATTCCTGCAATGCTTCATTTCTCAAATCCCATTAAAAAATTCTTGGAAATGGAAGTTTTGCCACTTTTTAGCACCAAAGGCATTTCCTTTTTACCATTCAACCTCAAACTGTTCCTAAAATGGTTTACACATGTAAACCACTCAGCTGCACTTTGATTACTGTAAGAACAAAGGAGACTGGCCTAGATGGTCCCAGGGTCCTGTCCCACTCTGCTGCTGTTCAATCTCTATTTTGAACCTGATGACTCAGGCCCATGAATGTCTCTTTCTATCTCTTCCATGTTGTTCTCTTTCTGCAACTCTCTTTTCTGTCTCATTCTCTCTGTCTCTGTGTCTCTGACTCTGCCTCATTCTCTGTCTCTCTGACTCTGTCTCATTCTCTCTGTCTCTTTGAGCACTAAAAGCTGATCTCCTAGAATCAAATGCCTAGATGTATGCTTGACTACTATTAACTGACCTATAGCCAAGCATGCCAGCCTGGGACTTGGAATCCTGGCCTCCAGCCCTGGTGTGGCCAGTAACTTGCTGTGTGGCCTTGGACAACTCATTTCCCCTCTGGGTCTTGATTTCCCCAAATGCAAAATGGGAGCAATTGGCGCAGATGAGTTTTAAGCCCTTTCCAGCCAGACTGTCAGGGGCTATGATTTCTGAGACTTAAAGAGTCCTTCATAAGGGCCCTGGACAGGGATGGAAGAGCATTCTTTCCCCTTCTCCCGCAGTGAGCCGTCCTGAGCCCTCGAAGCAGCTGGCCTGCTGAGCATCCTCAGGCACCAGCTCACCACAGCAGAATGGCCTGCAAAATCTAATTCATAATAAAGGTTTCCGGGGCCTTCCTGCGGCTGTCAGCAGGTGTCATGTTCACAATATTTTGTCTTAACTGCAGCTCTGGTATTTATCAACCAGGCCAGAAGTCCACTTCTGGAATGCTGGCTCCATGGGCACCGTTCCAGAAGTCCTTGTCCCCCTGCTGCCACATGCAGGCCTGTTCCCCTCTGTCCTGGGCCAGAACAGAGTCCTCTGTGCATCTTCCCCTATGCTACTCCCACCCCTGCTGCACAGAGAGATCCTGAAGCCTGGATAACTCAGCATCCTCCCCTAGGACTCAGAGTCACCTCTGTGAGGCAAAAACACCTGCATGTTTAAAGGCACAGCCTACGATCCCACAAGCCCCAGCTGGGAGAGCAGAGAAGTAGACTAGACAATATGGATTATACCTTCCCACGGACAAAGACTCTCTCCTTGACCAAACTTTGTTCAGGTTTTCAACAAGGCCTTGAACTTGGGTCTCTGGTGTGTCTTTGAAGAGTTCAGTTTTAGCGAGAATCCAACAAAGTCCATTTAGAGTGAATTGCTGCCCCTGATACCTGATCAAGTTCCTCAATCCCCCTACCCTTGATATCTTAGCACACTGGCTTGCCTTTAGCAAGAATTCTTTTAACTGGGTTTAGCAAGAATCCCCCTACCTTTGATGTCTCCTCTTAGGGGTTTTCCATCCACCGAGCCCCTCCCCACAACCAGCTCCTTGGCTATAAATCCCCACTGGTTCCGACCGCATACAGAATTAAGTCCAATGTCTTTCCCCTCTTGAGATTGTCTCCCCCACTGGGGCAATATTCTTGAGCAGAGCCTTCCTTACTGTTTCAACAAGTAAACACCTCAAAGAGAGCCCTATAACACAGTCTGCTCTGTTTATTGAACACCTCCTATGTGCCAAGTCCTTGTTATGCCACATGGATATAGAAATGAATAAATCCAAGGTCTAGCCTCTAGAGGTCAAAGAGTTTTCATCCTATCTGCTAATGGGAACTGATTGCTACAGATTTCCTGGAACACCGTGTTAAGAAGGACTCTAAGGAAAGAGGGTCATGACTTACTGGTGTTGGCTGTCCCTGGGATCAGAGGAAGGCATGACACCTGTGCTACAGACTTGCAGACCCCAGTTTAGGAAAATCCTCATCGTAAAACAAGGACAACACTGCACTTCCATGCCCAACTGCACAACTGCATTTAATGCTCAAAGCACCACTCATTTTATAGAGGAGAAAAGGATTCTTGGAGAAGCCATTACTTGGTCCAAACCATACACAGCATATAAAATTGGAGTCAGAGTTCAAAGGGATCTTGCACACAGCCCTGTGAGAAGGTGCTGTCCTGCTGGCCAACTTCCCTAGCCCTCGAAGGATGGCTCTCCATGCAGATGCCTCCTGCCTCAGCTGCTTCTCTCACTGCTCTCATGGTAGAGCAAGGCAGTTTCCCTCTGACCTGGCCCTACCCTGGCAAGCAGGCTCACTCCTCTCCTAACTGCCAGCTACTAACTTTATATCTAGGACCTCCTCAGAGTTGAGGCTGCGCAGAGAAGGCTAGCAGCCCCCCTAGATGTGGGCTCCTCATTCCAGAGGCCAGAGCCATCCCTGACAGGTGACTGCACATCCCAGCCACCCCCACCCCGCAGTGTGAGTAGCTGGGGGCACAGGGCCGTGACCATGCTTATCCCCCTCATTTGATCTAGGGAGGCACCTATGGTCTTACACAGCCATTAGGTAGTAGGCCAGGCCTGAATCCAGATGTCTGACATGGGAGACTTCCAGAGATCTGGTTACTAGCACAACGTGGCGACCTCTCTCCCCCACTACCAGCCAGACAGAGTGAGCAGGGAAGCTCAGAAAAAAAATGGCAGGTGTTTTCTCCGCCAGCTGGCGTTGGAGAAGTTTACCAATACCCTACTCCATACATTTCTAATCACACCTTCCCATTACTCACTTTGGGCCCCAGTTTGCTCGTTTGTAGACTCACATGAACAGACAATCCTAGTGGTCCCCCATCACGGCCACAGAAGGTTCAATCGTGTGTGCTAGTGGGCTTCACTCAAACATCAACCGTTTCTGTTGAATAGTTGAATCTTCAAAGTGAGCAGTGAATCTGCAACTCATTTTGAAATCCATCAAGAAGAACAAAAAGAAGAAGAAGGAGAAGGACAAAGGGATTTGTAGATGGTCACCTCTTTCTAGCTGTGTCCTCATGTGTCCTGTCTTCTGTCTGAGAATCCCTGATGTCTCTGTGTCCAAATCTCCCCTTAAGGACACCAGTCAGATTGGATTAGGGCCCACACTTATGGCCTCACTTAACCTTAATCACCTCATTCAAAGGCCCAACCTTCAAATACAGTCACATTGTGAGGTCCTGGGGGCTAGGGCTTCAACCTATGAATCTGAGGGCATACACAATTCAGCTCCAAATGTGGGCAGTTTGGCATTTCTTGGACAATTTTTTCCCACGTATTTCAATGTTTGAAATTTTTCATAATAAAAAAGAATAAAATAAAATAATTTTTAAAGTAGGAAATGGAGAACAAGAAGATACCCTCACAAGGGTTAGGACTGGGGTGGGTCAGTGCTAGAGTACCAGTGCCGCCTGGAGAAGCCTACTGCCACTCATTAGACTTTGAGCAAGAAAGTGAATCCCCATGAAGGACATGTTCTCTTCTGCCCTGTCCCCTGCCAATTAAGGACACCTCAAGGAGGAAGGTCTTCCTTAGTTGGGTGGATGAAAGAAAACCTCATATTTGGTATTATTTTATAGTAAGTCATATATCAAAGGTGACTCCTTGGATTGTGCATAGATTCAAGAGACAACCCAGCCCCCTTTCCTCCCAGAAAGGAATTTTTCAACCTTATCTAAAGGAAGGCATCTGTTTTTTTTTTTTTTTTTTTTTTTTAAGTTCAAGTTCTAATTTGAAAAATGGCATGTGGTAAACAGAATGGAAGGAGGAGACAATGTTATTAGGAGCCAAGGGAACATCAAGAAACTTCCCCAAGACTGGCTGTGCCTTGGCTCTGAATTTGATTATTGTGTCCAGCACGAAGCAGCGGGCACTATTAAATCTTCTGCTATAGCTTGACAGGGAAGGCCAAGTTTGTAGAGTTATTTGGCAGATACGGCTATAGGTCAGAGACAAAACCCCCAGCTACATTGGCCCCAGGGGTGGGTTATTTCCAACACCACTGGCAACGGAGTCGGAGTGGAAAGACCCTGTGTTTCTAGCCACTGTTCCCACACCTTCATTTTTCCATGGTGACATTCTAGCTCTATTGACAGTTGTGATTCAAAACCACATGGCTCAAAATTAACAAGACAGAAAACAACAAGTGTTGGAGAGGCTGCGGAGAAAGAGGAACCCTCTTACATTACATTACATTGTTGGTGGGAATGTAAACTGGTGCAGCCGCTTTGGAAAACAGTGTGGAGATTCCTTAAAAAATTAAAGATAGAGCTACCCTATGACCCTGCAATTGCACTACTGGGCATTTACCCCAACAATACGGATGTAGTGAAAAGAAGGGCCATATGCACCCCAATGTTCATCGCAGCAATGGCCACAATAGCCAAACTGTGGAAAGAGCCAAGGTGCCCATCAACAGATGAATCGATAAAGAAGATGTGGTACATATATACAATGGAATACTATGCCTCCATCAGAAAGGATGAATATCCAACTTTTGTAGCAACATGGACTGGACTGGAAGAGATTATGCTGAGTGAAAGAAGCCAAGAAGAGAAAGCCAAGTATCGCATGGTTTCACTTACTTGTGGTGCATGAGGGGTAAACTGGAGGACAGTGGGAGAAGGAAAGTAAATGGGAACTAGGGTAATCTAGGGAGGGAAATGAAACAACAGAGACTTTGGACACAGAAACAAACTGAGGGACTTGGAGGGAGGGGGGTGGGGGATGGGAGAGCCTGGTGGTGGGTACTGGGGACACCTAAAGCGTGGAGCACTGGGTGTGGGGAATGGGGAATGAATCTTGGAACACTGGAAAAAAAAATTTCAGTAACAATAAAAAATATATATATATAATTTAAAAAAACCCACATGGCTCACGTAACCCTTTTCCTAGAGCCTCCCCAATCCCTGCCTGCCCCCACTGCCTTTGGTATTTATTGTCTGAAGTTCCATAGCAAGTGAGGAAGAGGGAAGAGGGTCCCTGGGAGCCCCTTGTCTCCCCCTAGCACAAGAATTTCTACCTATGGTCTCGCTGAATCACTCAAAACCCTAGATTCCAGAAAGTGGTGGAATCTCAGGCTGGCCGCTTTCAACTCAACTGAGCAATAGGGCTTCTCGAATAAACAAGTTGGGAGATGAGCCTTAGGCTTTCTGCAGCACTGTAACTGTGTGACTACCGTTCTGAGATCTCAATTTCCATTGCTGCTTTGGGTCTAAAAGAGTTGTCAAGACAGAAAAATCCCATCCTGTGTGCTCCAAATAAAAAGTTCTGTTTTGTGTGCATATGTGGAATTTTGTTTGATTGTTTAGAATAGGTGATACATTTATGTGATTCAAGGTTCCAAAAGTCCAAATGAACCTACGTGAAAACTGCCCTGCTTCTCTACCACTTTCAGTTATTTTTTAAAAGACTTTATTTATTTATTTGTCAGAGAGAGAGCACAAGCAGGGGGAGCAGTAGGCAGAGAGAGAGAAGCAGGTTCCCCGCTGAACAAGGAGCCCGATATGGGGACTCCCTCCCAGGACCCTGGGATCATGACCTAAGCCGAAGGTAGACACTTAACCAACTGAGCCACCCAGGTGTCCCCAATATAAATTATTTATTATCATTTAGTTTCATGTGTATTCTTTTAGGAATATTTTATGCATAGATAAGCAGATAAGAAGGTATTCCCCTTCTTCCTCAAAGGGTTGGTTACTTAATTATACAATTATATATAGGCTACTCCTTCTTGGTTTTTATTCTCTATAACTACATAAATGCATCTATATTCCTTTCTATGGCTGCCTAATATTCCTTCATTTGGAAGACATTTTACCTGAAGTAGAAAGAGAGAACATTCTTTAAATTACCTTTACATAGCTTGGAAAATCAATTATCAACACACTAACAGGCACAGAACACTGACTGTGTGCTAAGCACCAGCCCACAACGACCTTAAGTATTATTAATATTTTTCCCTTTGACAGCTAAGTAAACTGAGGCTCACAGAAGTGCCAGGTAAGTGACAGAGTCATGATTTGAACCCAGCTCAGTCATCTCCTCATCTTAGTTGCTCTGCTCTCACACAAATTCCAACTATTTGTGCAGCCTGAGACACCACCCCTCACTCATTTTTTCATTTGTGTTATTTTAACATCATAGACAGACTATGGGCCCCTACAGTTAGTCTTATGAATCTTCTTCAATGTAACAGTCCAGTCATAGTAGGAGGTGCAGTAAATATTGGCCCTTCTATTTATGGGAACAATATCAAAATTATATATCTCAAGTAATAATTAATTTAGAGATGGAGACAGATTAAAACACTACTACTATTAATAATACAGAGAATTTGAATCAATTCAAGTGGATTTTATTGCCCCATTTAAGAAAACCAAAATTGAACAAAATGCAAAGTGGTGTTAGAAGGGTATATGATCAGAAAATTGAGCATCTTGGGGTGCCTGGGTGGCTCGGTCATTTAAGCATCTATCTTTGGCTCAGGTCATGATCCCAGGGTCCTGGGTTTGAGTCCCTTATGGGGCTCTCTTCTCAGCAGGGAGTCTGTTTTTCTCTCTCCCTCTGCCCCTGCTTGTACGCTCTGTGTGTATGTCAAATAAGTAAATAAAATCAAGAAATAAAGAAAGAAGAAAGAAAGAAAGAGAGAGAGAGAAAGAAAGAAAGAAAGAAAGAAAGAAAGAAAGAAAGAAAGAAAGAAAGAGAAGTGAAGAGAGAGAGAGAAAGAAAGAAAACAGAGCATCTTGTCAACTCAGCCATCATTTGCTGGCCTTCTATTTGAAAATTTCATACTTAATAATCTTCCTCTCACTGCCTGGGAGGGCCCATACAGGCAGGCCTGGTGACTTGGCATCCACTGTCCATTTTGAAGGGGGCAACACTGTCACTCCACATAAGGCAGACACCACATAAACGGAGGGCCCCTTCTCCTGACCGAGATGAATTGGATACAGGAAGTGGCTTATCTTACCAGCTGTGTTCCGCACTGGATTGCACAATTTCCAGAAGACGGACACTCTCAGGATGGCAGTGACCTGAGGTCCTGACCTCAGGACCTGCAGGAGTTTCCAGAAAGCTCACCTCCATCTGGGGAGGGAGGGGGCCTGTGGCAGACTTCGCCCATCAGCAGGTCTTTCTGCTGAGACACCAGTATGCTAAGACACCGTCCTCAGTTGTGAGCCTATGCTCCCTACGTCTAGTGTCTAGTGTTGCCCCTCGAAGCACAGCAGTGCCTGAGTACGGACTCGACCAGCTTAGAGCCGGGCCCTCCCAGGCTTTCTCCTTTGGTTCTCCAATAGCCCTGCAAACTACCTTCCATTGCATCCCCTTTTACAGGTGAGAAAAACTGGCTCTGACATTCAAGGTCTCCTGGAGCAGGACTTCTGAGCCTAGACTTCCAATTCCAAAGCCATGCCATGCACTGAGATGTCCCCTGATCAGCCTCTGGCTTTAGATGGGAACTGGGAATTCTGACACAGACTTTCCAGCACTATGAGCAATTCTTTCCAGCCTTAATAAAAGCAGATGGGATTATAGTAGAAATGAGGCCTCCCAGGAGGGGGGCAAGAGGCCTGCATTCCAACCCTCTCACCATCATTTGGAATAATGGTTGCAACCAGTAACTGAGCTTAACCATGTTCCAGGTGCAAAGTTCTGTACCTATTAGCTCATTTAATCCTCACAGCCATCTAATAAGGTAGGTACTCTTCATGTCCCCATTTTACAGAAGTGGAAATGGAGGAGTTGAGATATTAAACTAACATCATTCAGCTAATGGGTCATGAAGATGTCACTCAAGGCCAGAGCTGTCTGAATACGAACCCCATGCCCTTTATGCTCACACAATGGATTCTCAGGTGTCAGGACTCCCAAGAGTAACCCATGCCAAACCCCTTCATTGTATAGGTAATTCCATAAATTATCAAGCAACTCATTAGCCACAAAGTCAGAGAAAGTCTCTGGCTTTGAAATCTGGTCCATCTCTTTGTTTTATAGAGAAGGAAACAGAGTCTCACAGAGAGCAGATAGCTTTTCTAACACTACACACGTGTCCTGGGAGTTAGTGGCAGGCCCAGAGAAATAACCCATTTCTTGAATTCTGTCTCAGGGCCTCAGCACTGTGCTAGAAGGTCTCTATAAGAACATCAGTAAACAGGCAAGTTACCAAAGCCACTGACTAATGTGCTTGTAACCACCTTGCGGCTGGACCCCAACAAGAGAACCGTCGCAGCAATCACCATGGTGGCACACTCATTCAGGGCTTCCCAGCAGAGAAAATGCAGGCTGGAGCAGTGGACTCTGGTAATTGAAGAAAATTTTAAAAACCCATTTACCCTCTCATGCTTTGGGGAATTTCTAGGACCCAAACTGTCCAGACAGACATCTCAGCCTTCCACTCCTCATTTTCTCTGGGCAGACATGGAGACTGAAGGAGAGTGCCCCCCAAAATGACACCACTGCCTCGGGGCCCTCATGCACCCTGGTCACAGAGGACACTCTTCTTTTCCACTGTTCATTTTCCCTACCATGACCTTGCTGATGCAGTTCTAAGAATGATGGGCCGGGAGGGGGAAAGGGCTACTGTTCATGCTTGGAGCCCCCCAAATCCTGAACACTAATCTCAATGGTTCAGAATCGGTTTCTGAATGACCACAGAAGCCTTTTGGGAACTAGTCCGTGAGGTCCACCCTAGTATGAATGACCTCAGAAACCGAGCCAGCTCTGTTTGGGTACAGAAGGGCAGCCCAGTTTTAACTTTCAACAATGCTCCATACCACAGGAACTTCCTACGGGGGACAAGTTGAAACATTTGAACAAACCCCCAGTTACACTAAAGTGAGAAAGCCCCAGGTGGATAGGTAGGTCTCTATGGGTAGGTTTGGCCATCTTCACCCCATCCCCCATCCTCCCAGGTCCCTGAGAAGCCCTATTCTATGAGACCCCTGAAAGTTCCCTCCTGGAGCATGTGTTCCCAGAGTGAACTAGTAGCTCTGTAGCAGGAAAGCTCCTGCGGTTTTCTCCAGACTTCTCAGAACAAGACCAAAGAAGGCCAGGTGAGCAGCAGGGCGGAATGAGTGAGGAAAGGAGTAGGGAGGCCTGGGAGGGAAGGAGACTGTCCAACTCACATTCATGTGTCCTTCTTCTCTTCCCTCTCTTTTTTCAGCTCCCAGCTGGTTTAGAATGCAAAGCCCTCAGTGGCCCTGAGGCCTCTCCTTCAGCTGTTGCCAGCTCCCAACACACGCCTCATGCTTGTGCTTATGTTGGTTGCTGTGGAGACGTAAGTGTGGGCTTGAATGGAGCTAAACGTTCCTGGGCTAGGAGATGGAATAGGGCCAGGTGTATTTTTAAAGCCATCTGGGAAAGGCGGTCACCACAAGAAGAGCTATCTTCCCCGGGCAACGTGTTCCTGCTTTAGGGACTGGTTCACAAATGCAAAATAGAATATAGCTGAGCTCCTCTTTTTGCCTTAACTCCCTGGACATTTTAAGCAGTAAGTTATTGTGTGGGTTGTATTTCAACTTTTGCCTTTAACACAAATGCATCTTAGGGGAAATCATGACCTCTTGGCATGTGTATAGACACTGTGAGATTCTGGAAATAATAACAGAAATAATGACACATTATACAACAGGCACTATTTTAAGTACCTTACATTAGTAATTAGCCCACTTCATCTTCCCAACTTCTCTGTGAGTTAAGCCCTGCTTTTAGCCCCATTTTACCTGTGGGGAAACTGAGGCACAGAAAGGGCAAGTTGTTTGCCCAATATCACAAAGCTAAAGAAAACACACAGTTTGAACTCTGGCAGGATGGCACCACAGACCCTACCCCTAACGACCAGAATATTCTGCCTCTGCAATGGTTTGGGGATCAGTAAGTTCTGATGTGGAATTTTGGCCCTGGCACTGTGTGACCTCAGCCAAGTGACCACACCTTCCTGAATGTTAGTTTCCTCTTTGGTAAAATGGGGGTACTACTGGCTAGTGAAATTGTTGTGAAGATTAAAAGTCATATATTTAAAGAGCCTAGCAAAGAGAAAGTGCTCAATGCGACAGACATATTAGTATAGCTCTCTAAATGGAGCGATGGGGAACACAGCTGCTTCCCTGCCCAGATGCCACAGCATCCATCAGGCCCTATGGGCTTCTAGCTCCTACCATATGTACCTGTGACTATGCCAGAGGGTTTCACCAGCCATGAGAGTTCCTTGGGGCAAGCATGTCCCTAGGAGTTGGTGGGTAAATATCCTAGTCCTCTGTCTCCCTGTCTCTCTTGTTCTCCCCAGGAGAACTGAACCACAGAGGCCCAGAACAGCAATGCTCCTGACCTCCCTCCGTGCTGACTGCCTTCCCTTCCCTATCTCACTTCCCCATGCCCTACTGGGATCACCGCCTAGATAAACCACTGACACCCAAATCCTTGTCTCAGGGTCTGCTCTCGGGAGGAACCCAAATGAATACAGTGTATATGCCTGTGCCTTTGATTCTGATGCCACTTAAAGAATACTCATGGGACACTTTACCCAGTGAAAAGATAACTATGGGAGACTGAATAACAGCCCCCAGAGAGGTCTAGACTGATCCCTAGAACCTGCAGCTGTTACTTTCTATGGCAAAAGGAACTCTGCAGATGTGATTTAATTAAGAGGTTTATGGTGAAGACAGAAAACAACAAGTGTTGGAGAGGCTGCGGAGAAAGGGGAACCCTCTTACACTGTTGGTGGGAATGTAAACTAGTGCAGCCGCTTTGGAAAACAGTGTGGAGATTCCTTAAAAAATTAAAGATAGAGCTACCCTATGACCCTGCAATCACACTACTGGGCATTTACCCCAAAGATACGGATATAGTGAAAAGAAGGGCCATATGCACCCCAATGTTCATCACAGCAATGGCCACAATAGCCAAACTGTGGAAAGAGCCAAGGTGCCCATCAACAGATGAATGGATAAAGAAGATGTGGTACATATATACAATGGAATACTATGCCTCCATCAGAAAGGATGAATATCCAACTTTTGTAGCAACATGGACTGGACTAGAAGAGATTATGCTGAGTGAAAGAAGCCAAGAAGAGAAAGTCAAGTATCGCATGGTTTCACTCACTTGCGGTGCATGAGGGGTAAACTGGAGGACAGTGGAAGAAGGAAAGTAAATGGGAACTAGGGTAATCTAGGGAGGGAAATGAAACAACAGAGACTTTGGACACAGAAACAAACTGAGGAACTTGGAGGGAGGGGGTGGAGGGATGGGAGAGCCTGGTGGTGGGTACTGGGGACACCTAAAGCGTGGAGCACTGGGTGTGGGGAAGGGGGAATGAATCTTGGAACACTGGAAAAAAAAATGTTTAGTAACAATAAAAAAAAAAGAGGTTTATGGTGGGGTGATCAACTCAGTGGGCTTTAACTGTAATCACAAGTGGCCTTTTAAGAGAGAGGAAGAAGGGGATGCTTGGGATTGCTTAGTTGGGTAAGCATCTGACTCTTAATTTTGGCTCAGGTCATGATCTCAGGGTTGTGATCTCAGGATCCTGAGATCGAGCCCTGCATCCAGCTCTGTGCTGGGTGTGGAGCCTGCTTGAGACTCTCTCCCTCTTCCTCTGGCCTCTCTGTTCATGCTCTCTCTTTCTCTTGCTCTCGAAAGAAAGAAAGAAAGAAAGAAAAAAAGAAAGAAAGAAAGAAAGAAAGAAAGAAAGAAAGAAAGAAAGAAAGAAAGAAAGAAACCGAGAGAAAGAGAGAGAGAGAGAGAGAGAAAGATCTTTTAAAAAGGAGAGAGAGAGAGGCAGAATACTTGACACAGAAGAAGGCAATATGACCACTGAAGTTAAGATGCCATGCTACTGGTTTTGAAGACGGAGAAAGGGGCCAGGAACCAAAGATTGCAACAAATATAGCTTAAAACTAGAAAAGAGAAGATATTTTGCCAGAGAGCCTTTGGAGGAAGCACAGCTTTGCCAACACCTTGGGTTCTGCCAAGTGACACTGATTTTTACTTCTGACCTCCGGAACTGTAAGAGAATAAATGTTTAAGGTACTATCTTTGGGGTGATTCCTTCCAGTGGCTACAGGAAACTAATACAGTGACTCTGAGACAAACTTGGGCAGTGATTCTTAAAGTGCGGTCCCTGGACCCATAGCATCAGCAGCAGAAATGCAAACTCTTGGGCCTGACCCCAGAGCTACTGACTCAGAAATTTCAGGGGTCCAGCGGTCTGGGTTTTACTGAGCCCTCCAGGTGACACCCACTGGCTACAGTTTGATGGTTAACCAGGCCTAGCCATTAGACCACCTGTAGAGCTTTAAACACTATCAATGTCTGAGCACATGTCCCAGAGAGTGATTTAATTGGTTTGTTCAGCCTGGTCTTACTGGGTTTCTGTAAAACATCCCAAGTGATTCTTAGGTCTAGAGAAGCAGGACTATAGTTTGAGAATCACTGATCTGGGACAATGACTTTCAAGCTGAACCCCATAGGACTTGGGAATTCTGGAAAAATAACCCGAGACGGGTAAAGGAGGAGGAGGCAGAGTCTAAACCAGCAGGTGTTCTGGCCCCAGAGGCCAAAAAGTCACATGCCCAGATGGGGCTAGATAGGTAAATGTGATAAGGAAAGTAGACCAGGAGTAAGACGAGAGGGTGCAGGGGGGTCTGAGGAGCTGGGGCTAAGCAGCCAGCCAGCACTGCCTTCCCAACAGTCCTTGTCATGTCAGAACATGGTTGGTGGGTCAGGACTGTCAGGTCATCCCACTTCTCAAGAGTTTGTTGTTGTGGGCGCCTGAGTGGCTCCGTGGGTTAAGCCTCTGCCTCCAGCTCAGGTCATGATCTCAGGGTCCTGGGATCGAGGCACACATGGGGCTCTCTGCTCAGCAGGGAGCCTGCTTCCTCCTCTCTCTCTCTGCCTGCCTCTCTGCCTACTTGTGATCTCTCTCTCTGTCAAATAAATAAATAAAATACTAAAAAAAAGAGTTTGTTTTTAAGAGACATCCGAAGCATTTTTTTTTAGATGTGAAATCACTCTACTTTAAATGTTAGCAAACAAGGCAATGGGAAAATCCCTCTTTTTTAAAGCACTACAACATCTACCACATGAAGTGTGAACGTGGCTGAACATGGAGCTTGGCTTCGGTCCTTGGGCTGCTCTGTGAGCGCCATCTGTGCTGTGGGCCTCTCACTCCTCTCTGGGACCCAGCGCACCAGCCTGGCCAAGTTCTTCTCAGGGTGATCACAGAACTCCACAGGGGCCAGTGTGCTTGTTTGCGTACTGCTGCATCCCAGTTCCTGGTACACATGTGGCCCTGAGTAAGTGTTTGCTGAACCGTGAGCCATTCTGTGAGACAGACTGACACCCTGACAGATGAAGACTTTGAAGCTCACTGCAGTGAAGTGACTGCCCCACAACCACCTAGCTCATGACCAACTCAATCAGGACTCAAACCCAAGACCCCTCCCAGGAAGGACTACTGTGAAGAGCAAATACAAATGCAGCTGTGAAAATGGTATGCAAAACGAGAGGTTTGGGGCTAATTCAGTACCAATGAAAGAGTAATACAAGTAGGTGCTTACAAATGTGAACTACATTTCAAGAAAACAGGATGCCAGCTCATTTGGTGACTCATTGAAGGAGTTTTCTATTCATTCTGGAGCTGTTTTTGTGTGGTTGTGAATCTGAGGGAAGCAGACATGAGTGTGGTGTGTGGTGATGTGGAGGCCAAGCCCTGGATATCAGAAGGGACATCCTCCCATCTCACACCCAGCCCTCTATCTGAGCTGCAGCTGAAGCCATGGCTTTATTCAGAGGCTGGGGAGGAGGTGAAAGCTGGAGGCCAGCACCCATGGAGAGCCCTCTAATTTAAGAGCCCTCTCTGATTGGATTATGCAGAGGAAATAGGAAAAGCTAAATCAGAGAAGATGGCTAGAAGTACATTATGGAACATTAAACAGTGACTGATCAGCATCAGACACAAATAAATGGCCCATAATCTACTGTCCAGAATATGAATGGTTCCCAAGTGGTAACCTGGCTGGCTTCCAGGCAGGGGAGCACAGAGCTGGACATCAGGTCTTTTCAGCCACAAAACCCCTGCTCTGGGTCATAGCCCAGCAGCCAACAGAAGATTCTGGTGCCCAAATAGTACTCACATCTTTCCACATGATCTCACTCTATCAGACTACATTTGGGTCTTCTCAACATCTGGTCTGTTTGGGTCTGTAGACCAGAACATCATCTGGGGAGCTCCTGCCTAGCTGGAAAACCCTGTATTAGGAAAGGGAAGCCAGGGGCGCCTGGGTGGCTCAGTTGGTTAAACCACTGCCTTCGGCTCAGGTCATGACCTGGGAGACCCGGGATCGAGTCCCACATCAGGCTCCCTGCTTGGCAGGAAGCCTGCTTCTCCTTCTCATTCCCCCTGCTTGTGTTCCCTCTCTGGTTGTGTTTCTCTCTGTCAAATAAACAAAAAAATCTTAAAAAAAAAAAAAAAAGAAAAGGGAAGCCACACATCTTTGTGGTGGGCCTAGGGTAGGTTGGCTCAGGGTGTCTGAAGAGAATATCTGCATAGGGGTATTCCCCTGGTTCCAGGAGGTCTCTTCCCCCAAAATACCTTGGTTGAAGCTCAGTTTATTAGAGCATCCTTTAGTTTAAGTCCCTCACTAAAATGCAAATACCTTCAAAAAAGAGATAAAGTAGTACCCTGGATGGTCCTACACACTTAATAAAGGGTAATATTCAATCTTTTCCTAAGAGCTTTGGGCTCTGAAATGCTGAGAAGGTAGGAGAGAACAGAGAATCAAGAATCTACAGGAGAGTTTCTGAGGGTAGGACATGAAAGGCTAATATCACTATTTGTCCATGGACATTGGTCTACCTTGGTAAAAGCCCTGGACTTAAAGTCCAAGGGTGGGATTCCTGTCTCTAGCTCTCCTCATCTTATGTTAGCTCTGTGATCTTGAGTAAGTCGCTTAACCTCTCTGAGTCTTCATGTCCTCAGCTGAAAAGTGGGAGTCATGCCACACCCATCCCAGAGGTGCTGTGAGAATTACATAAATTGAAGGGTGTGGAAAGTCTGCCCTTCTATAAATATTGTCCTTGGGTCTGTGCCACCACATTCTAGAAATTGTACAACCACTGAGCTACATCTGTGAATGGATCTTGGAGCTGAGTCAATCCACAGACCCATCGTGAGCTCAGCCAGGGCCTGCCAAACCCAGGCTAGATCAGCTGACCTTAGTTGGCCCTAAAATACATGGTCTTCAATGATAAATGATTGTTGTTTAAGCCACTGAGTATTAGGATGGTTCACTACTCGGTGATAGTCAAAACAATATAGCAAAACACAGCTCCGGACATTTTAAATATTAGGGCCATGTTCAAAAGAAATCATTCTAAAATATATCTGACACTTATCTGCCTTCTTAAGCAAAATTAAGTGCACACAATTCAGTCTTCACTGGTCATTCATGCTCATATAGTGAAAAACAATGTGCTGTAAGTCTGTGGTGTTAACCTACAGAACAGGGGCTCTAGAAATAATTTCAAAATAATTCCAGTCTACTATTCTTTTTGATCTCAGAACTATTCCCTGCTTATTGGTCATTTTGCTTATAATCAATTTTGTCAGCTGTGGTTTTTTGTTGTTGTCATAGTGTCCATTGTAAGCAGGAAGTCACCTCCCCAGTCCAATGAGTTGCACCTAATTCACCAACCTTCTAGAAACCTGCTATGCAAGTCTGCTAGAACGCTGTCTAAAGTAACGGTAGTTTTGAGTAAGGGCCTGAGCTAGTTTTCTGTGTATCAAATGCATGTGGTTTAGTCCTGGGATATCTATCATCAATTCTGTGATACAAAATGAAGGCAAGCTCCAAACTACAGATAAGAAGAGAAAAGTTATTATTCCTTCATTCACTCACTCATTCATCAAACTCACTCACTCATCATCAAATATTTACCGAGCACCTACCATGTTCCAGGCACTATTCTGACCCTGGGGAAACAGTGATAATGTATAAGACAGTCCCTGTCCACACAGTGCTTGTAGTCTAACACTGACTGTCTCCCAGAAGTCAGAGCCCATCAGAGGCAGAGCAATAACTAGAACACGGAGTTTCCTGAAGTCCTGAGCCTTTAGCAGATTCTCAAAGGACTCTGTAGCCCAAATGAGGTTAAAAGCCCATTGAATTAGACCAAATTAACTACCAACCTTCCCCATCAAGTAGAAGAATAATGACCCATGAGCTCCCAGAGGAAGTGGGTGCTCTCAAGTGAAATGTGGGGGCACACTGTCACACCCATGGTGACACAATTCACCCTCTCTGCCTACTCCTCCCTTCCCAGTATTGTCCCCAAATCCGGCCCCACCCTCTCCTTCGGCTTCTCACAGCCTTGTAACCAGCCCCCTGCCCTTCTCTGGGTCACTCCCTCAGGCCCACAGGTGCTGGTGGCACAGGGGACACAGTCCATTGCTGCACTGTGCTGAGGAACAGAGAGAGGCTGGAGACTGGACTCAGAGATATGTCCTCTCAGAGACCCCACGTTTTCAGCAAAGGCCATGAGAATGAAATTTCTGCCTCCATGAAAGAATGTATGAAACTCAATTAGAGGGCATGACTGAAACTGCTTTTGCTGGGGGCAGGGGGGAAGCCAGGGGTGGCAGAAATGAAGAGAGGGGGCTATGCAGGGACAGACAGCAAGCCTGGGGTCTGCCTGCCTCCCTCAAGCGCTCCAGGAACATTTGAGTTTCCACAGAAAGGTTTAAATAGGTCTCGCCAGTAACACAATACTTCCCCTGCTCTGGGTCAGATGGGACAAGGGCAACCCGGTCCCCGGCACCCTCCGAGAAGTTCAGCAGGCTGGCATAAAAAGCCCCCTGCCCCCAACCACCCAGCCTGACAGCCCAGACACAGCCCACTCCAGGCCAGGCTGTCACTCTGGAACCCTCCATTTCTCCCCAGAAACCTGCCATCTCCCAGGACGTCCAGCTGTCTTATTTAGTTAGAAGTCTCTCGGTGGGAAGAAAGCACGACAGGAAAGCAGACAGGGCTGGAGGGTCAGTGATTCTTGCTAGATGCCTCCAAAGGGCCCCTGGCCGATGGGAGAACCACTGGACTCCCCTTTCCTCTGGTGGGACGGTCTTGGCGTATGCACTGCCTGAGCTCAGCAGGGGGTGTTTGCTCCAAAAAAACGTCCCCTTTGCGTCAAATCCCCTTTGGAAGGAGTCAGGGGTGTATTCATAGAAACGTCTGGGACTCCTTTCTCTCTCACTTGTACTCCTCTGTGCCTCTTTTAAGCTCGCTACAATTCCCAGTCAAAATGAAATCATGCAGCAAATGGGGAGAAGTGGGAGAGGCAGAAGTCATTTTTAAAAGGGTCTCTGGCTTTGAGCAGCTGGGTGGAGGCTGTTTGGAACAAGGACAGAGGGAGCTTCCGAGACAGCTTGGGTGACAGGAAGTTGCTGGGATGGCTGTCTCTCTCCAGCCTCGCTCCTCCGAGAGCAGAATGGGGAAAATATCAGGACGCGCTGCAAAACAATCTTCCTTCCTCCCCCTGCCCCCGACAGATGGAAGAGAGGAAAGTTGTGCTCATCATTTACCTGCTGAAATGGGGAGGACGCTGTTGATGAAAGTAGGCTGAGACACGATAAAGCGGAAGGAAAGCTGAAGATAAATTCCCAAAGTCACTGGATTCAGGACAACCATGCTGGCTGGGGGTCTGGCAAGTGTCAAGTTCTCAAGGCAAGGCTGCCGCGAAGCCTTGCTTATCTCTGCCTTTGTCTTCCTCACTGCTGTTTGCGCCTCTCTCTCTCTCCCCCTCCCTCTCCCCCTCTCCCTCTCTCCTGTCTCTCTCTCCTTTCCCCATGCCTTTACCAAGAAAGAATGCCAACCATTTCCCATTAAACCTTCTCCGTACTCCACAGGGTTATATTTATCTCAAGCACTGGATCAAATGCCACATTAAAATTAATATGTCAGAATTTTCTCTTTCGGACACTGAGGTAAGTGGCTACTGAAGAGCTGATGAAAAGACAGCCAAGCCTCAAATGTTCAGTAGAAGCAGACCTCAAAGGGCAGACAGATTTCCTCATTACCCACCAGCAGCTACCCGCTTGGACCTGAGCTGTCCTACAGCATCACAGAATTGGCTCTCCAAGTGGACCTTGGATTATTTTTCTTTAATCATCCCTAAAGCTGGGGGGGTTATATTTTCCAAAATATTTTCTTTGTCTAGGAAAAAATGTTTATTCTTTCTCCAGAAGCAGCAAACTTTTATCTCATCCAAAGCAAAATAAGTGAAAAGATAGAAAGTGAATGATTATCAAACTATATTTGGAGAAATAGCATCAATGGCTTGATCTGTGGCTAGACAAAATTTGAGTAAAAACTACTGCAACCTTAAATGACTACCTCTTATGAGTTTATAAACCCTGTTATAGAGACCCTTAGGTTTTTAAAATAATGCAAATAATAATCTACAGAGTTGTCCATTTTACTTTAATTTACATAACGTCCTCCCAGTGCCTCATGGGAGTTCATTCAGAAATGGTTTGGTAGTTACTGGACTCCGGGCTGGGCCTCCTGGGGACAGCACTGGTCCTCATCCCAGGGAAAGGCCGAGTATAAGGCGCCGCTACCCGGCTTGGGCTTGCATCAGTCCCCTCTGACTCCCAGCTCTGCTGTGACAGCAGGCAAACCATTTGACATCTCTGAGCCTCAGTTTTCTTGATTTTTAAAATTTTTTTAAAGATCTCATTTATTCATTTGACAGAGAGAGAGAGAGAGAGAGAGAGAGATCATGAGTAGGCAGAGAAGCACGCAGAGAGGAAGCAGGCTCCCTGCTGAGCAGAGAACCCAATGCGGGCCTCGATCCTACTGCTACCTGAGCCGAAGGCAGAGGCTTTAACCCACTGAGCCACCCAGGTGCCCTGAGCCTCAGTTTTCTTATCATAAAATAGAGGCCATGTTCCCTTTAAGGGTTTGCTAGAAAGGTTAAATGAGGTAACATGGGATGAATCACACACGAATTAAAATCTGTGTACAGAGACAGCGAAAACGAAACCCAGGGACCTATGGATTGGGCGCAGAGATGGCCTGAAAATCTCTCCCACCCCTGTATGTGCCTGCCATTCTCCCCAGCAAGAGGCAGCATCTATTTCCTTCCCACCAAATCAGGCTGGCCTTGGGATTGGCTTTGACCGGTACAGTGTGGCAGAAGGGACACTGTGACATTTCAAGGCTAAGGCCTTAATAGGCCTGGCAGCTTCTGTCTTTGCCTTTTCTTAGAAACTGCCACACAAGAAGTCAGGACTGTCAGATGGGCAACAGGGACAGGGAAGCATCCAGCCCCTGGTGCTTGGCCACCTCAGATGAGGCACTGACCACGTGACTGAGGACAGCTTGAATCAGCTAGTCCTGGGCAGGTCTCCAGAGGATGATGGCAGACACAGAAGTCACCCCTGGTGAGATCAGCTGAAGAACTGCCTCGGTGAACCCACCCTAGATTACAGATTCATGAGCATATAAAATGGCTATTGTTTTAAGCCACTCAGTTTTAGGATGATTTGTTATGTAGCAATAGCTACCTGACAAAGGGTTTATAAGAAAATCTTCTGAAAGTATGAAAAATAAACTTGGGTTCCATTCAAAATTAACAGGACAGCTTTAGCTATTCCCAAACTATTTGACGGAAGGATCTGTGATTGTTGGCTAAACCCACCGGGAAATTATCAGTCTTGTTCTTCCTAATTCCTGAAACCTGCAGTCCCAGCAGTGGGCTTTTGGTGGCTTGGAGAAGGAGCCATCTAACTAGGAGGAAGGTAACTCTTGAGTGACTTGGTGCCAAGAATCTGAACTTTCACCATTCAGCTCAGATTCCTCCTGTGAAGCCAAATTGATTTCTTCCTTCTCTCAATACCTAGATCTCACCATTGAAGTGCAGTCGGCGCAAGGTGGATCAACATGTCCGGCCTGTGACACCTGCTGCTACGGTCTCTGAGCTACTTCTAAACGACCTTGTGTTGCTATTTAACTTGTGTTAATGTCCCTGAAGATAGAACACTGTCCCCTAGCTCTGGGTACCTCAGGATGGTCCTTGTCAGCTAATCCTCAACAATGTCAGTTAATTTGATCAAATCACAGCACCACAGGATGAAAAGAAAAGTAGATAAGCTGGCGTGATTTTATGCTCCAGGCACACTGAGTCAGTTGCATTTCCCAGCCCCTGCCCCTTCTTTGTGCCTTTGCACACACAGCTGGCTGGCCCGGGTCTGGTACAAGAGAAGGTTTTGGCAAGGATGGGGAAAAAGCGAGAAGGCATGTGGACAGACAGCCACAAAGACTTGAGACATTCTAGGAGAGGCTGCGTGTACACATTCAGGCCACTGGTATGAGTCCCCTCTACCCTTCGGGGAGGCCCCAGCACAGAGGTATTAATAAGCCCTAATACTTATGAAACAACTCTGTAAATTTCCATTTCCCATGGACTGTGTATTTTATGAGCCTATTTCTTACAGGATTACTCTGAGAAGTTATCATCTTTCTTCAAACTCGCCTGGAAGGGCTCTCAATCTTTCAGAATCTAATAACACTGGCTATTAGATTATCTAAAAGGAAATTATTTGAGATCTGTGAAAGGCTTACACCAATAAAGCCAATCAACCCCTGAGCTTCCTCTCGCAGGCCAGGGAAGTGGGACTACACGGACACTGACACACAGTCTGATGGTACCCATCAACCCCTGACCTACACATGTTGTTTGACCCAGAAAGTCCACAGAAACACTTGTTCAGCTGCCCAGTGGCTGAGGTGCCAGGATGTTCATTATAGCTTCAGACTGGAAACAGACAGACTCTCCATGAACATAAGATTATTGACTAACTCATGGGACCTCTCTTCAGTGAAACATTATACAGTCATTACAAAGGATAAAGTATTGTCTTTGCAACAAATAATGCTAGAAAAATGAGTCTTCCGTATGCAAAACAAACAAAAATTAATCTTATCTCTTCCTTTGCCCCATACATAAAAATTAGCTCAAAATAGATCATAGACCTACCTGTAAGAGTGAAAATTATTAAACTTCTGGAAGAAAACCCAAGAAAATCTTAGTGACCTTGGATTAGGCAAAGATTTCTTTTAAATCTTTTTTTCTTAAATAAAAATGGTGTATATTTAGGGTTTATAACATGATGTTTTGATACACATATATTTTGTGAAATGACTACTACAGTCAAGCTAATTAACATTATCTGTTGACTAATATGGTTACCTTTTTTCTAGTGAAAATGCTTAAAAACCAGTCTCAAAAAATTTCAGTTGTACAGGGGCCTGGGTGGCTCAGTTGGTCAAGCGACTGCCTTCAGCTCAGGTCATGATCCCGGAGACCCGGGATCGAGTCCCACATCAGGCTCCCTGCTCGGCAGGATGCCTGCTTCTCCCTCTCTCACTCCCCCTGCTTGTGTTCCCTCTCTAGCTGTGTTTCTCACTGTCAAATAAATAAAATATTTAAAAAAAAGAAACAGTCTTTAAAAAAAAATTTCAGTTGTACAAAACAGTATTATTAACTATAGCCACCATGCTGTCCATTATTATTCTTCCTATATAACTGAAACTTTCTATCCTTTGACCAGTATCTCTCCATTTTCCCTATCTTCCCTAACCCCTGGTAATCATCATGTGACTCTCCAAGAAAAAAGTTCTTTACATAGGACAAAAATCACCAATAATTTAAGAAAAGTGTTAAATTGGACTTCATAAAAATTTTTGAACTTCTGCTCTTTGCAAAACGATGTTAAGTTGAAAAAACAAGCTAAAGACTAAGAGAAAAGATTCTCAAAACACGTATATGATAAAGGATGTGTAATCAGAATTTATAAAGAACATTTAAAACTCAATAATAGTGAAACAAACAACCCAATTAAAAGAAAAGGGCAAAACACTGATACTTTACCAAAGGAGATATATGAATGGCAGAACGAGCATGTGAAAAGATACTCAACATCATTAGTCATTAGGGAAATCTAAATTAAAACCTGAATGAAACATCGCTACATTATTACTAGAATGACTAAGTTTAAAAAGACTGACAATTCCAAGTGTTGGTGAGGATGTGGGCTCCTGGAGCTCTCTCTCACACTGCTAGTGGGAACATGCAGAACAGTACAACCACTTTGGAAAACAGCTGGAAGTTTCTCTTAAAGTTAAATATACACTTATCACACCACAAAACAATACTGCTGTTTGGTATTTATGCAAGAGAAATGAAACCTATATCCACCAAAAGAGACCTGTATGTGAACGTTCCTAACTATTTTGTTTGTAAAAACAAGAAACTAGAAACAACCCAAATGGCCATCAGCTGGTATAACCAATTGTGTACAGTGCAAAAATACACGGCAGTAAAATATAATGAACTATTAAAACAAGTATCATGGATGAATCTCAAATGCATTCTGCTAGAGTCAACACAAAAGGCTACAGACTGCATAACTTCATCTATAAGGCATTCTGGAAAAGGCAAAACTTACTGGGATGGAGAACAGCTCAGTAGCTGGCCAGCAGTATGGTCACGAGAGTTAGCTACAAGGGGAACTTTTGGTGGTGATGGTTTATCCTGATTGGAGTGGTTGTTTATCTAGTTTGTCAAAACACATCAAACTTCATTCTTAAAAAGCATGAGTTTTATGTGAATTTTCCCCTCAATAAACTTGACCGAAAAAAAAATAAGGCAGGGCACCTGGGTGGCTCAGTGGGTTAAGCCTCTGCCTTGGACTGAGGTCATGATCTCAGGGTCCTGGGATCGAGGCCGTCATCGGTCTCTCTGCTCAGCGGAGAGCATGCTTCCTCCTCTCTCTCTGCCTGCCTCTCTGCCTACTTGTGATCTCACTCTCTGTCAAATAAATAAATAAAATCTTAAAAAAAAAATAAGGCACAGATAGTTCACATTTATGCCTGGACATAGAAGGCTGTCCACAGAATATTGATGAGTAAAATTAGAAAGATGCAGTGCATTTGACCAAACATCTGAACAAACAAGTAAATCAGTTTATCAACTCTTTATACGTGCAGAGAGAAAGATCTAGAATAGTGTACATTGCACACTTGCGGATGGAGGAATGTGGGATAAGAAGGAGGGAAATGCCCTTTTTAATCTCATACATACTTGTCTTATTGGAAATTTTTACAATGGGCATAACTTAATTTGTCATTTAAAAATGATTTTCTTTTCTTTCTTTTCTTTTTAAAGATTTTTTTATTTATCTGACAGAGAGAAACACAGCTAGAGAGGGAGCACAAGCAGGGGGAGTGAGAGAGGGAGAAGCAGGCTTCCTGCTGAGCAAGGAGCCCGATGTGGGACTCGATCCCGGATCTCCGGGATCATGACCTGAGCCAAAGGCAGTCGCTTAACCAACTGAGCCACCCAGGTGCCCCTAAAAAATGATTTTCTTAACAAAATCAAATTCTTGGAGTAAAGAAAGGAAAAATAAAGGTGACTTTTTGGCATGTATGCGGTCCAACTGGTCCTGCCAATGTACTGAGAGGCACAGACAGACCATTTTTAATTGGTCCTGCCACAGAACAGAGCTCTGAGCATGTTCTGGCCTGGAATTAAGGGTGATTCGGTCATGCTGAGGCCCTGACCACCTCCCACTGGCAGTTGCATCAGCAGGAGAGAGATAAGACTGGCCAACTAAGAAGCCCAGGGAAAGTCCTGCCTCACAAGCTCCCTGCATTGGCAACTCAAGCTGAGCTCAGAGCCAGAACCCATGGAGCTTTGGATGCAATGGAAAGACCCACCAGAGAACCAGAAGAACTAGTAGGAAGTCTAAGGACATGAATTAGTCTCACCCAGGCCTTGAGCCTGCAGTTCCATCTCCAGGGCAGGCACCTCGGTCCTGCTCACTCTCAGAGAAGAGATTTGCATTGCATTGACCTGGAACCACCTGGATGCAATCACAATAATAGCAACAATAATCTTACACAATTCAGTGTTAAATATGCTTGAGATGCACACATTGTAAGAGATACTCAATTTTTAAAAAGAAGAGGACTTCACATAAGTTGAGAAACACTGCCTATTTTATGTCCCTCTTAGAAACTTATAATACATATGTATACTTACTTTGCTTTTGCCTCAAAAAGTTTTTGACTCTCAAACCCATTTTTATTTAATTCCTATTATTTGATTCCCTTTTTTCTTTATCTATGTTTTTATACAATAAGCACATTACTGACATGCTAGACAAATAATTACTATGTTGGGCTTTACTTTTTAAATAAAAGGATTTTATTTTTCCCCTTCGTTTTTCATGAAGGAAACAGTAGGGCTAGATTTATTATTCCCATTTTACAGATAAGGAAACCGAAGCTTGTGTGAGTCTCTGGGGACAGCAGCAGACATCAAGTCATTGGCAGGTGGAGTGATGACTGGCAAGACTGGACCTGAGCCCTCATGCTGGTACATATAGCCCGATGCCATCAGTGCTCCCAGGCCTGGACTTGCTGTCCAAGAGAATGGCAGTCAACCTTGTCTTTACCTGAAACTGGACCTAAGAATGTCTGGAGTCTAAGAATCATTCAGCTCCGAAGAGGCAAAACCCACACTCTTACAAGGAAGATGAGAAAGTTTTTATGGCAGGAAGTGAGAGAGGGCTGGAGACTTCAGAGGAGATCCCCAAATGGTTTATAACAACCGAGGAGCAATGGCTCTTGAACTGAAGCCTGTAAAAAGGAAAAAGAGCCTGATTCCCAAGCAAAGCCAGTTTCCTGATGGTGCTTATTTCAAGAATCATAGAAATATATGAACTCAAAATAATTGTATTTTTTAAAATTTTATTTATATATTTATATGAGAAAGAGTGAGACTGAGAAAACACTGGCAGGGGAAGCCACAGAGGGAGCTGCAGAGGGAGAGGGAAAAGCAGGCCTCTTGCTGGGCAGGGAATCCAAAGTGGAGCTTGATCCCAGGGCTCTGGGATCCTGATCTGAGCCAAAGGCAGATGCTTAACTGACTGAGACACCCAGGTGCTCCCTCAAAATAACTGTTAAGCCACCAAAGGGCATGACAAATTTTAGCCCATTCTTGAAGGTGGGTTGGTGAGGTTGCCACAAATTTCTGCTAGGGTGAATTCCAGAAAACTTAGTTGACACTCACTTCATTCTCTTCTAGCCAGTCCAAATGCATATTCCTAGTCGATTGCTATTTGTATTTACCATGCATTCATTGCGAAATTCTATTTTTACATATTTATTGGAAGAATATTTCCACGCCAACCCCACAGCCTCCCTCTTACCTCAACCTCACCACCCTATCACATTGCCTGTACCACAATCCCATCTAGAGACAATGGTTCCTCTCGTATTCCAAGAGATTGGGTGGAGCACAGAGGAAGGGCCAGTTCGCAATTTGACCTGATCCATGGTAAAGACAAAGCATCATTTCTTTTTCTTTTGAGAGAGAGAGAGTGCACGTGCACATGCGCCAAGTGGGGTGACGGGAAGAGGCAGAGGGAGAGGAAGAATCTGAGCACAGAGCTGGATTGATCTCACAATCCTGAATTCATGACCAGATCCAGAACAAAGAGTAGGGCACTTAACAGACTGAGCCATCCAGGTGCCTCAACAAAGCAGGATTTTCCAATGATTTGGTCTCTGTACACCCAGAGGGAGAGAGGTCAAGGGCATGTGGCTGGGCTGTTTGGCAAGACCCTCAAACGGGACCATTCCTAACACACTGATATGCCAATACTAAGCCAGGCTCTGAAGCAGAGGGTGGGAAAGGGCACTGCCCGTGCCATGTATAATGACACATCCTCCAATCCCACTCTGGGAAGGGAAATCTCGGCCAAGATGGAAGCTACTGAGGAGCGTTTTAGAATCACAGACTCTTAGGAAACAATAAGCTATGACAGAGAGGAAAACGTACACAGGCTCTGCGGTACATGCTTCTTTGGGATCCATGTTCCTGTAACCAGGAGGTTCTCCGTCCTGCAGACCGTAGCAGAACAAACTGCACAACCTGGGGCCACAGTATCTTCTGTATGTAATCCACTCCTTCAAGTCTTAAAGTGCTTTAAAAATAGCCCACAGGAAAGGGTTTTCTGCAAGGCCAAATGTATACCTATACAATCTAGGATAAGAATAGGTGACTGTTTTTTTAAGCACTAGAGGGAAAAATTTTCCACCCAGTTATGGATTATGTGATTACCTGTTTCCTGATACACAGAGTTACTGAATGCTACTGTGCTGTTTCACAAACACACTGTCCTGTGTCCTCAGAAAGTGGAGTCACAAGGCTAAACTGGAGGAGATGCAAGAATGATTCAGGAAGATGAGAGGAGCTCAGGGGATTCATTCATTCCGCAAATATTTACTCAGTTCCTACTGTGCCCCAGGCAAAGATCCAGGAGTTGGAGATTCAGCGCAAAGCAAATTTCTTGCCCTCAAAGACCTACATTCTAGTGGGAGTCTCAAGACAGACAAGAAGCATATAGGATAGAAGTCCAGTGTACTCAGTGTAAGACAGAATAATGGAGAAATATAATTAATCAAGAGGACTTCCATGAAGAGTGGGAAGAGGTAAAGAAATGAAGGAGGTAAGGAAGAATTTTGAAATTAGTTCTCAAGGAGGGATTCATGAAAGATTTGGAGGTTATTCTGACACTAAGGAATGGAGATATCAACTCGAGCCCCTGTTCACTAAGCATTATACTAGACAATATGTTATTTTTGTGAAGCCTCACAGCAACTCTATCAGGTAGGTGCTACTCCCTCTGTGTTACAGATAGAGAAATGGGGGCTGCTAAGGCAGTTTAGGTCACCTGCCCAAGGCCACAGAGCTAGATCACAGAGCTGGCCGCATACCCAATGCCTGGGTTCTTCCCACCACACTAGCCAGCACCAGGTCCAGATACTTCAGGGAGGGAAGGGGCAGGCAAGAGCAACTGCTTCAGCCCAGGGTTCAGAATGGGCATGAACATGGCCCATAATGGACCAGAGTCCTCCGAGGGAAACAGAAAGAGCTGAGCCTAGGTGGTAGACACAGGCAGATTCTGGCAGCTTGGAATAACAGAAGGACACTTCCAAATGTGAATGAAAGGACAGTGATCTGACTGGGGGACATTTTATAGGAGCACTCCAGCTCCTGCTGGGAATTGCTAGCAGGGACAGTTGGCCTCGTGTTGTCCCTGGCCTGATAGCCTATTCCAGAATACCCGCTCTTCTTTCCTCCTGGGAGGCCACACTCCCACTCCTTCATCTCCAAGTGTTTCCAGTTCTCCCAAGTTCAAATGTTTGCTTTCCATGAAGAGTTTGCCAGGAGGAATGTTCCCCTCCCTGCTGGTGCCCAGAGCTTCCCTAGCGTGTTCTTTGATTTTCATTCTTGGCAGTGTACATGGTGGCAGGAGCTATGGTTTAGAGTCAGACAGTAGCTGGTTCAAATCCTGGCTCTGCCACTCACTGCGGGGAAACTCTTCAGGAGTTCAAGAGAGATAACATTCCCTGATGTTCTCTCTATGATGTTTAAGCGATTAGCCTTGAGTTTCCTTGCACTAGGAATAGCCAGATCTCAGGACTCATCTCCTTCCCTTCAGGACTCCTGACTAGGGGTCTCCATAAAAGCCTGATAGCAGCCAAGTGGGAATGAGGAACACTTTATTTTTATTTTTTTAAGTAGGTGCCACACACAGCATGGAGCCCGATGTGAGGCCTGAACTCGTGACCCTGATATCAAGACCTGAGCTGAGATCAAGAGTTGGAAGCTCAACTAACTGGGCCACCCAAGAACCCCAGGAACATTTTATTAATTATGGTAACCAACCAAGACAGAGTCTGGCAAAGGCTGACTTGGAAGATGTTGGCTAGGCCTGCAAGCCACAGAAGACTGCATATTTCTTCCCCCCCAAAATGAACATAGCCATCACCTCTGCCCTTCTTTTGGCTTTTGCTTCTCTCCTCCTGGAGGAACAAGAGTAGGGAAGATGGGACAGAGGACATAACTGGGTGAGCAGCCCCTAGTAAGCCCTTGAACCCATGTACAGGAAAAAGATAGGTGGCTCAGTCACAAAGTTGATCTTTTTTTTTTAAAAGATTTTATTTATTTATCTGACAGAATGAAACACAGCTACAGAGGGAACACAAGCAGGGGGAGTGAGAGAGGGAGAAGCAGGCTTCCCGCTGAGCAGGAAGCCCCATACGGGGCTCGATCCCAGGTCTCCGGGATCACGACCTGAGCCAAAGACAGTCGCTTAACCAACTGAGCCATCCAGGCGCCCCCACAAAATTGATCTTTAAGGTAGAATGACACTGCCCATCAGCAAAATGGCCCAATTCATGTCCTGGGTTCTAACTCATCAGACCAATATTCCCTTCCTTCTAGAGGGTATAGGGCCATAAATTTAAAAGAGGGTAGCCCAGGCTGGAAATGAGGGGAGAGAGGTCTCCTCTTCAGCAGTATGGATTTGATATACTGCTTCTAAAATGCCTTATACAATGCCTTGTCACATAACAGGAACAATCTAAACTCTTCAGAAATAAGAATACTTACGTGTGTAAGTGTATATGCAAATGTAAGCGTAGCTCTGGTCTATGTATTCAATCTTGTAATATGTTACTTTGCTATATTTTATTTGAGTAAACTATTAACTACTTGAGCCGAAGGCTCATGATGGCTTCATCCCTTATTCCCCTAAGGGTCAACTCGGACACACCACTGGCCTTCAAAGTGCTGAACAAGGTAAAGAACTGGTTTGCACAATGCACACAAGATAGATAAACTAGGGCACCTGGGTGGCTCAGTGGGTTAAAGCCTCTGCCTTCAGCTCAGGTCATGATCTCAGGGTCCTGGGATCGAGGCCCACATGGGGCTCTCTGCTCGGCAGGGAGCCTGCTTCCTCCTCTCTCTCTGCCTACTTGTGATCTCTCTGTCAAGTAAATAAATAAAATCTTTAAAAAAAAAAAAGATAGATAAACTGCACTGTAGTATATCTAAAACCTTAAGAGTAATTCCGACTGGATCAAGATTCCCTGTGTCCTGTCTCGGAACACAGTTGTTTCTTGCCAAGGGAACCATGAATTTACAGCTGCAGAGGAGTTAGCTTTGAATGAAATGACACATGTTGGGCAGCTTGCACATAGTCTGACCTTTAAATGTGAGGCTCCAGAGGCACCTCTCTGAATCGGTGGCTTTGTGCCTTGGGTCCTACCTGCCTCCCACAGGCTCTCTCTAAGATACGCTAGATGCCTCCCATGTCAGTGATACCTCCTGGCCTGGAACTACCCAATTCGCTCTGCCCAGGTCTGGCTTTAGGAAATAAATGTCATCAACCCCTAAAAATAGTCTTCAGAGAGGAAGATGCTGATCTTCTCTCGATTACTGTCTGTGATTCTCCACACACTGCCTGGAAGATGCATGAACTTAGTGAATTTGTTTGCAAGGGCTACTGTAACATATGGCCAGAGTGGGGAGCTTCAGCAACAAATGCATTTTCTCACAGATATGGAGGCTAGAAGTCCACACACACCTGGACAGGAGAAAAATGGGCCGTGTTTCCTCTCTTTGATGCCTGAAACTAAAAACTTATGAATCTAGAGTAAAGAGGTCTAATTTTAGGGGCGCCTGGGTGGCTCAGTTGGTTGAGCGACTGCCTTCGGCTCAGGTCATGATCCTGGAGACCCGGGATCGAGTCCCACATTGGGCTCCCCTGCTCGGCAGGAAGCCTGCTTCTCCGTCTCTCACTCCCCTTGCTTGTGTTCCCCCTCTGGCTATGTTTCTCTCTGTCAAATAAATAAAATCTTTTAAAAAAAAAGAGGTCTAATTTTAGCATGCACCAAACTACCCAGAGGGTTTGTCAGAGCACAGATGTCTTTTTCTGACTCAGAATATCTTAGAAGTTGGGTGGGGATTTGTATTTCTTATATTTCAAGGTGCTGTGGCTGCTGGTCCATGGACCACCGGTCTAAGGGTTAAGTCACCAAAATGAGTATATCCACAGTGATTGAATTATTGGGGTATAATTATCCAGAGGACCATTTCAGTAGGGAATTTTGGACAAATTTATAACTTCCCTAGAGAATTCTAATTTGTAGCAGTGTTCTCCTGGTCTTACCTCCTCCATTTTCCTTCTCTCCCTTTAAATAGCACATCCACCCTAAAAACATATCTAACCATATTTTCAGATTCCAGTTCATAATTATATTTCACTTTATTACTACAGAAATTCTCTGGAAGAGGCCTGTGGTTTACAAATTCAAGGATATATTTTGAATGTAAGACAATTTAAAAATATATCTCATGACTTTTTTTTGTCTTTCACATATACCCCAGATTTCTTTTACAATTCTCCCCTTACACTTCAGCTTGAAGTCCATATTTAAAACTCAACAGCTCTTGAATTAGGAACACTACATACTCAAGGCAATCAGCAAGTGGTAGCATCCAAGATGCAAATGACCCTCTAAAGTAATTTTCCATTTTTATTCTTGCCCTATTTCAGTCAATCTGGGAGATTCCTGGAAAGAACATGTGCTAAAAGCATTTCCATTTATATTAGTAGTTGGCTCCATAAATAGCCAGTTTGTTCTACTTTTCTCTGAATCATCCTCAACCCTAATTGCCTAAGTTGAGTCACACTGTCAAAGAAAGCTATAATGGTTTATATTCAAATAGCTCAAACTTGTTAGTCCCAGTGTACATTGAGAGAAAAAGGAAAAAGAAAACAATAATATTTTCCCAGTAACTGGCAATGTTTCTATAACAAAGCAACAGAAAATTAAGAAAACAACTCTACTTACAATTGCACCAAAAAGAATAAACTTAACCAAACAGAGAAAAGACCTATACTCTGAAAACTATAAAACACTGATGAAAGAAATTAAAGATGACACAAACAAATGGAAAGATATTCCATGCTCATGGTTTGGAAGAATTAATATTGCTGAAAATCCATACTACTCAGAGCAATCTACAGATTCAATGCAAACCTTATTAAAACACCAACAGCATTTTTCACAGAACAATACCAAAATTTGTATGGAACCACAAAAGACCCCAAGTAGCCAAAGCAATTTTGAGAAAGAAGAACAAAACTGGAGGTAGCACAATTCCAGGTTTCAAGACATATTACAAAGCTGCAGTAATCAAAGCAGTATGGTACTGGTACAAAAACAGATACATATATCAATGGAATAGATAGAGAACCCAGAAATGGACCCAAGATTAAATGGTCAAATTAACTTATGACAAAGGAGGCAAGAATATAAATGGGGGAAAGACAGTCTCTTCAACAAATGGTTCCAGAAAAACTGGACAACATGCAAAAGAATGAAATGGAACCACTTTCTTACACCATACCTACATGAAAATGAACTAAAAATGGATTAAAGACTTAAACATGAGACCTGAAACCCTAAAAATCCTAGAAGAGAACAGAAGCAGTAATTTCTCGGACATTGGCCATATATATCATTGGATTTTTTTTGGCCACCTCTCTCTCTCTGGCCAGCCAGTGGTCTATTTTTATTTAGAATGGAATATGGCTTTTAAAAAATAATGAATGTAAAGTGTTTACCATGCAATGGTTTAAAGGAAGGATCAAGATGTAGTAAAAGAGTTAGTGAGAAGCCATTTTCAAAGACCCCCTAAGCCAAAGTCTCTCATGTGTCGTTTTGTCTGCTGGTCCTATGAAAACTATCCCCTATTCTGTTGAGTACCATGTTGCCAGGTACTTGAAGAGTAGCCACAAATGCACATAGTCAAACACACAGCCACATGTTGTTATTGCTGCAAAGCTAGATTTATCCCTTATGCGGCTGTCACTCATAGCCCTGATTCCTTCTCCATCCCTGAAACAGCCTCCCCTCATGCTCCCTTGCAATTTGAAAAACACCATCTTGCCTGCATCCTCTTCATTATCAATCTTATGGAGTCAAATCTCAGCCCAAAGTTCGTCTAGGGGTCCCATTAGTGGTTTCAGGGTAGAAACTTTATCTCATGACTTCTCAGAAGCAACCCAGAGGTTCACATCCTGCCACATACATGGTTGACAAAGTGAATGGCACATGGTAGGGACTCAGTGGGTGTGAATTAAACAGAAATTTTATGATCTATTTCTTTATCACTTCATCGCTATTGTTACTTATGCTTTTGCCTCTGTCACGCTGATTTTTTTTTTCTCCTAAATTTTAAGTCAAGCATTTTGTGAGATAATCAAAATGGAAAATTCCAAGAGTTCTCATTTCAAAATCCATTTTGAAATGGCCCATTTTTTTTTAAAGATTTCATTTATTTATTTTACAGAGAGAGAGATTACAAATAGGCAGAGAGGCAGGCAGAGAGAGGGGGAAGCAGGCTCCCTGTGAGCAGAGAGCCCGATGTGGGACTCTATCCCAGGACCCTGAGACCATGACCTGAGCCGAAGGCAGAGGCTTAACCCTCTGAGCCACCCAGGTGCCTCTAAAATCATAGGCCCATTTGTTCTCTTTCCAATCTTTTCTCTTTTAAAATTGTCCCTTCAAGATAAAAGCACACGCTATGGAACTTTGGAAAAGTGACTTGATTTCCCTAAGCCTGTTTCCTTATCACAGGAATAATAATAATCACTCCTTTCAAATGGCTGCTGTGAGGATGAAATAAAATTATGTGTACAAAAGCTCTTAAGGCTTATATACACCTATCATTAATTACCATTACCTTAAATCCAGATCACAATAATACTGATATGCAATATGAATAGCTACCTAAAACAGAACAGCCTCACTGCTGGAGCTTTCTTTAAAAAGTTATACAGCTGTATTTAGAGTTAGCCATTTTCTCCTCCATGTTTTTTTCCTTGTTTTCCCACAGCCCTCTATTCCTTGAGTCAGTGGCATTTACCTCCACAGGTGATGGGCAGGTCAGCCCAGCATGGGGAATCCCTAAGCAGAAGGGGGGCCTGGGTCCCCAGAGTGTGGAACTCAAGGAGAAACCATGTCCAACATAGCATCTGGTGGTAGCATTGCAATGTCTAGGGGAGAAGTCCAGACCAAGGGGCCTGAGAGGGGCCTGTGGAGGCCTGCATATCTCAACATAGTGTGGAGAAGGCAGCCAGAAACTCCTCAGGTCCCCAGAGGGCTGTGGAAAGGACTGAACAGATGACAAAAGAGCCCCAACAGTTTGCAAAAAGTGGGTGCAATTTGCAGATGAGCAATGTCTGAGTCTAAAACCCAAGGCAGATGGGAATCGCCCGGAGGAGAGGGGACCACTAAGGAAGTCGACCTCCAAAGATGGCCCTCTGTGAAAGCATACCTCATGACAGTCATGGGCCTGTGTAGTCCTCTCCCACACTGTACGTGGGATGGCCCTGTCACTCACTTTAACCAAGAGAATAATGTGGAAGTAACACTAATAGTTCCGGGCCAAAGTCTTAAGAAAGCCTGGTAGCTTTTAGTTGTGTCCTGGTGGAAGCTGGCTGCTATTGCAAAGCCCAGGCATCCCGCTGGAGAGAGAAACCCTGGAGGGGAAAGGGCCTGGAGGGGAAGACACTGCTTGTGCGGACAGACCACATGAAGGAGGGCCAAGCTTCCAGGGCTGTCCTAGACCAACCAACTTAGGACTGTCAGGAACAAACCTGTAGTCTGACACAGTCAGGTTCATTGACTCCTTGCGGTGAAACAGGCCACAGTCCAGAGGACCTGTGGGGCGACTCACCAAAGGTGGAGTTAGCATGGGGTTCAGGGGAAGGGTGGAGTTTAGGCGGAACATAAATGAAACTGAGTGTTCTGTGCGTTTTTGAATTTGGAAATCATTTTATTAAATTGAGGTCATGGAGGAAACTCAGTGTAAGGTGACAATGAAAGCCAATGATTCTCGGGACGCCTGGGTGGCATCTGCCTTCGGCTCAGGTCATGATCCCAGGGTCCAGGGATCAAGTCCTGCATTGGGCTCCTTGTTCAGTGGGGAACCTACTTCTCGGTCTGCCTCCTGCTCCCCCTGCTTGTGCATGTTCTCTCTGACAAATAAATAAAAATCTTCCAAAAAATAAAAGCCAATTATTCTCATGCAAAGCCCTTGGAGAATATATATGCGTTATAAGAAGAGGGATGACGGGGCTGATGGAGGATGAGCTGGGTGCAGAGGACAAAAGATGGGGGTGTATGAGACAGTCAGTATTTGAGTCTAGTTACAAATTGGAACAATGGAGATCTACTAGGAGCCAGGCAATGGGATTATGATGTACTGTGCCTGGCTGGTCCAGGAAGTACCAATGGATCCAAAGCCATATATAACATTCCAAATTTCTGAATGGCTGTCTTTTAGAAAAATTGGGATGTCATATTTCACAGACCATAAATTTGCATTACCATAAAATTCACCACTTAAGAATATACAAATAAATGATTTTAGTATTGAATCAAAGGTTCGATAGGCTCAAAGCAAAGCAGGCTCCATGTAAAGGACTCTACATCAGATCTGGACCAGATCTGGACTATGAAGTGGATCCTAAGGTCCTATTTCCTGGAATGCTATAAAGTTATGATAGATGGAGAAATCTGTGTTCAGAAACTCTGCATCTGCATTGCAAACCAAGACTGTTTGGGCACGCCATGCTTACTGATAACCATTTCTGATAATCTATGCTTTTAGAAAAAAATGCTTCCCATGAATAAGAAAGATGGATGTTCAGCATTTCCAGTTGCAGTGTGTCCTTGGATAAAATATTTCCTTCTGTTAACTGCCTTTGGCTTTATCCATGTCTCTTATCCCAAGTTGATGAATGGCTAGGCAGTTTTTCACATTCTTAGCCTGAGCTAATTTTCACTTTCTCTGGGTAAAAAAGGCAACTCAGACTTCCAACCCAGTAGAGCCTCTAGAGGTCCTGGTTCCAGCTGCCATCTGATGGCAATTTAAAGAAAGACCGTTAATGAGGTAAAGAGAATGAGTGAGCCCCACCAACCTAAAAAGCTGTGAGAGAGAAGGTCTCGTATTTAGCTTCTAAGTTTGGGGGTGGTTTGTTACACATAAATAGATGAGTGAACCAGCTGTGCTTGAAGTAGACCTCTCCCATGATGGTAGGGTATGACCATCTCCCCCACTGCCGCCGCCAAATGAAATCATCCCTAGGGAAGAAGGAAACAGGAGAGGAATGAGGCTAAGATACATGAAGCACTTAGAAGACACGGTTACCCTCTGATGAGAAGTCAGAGAGTGGCTACCCCCGGGGAATGGAAGGTTGCCTGGAAAGGGCATGAGGGAGACCTCTGGATTGCTGGACATGGTATATATCTTATTCTGGCAGAGGTCACATGGATGCATACCTGCAAAATAATTCATCAAGCTGTACACTTAAGATAACAAGCAGAAGTGGAGCTCATGGGACACCTAGGTGGCTCAGTCGGTTAAGCGTCCGCCTTCGGTTCAGGTCATGATCCTGGGGCCCTCGGCCTGCTGCTCTCCCTGCTTGTGCATGCGTGCACACTCTCTCTCCCTGACAAATAAATAAAATCTTAAGAAAAAAAAGTGGAGCTCAACAGCTATTTTCTACTACAGAATAATAAAAGTTAACCAATTCTGTGAAATATATACTTGCCACACATACTAATAGATGAAAATATGACATTATGATAGATGTATGAAGTTAAGAAATATTTACATAGGAAAAAAGTAAAATTATGAAATTAAACATGGACATACCTAGATGCCAAAGAGGAACCTGATTGTGAGCAGAGAATTTAAAAATATAAAATTACAAAATTGTTGGAATATTCACTCAGAATTCCTATTTTATGAATTAAACTAGAAGCAGACTACACCTCTTCAAGGTCATGTCCCTGGAAGTAGAGATGGAAGGAAGTTTTGAAACTGTCTTTCACTGGTTCTCAAGCTGGGCTACACACTGGGATCACCTGGGGGACTACTGATGCCTGGGGTCCCATCCCCAGAGATTCTGACATAAGTGGGCTCGAGTATGGCCTAGGAGTCCCACTAAGATCCCCAGGTGATTTCTGTGTGCTGCCAGGATTGAGAACCGCTGGTCAATTTCAACCACTCTTTGCACAAATGAGAACAGAGGCTCAGGACTGACAAAATATCCATTAACTGGCTGAAGCCAATTTTCTCTGATGTGCCTTAATAGGAGGGAGCTGTGGCATGGATAATACCAAACAGTGAATAATCTAAAAATAATTTGTTTGGTTTGGGAAAGCAGCACATGACTTCCCGGCCATTGACTGGTCTGGTTAATTCATTTTGGCTCAAATGAATGTGCCTTTTCCTGAGTTTACACTGACAGCCCAGGCCTGTGCTGAGGTGTGGAAGGAAAGCAGCCACACTCAGTATTGACCATGGTCAGTTCCCCAGCTGTCCAAAGCACATGATAACTATACAGATGAGGGGACTTCTCTTACCAGAAGATTCCACAGAGGGACAAAGCTAGCTCTATCCTGACCCTTTGTTCTGTGAGCACTGGGCATCTGAAACATGAAGAGGGAGTGAAGGGAGAGGGGCTGACAACTGTCAAGGAGCATTTTTCTGCCAGATTTTTGTGCTATGCAATCCTATAAACAGCATATGCTCCAGAAAACGCTGTGAGTTAGGCATTCTATTATCCCCATTACAGAGATGAGGAAACTGAGACTTAGAGAGATTGTATAACCACCAACACAGAGCTAGGATGGAACCTCAGGCCTCAAGTTGAAAAACAAGCTGCAGATGGACTTGGATCTGATCCTTCGATTTTAAGCCCTACCGAAAAGACTTTATCTCCCCATTTTTCAGCCCAAACATTTTAAAGGCAGCAGCAAAGAGACCTCCAGAAGTGCAGCTGTGAGGGCCTGACAGCCAAGATGCCCAGCTGCTGCTCTCCAAAACCCACCCCTGATCTGAGCCAAGCCCACATCTCCCAGACACTGTGCGGCTCCTCTCCAATGTCTGTGCCCTGTAGGGTATGACGGGGGCCCATTCCTGGGACACCTGGGGCTGTGACGGAAGCTTTGCCACATCTTCCTCAGACTGCTGGCATCAGGATGCTTGCATCCAGCCTTCCCTCTCCCTCCCTCCCTTCCCAGGGTCAGGTCTGCCCAGCAGTCTGATGGCTCTCCCAGCCTTTTCCTGTTCCTTCCCTGTTTACTCTCACAAGGGTGGTCCTCTGAATAAAACCGTCGATATTTTCAATCCCCTCCCCACTGGTGCCCCCAAACATATACACATCACTGTGGGGGGAAAAGAGGTCAACCTCTCCTGACTTTTACGGGGGAAGGTGGTCTGAGATTGTGAAGGGGAACACTACAGAGGAACAGGTTTTTCAGTATGTTTGCCCTTGTCACTGGTCTTGGTGCCATGAGGGAAGACAGCCTAGGTGACAAATGATCGACTAGCACCCCAACTAGCCCTAGTTCATTTGCCTAAAAGTTACCTTTTATTGCCGGTGTCCACAAGCATAAGGACTAACTTGGAAAAGCTGGGGATTCTTTTCTGACTTTACATCCTTCAGGGAAGACATTCAAACCCTGCAGCTTCAGTAACTCCTTGTAGGGAGATTTTCTAACCATCTTTTGCTCCTCCTGAAAGAATAAAGCAGGTAAAGCATATGTGCTGATGCTAAAACACCTAGAACGAAAGTGGTGCCCAGTCCAGTCATCAGTATCATTTAGTATCGTTCTGGAAGCATCAACAAAGGCCACCAGATAAAAGAAGGGAAGAGGTATTTCTTTTCTAAACTAATATTTTTTAAGTTTGTATTTTAATTCATTAGTTAACACAGTGTTACAATAGTTTCAGGTGTACCATAGAGTGATCTAACAATTCCATATAACAACTCTTTAGGGCAAGTTCTCTCCTTAATTCCTAT
>PITA01000488.1:124801-151517 GCA_004023965.1 Spilogale gracilis
CTATAAATACAGCAGAATTTATAATAGCACAAAACATTTCCTAATGTCTAGGAAAAAAATAAACAAAAATTGGGCAGGGTTAATATGATGAAAACATTAAAAGTCCACCGAGGAGGGGTGCCTGGGTGGCTCAGTTGGTTAAGCGACTGCCTTCGGCTCAGGTCATGATCCCGGAGACCCGGGATCGAGTCCCACATCGGGCTCCCTGCTTGGCGGGAAGCCTGCTTCTCCCTCTCTCACTCTCCCTGCTTGTGTTCCCTCTCTGGCTGTGTTTCTCTGTCAAATAAATAAGAATCTTTTAAAAAAAAAAAGTCCACTGAGGGACCAAAAAAAAAAAAAAGAAAAAACATTTTCCAAAACTCAAAGGTACCTTAGCATTGACTAGAAATAATACTTTAAAATTCAACTCTCCAGGGACGCCTGGGTGGCTCAGTTGGTTGAGCAACTGCCTTCGGCTCAGGTCATGATCCCAGAGACCCGGGATCGAGTCCCACATCGGGCTCCCTGCTCAGCGGGAAGCCTGCTTCTCCCTCTCTCACCTCCCCTGCTTGTGTTCCCTCTCTGGCTGTGTTTCTCTCTGTCAAATAAATAAAATCTTTTAAAAAAAAAGAAATAAAATAAAATAAAATTCAACTCTCCAAATATATGAACAGATATTTCATAGATTCATTTAATGCCACTGTTATGAGTTGTGTCTTTCTATTCTCTGTAATTCTGAAGCTTTGACACTAGACGCCTCCCTGACCCTGGAGGGACTGCCCCTCCCAGGTTAGCTAACAATGAGAACAGATAAAACTCCCCTATTACACGCAAACCAACCAACGGATGGGGAGGCCACACTCCCATCCCCCTATCACAGTCTGTAGGGGCTCTCACACTCCCCTATTCTCCTGCCCTAATCACCCCAGAGCCAGCACCAGACAACGGGGGCTGAGCCTACACTCCAGAGCCCTTGGGAGTGATTCAAACTGGCCAGTCCCAAACCTACCATGCTTCACCTCTTTCTTCCCGAAACCACAATAAAGGCTTCAGCCTTCTGCCTTTCTATGCCTGAGAAGAACCTCAGTGTCTTCTGTGGCATGGTGTGGCATTCTCCTCCTAGGAACTGTAAGAAACTATCTTCTCAAAATAATTGTCTCCTGATCTGTTGGCCTTACTGAACCTCAACTTTTTCTATTAGTGCACTGTATTTTAAAGCACACTCTGATTTTTTTTTTTTTTGTGCTAGTGAAGTTAACATGCAAAAATAATCAATTGAAGAAAACCATGAAAATTCTGAAAAATGATGCCATAAGCAGGGTGGTGCGGAGGGAGCTGGAATGGCTGGTGAAGGGTGGGGAAGCAGGGATGGCACCATGTTTATTAAATGGTTTTATGAATATAGTGGGAATAAACTTCAGTTCAAAGCACCCAAGTGTGAAAGAAATGTTTATTTTCAGTAATTCAACTCAATTTTATCCTGCATTTTGCCAGGGTGGAAACTAATCCAGTCATGTCAGGGCCTCGTGACCCCCAACCACCCCTCTCCCACATTGCTCTAAGAACCACTGGACTTAGCTCAAATCCAGGCATCAGGGGTGGGCTTCTGATCCTTGGCAGCTCATGCATCCACTGTGCGTCCTGGTTGGGAGGCTCTTTGCTGCAGCTTTTGTGATATAACTGCCCCCACCCCCGTCACCTCCTCTCCAAGAAAATGCCTGTGATGTTTATACTGCTGTATGCCGTCTGGCAGTGGACTCTTCAGGGGTGAACTCACAGAGGAGCCTGTCAAACAAGAACAAAAGGACACAGGCCCTGGAAGAGGAGGGGTGGCTGACATCTGGGTACACAGACACTCAGTTGAGTGGGGGAGGATGAGGGGAATTTACCGTGAACATTCTGAGTAGTGACAGAGACACACACAGGGTGTTGTAGGAGGGCAGGGAGGAGGAGCATTTCCATGGAAGAGATGAAGGATACAACCGATTTCACATGGCAAAAATTGGTGGGTGTACACGGGGCACTGTAGTAGAAAGAGCGTGAGCAAAACTCAAGCTAAGGTGAAACCAGATCAGATTTCCTAAGTCCACCTTCCTCAGTGGAGGAGGGGGGTTAATGCCCAAGACCAGGGCAAGGAGGGGGGTTAATGCTGGGACCAGGGCATGAACCACATGACTGTTAGGTTGGCCATTCCACAGACCACAAGGCATCCTAGTGACCAGATACAAAGAACAAAATTGTGGATAATGCCATCTCTGTGGAGATTTCCAGGCCTGAGTCAAAATTTAAAGTGCTTCCTTCAAACTTTGAAATTGGAGATCCAGGGGTTTCTGGGTGTGCCTTTCTCTGCTTCCTTACTGGAGTAAGTACTCAACCTGAATTTACTGTGTTCACTGACTGGCTAGACTCTCTCTTGGAAAAGGCCTTGGAAGGGAGGAAAGATCTAAGATAATCCAGTGAAAACCAGTGGTGTAGACAGCACTGCTTGTAAGATCTGAATCCAAGCAAGGTATACTTTTATTTGCACCTTCTCTAGGGGAGGAATTAATAGGATCTTCAATTTCCTTTATCCACATTAATCCACTATTCAGATTAGCAACAGCAAAGGCAATCAGAAATCAACACATGCTTCAGACTTCTTCTGTAACCTTTCACTTTCCAGTCAGCAGAGTCGGTCTTATCAGGGTTTCTTGGTCATAATTCTCATCCAGAATTTAGCTGGTTTCCAACTTTCTTAATACATTCGTATAAAACGCTATCCTAGTCACTCTAAGTTCCATTTGTTTCAGTCATATGGCACTCTTCATAGGAATGCATGCTCCCCCATTGCCTAGCCAAGTGTCCTGCAAATAGTAAAGGAATAAAAATAATGTTGGATTCCGTATTTTCATTTTCTTTTGGTGAGCAATGGTCTTACTGTTTCTTTGTAACAGAGTTGAAACTTTTTTTCCTAAGGAAAAATACACTCACCACATAATAAGCTGAGCTACTTCAAAGGCACACAGAAAATATTCACTGAGTTATTTCCAACCATCATGAATTTTCATTCAACTATTATTTAGTGAACCTCTGCAGAGCAGGTGGCTGTATAAAGACCTAAAATTGGGGGCGCCTGGCTGGCTCAGTTGGGAGAGCATGTGACTTGTTCTCGGGGTCATGAGTTTGAGCCCTATATTGAGTGTAGAGATTACTTAAATAAGTAAACTTTAAAAGGGGGGTGATTAAAAGCAGAGGGGCAGAGGGAGAGGGATAGAAGCAGACTCCCCACTGAGCTGAGAGTCCAACGCAGAGCTTGATCTCATGAACCTGAGACCATGACCTGAGCAAAAACCAAGAGTCAGACACACAACCGAGAGTCACACAGGCACTCAGTGTTAATTATTAAACCAAGGGGTACAAAAACGTTTTATCAAAGTAAGTTTGACTACCAACCAATAGATTCATCTTAGAGGGGCTTCCTCAACACCTTATCCTTTTATCCTTCTAAGAGAAAATTCTTTTTTTTTTAAGATTAGTTAAATTTATTTGAGAGAGAGAGGGAGAGAGAGCACACACACGCAGAGGGGCAGAGGGAGAGGGAGGGGGAGAAGCAGACTCTCCACCAAGCACAGAGCCCACTGTGGGCTTGATCTCAAGACCCTGAGATCATGTGCCACGTGAGCTGAAGTCACTGAACTGACTGAGCCACCCAGATGCCCCAGGGAAAACTGTTAAAAGGAGACTAATATCCAGACTACTTTTACAAAATAAGCAGTCAGTGGACAGTGTGATCAGAGGGCTCCTAGATTAATCTGGTCTTCAAGTGCTCAGACTGACCTCTGCTGGATAGTCTACTAACATGATAACATTTTCTTCCCCTCTTGAGCTAAAAATGGCTAGGGAGCAAGCATTTTTCCCAAATTATATCTGGTAGTTAGATTTATATAGTTCAATTCATTAATATTCGTCAAAGCTTCCACACTTCTTTTACAGCAGAATCGTGTACTGCACTTGGCCTCCAGAGGCAACTCTTCACGGGCAGAGTAGGACGCTGTAGATTTATGGGAGCTACCCACTCTTAACACTCCTTTTGATATACCCCAAAAGCTTTTGTGCAGGCCGGGCTCTCTAGTGTGTATTTCAGAAGTATAGAAGAGTATCTGCTGCTGGGGCACCTGGATGGCTCAGTCAGTTAAGCATCTGCCTTTGGCTCAGGTTGTGATCCTGGGGACCTGGGATCGAGCCCCATGTCAGGCTCCCTGCTCAATGCAGAGCCTGTATTGAACCCTCTCCCTCTGCTGCTTCCCCTCTTGTGCTCTATGTCAAATAGATAAACACAATCTTAAAAAAAAAAATAAAAGAAAAAAAAAAAAAGAAGCGAGTATAGGCAACCTGGGCCCAATTTCAGGAGCTCGCTGCATAAAAGCACAGCTCCCTGCAAGTATGTCCAGGACTGACATCTCAAAGCTGGGGTCCACTCTGCAGAAGTCGCTTATGCCTCTAAGTAGCCAATGAAGACAAGTCTGATGCATATGGTGCAAACCTGCTGAACTTTGAGATAAAGTCCTGTGCAACAATTCATATAAATTTGCAGATAGCAAGCAAGAATGACCTTGAAAATACTTTTCTATTTCTAATATTCTTTTAAAATAATCTCTTTTTGATAACAAAAATTACACACTTTTCTTTTTAAATTTTGTAAAAGAAGGAAAAAAGTAGAAGAGATAATAATTACCTATAATTCCACCACCAAGTACACTAAAATTTTGGTTTCATTGTCCCTATCTTTTTTTTTTTCTGTGTATATATGTGTGCAAGAGTACAGGTGTATAACCTGACCTGTATCCGTCCATTTTGTAGCTTGTCTTTTTCACTGGTATTATACTGTGATTATTCCTCCATTTACACTTACTCTTTAAGACAATTTTTATTCTATCAGGTCAACAGATCATAATATGTGTAACCAATGTCTTATTATTACACACTGATATTGTTCCTAAACTACACTGAATGGCCTTGTGTATAAATGTTTGACCAACTATTTTGTGTTTAGGATGCACTCTAAATAGGCTCACTGGGTCAAAAGTTAGGGCATATGAACATTTTTAAGATTCCAAATACAAACACTGCTAGAATAACTCTCTGAAAATGTATCAATTTCAGGGGCACCTGGGTGGCTCAGCTGGTTAAGCGACTGCCTTCGGCTCGGGTCATGATCCCGGAGACCCAGGATCAAGCCCCACATCGGGCTCCCTGCTCGGCGGGAAGCCTGCTTCTCCCTCTCCCACTCCTCCCTCTCCCACTCTCTCGCTGTGCCTCTCAGTCAAATAAATACATAAAATCTTAAAAAAAAAAAAAAAGAGTTCTTTAAATATTAAGGCTGTTGACCCTGTTGATCTCAATGTGGTACACATAAACTAAGATCCACTAATCCAAAGATACCCTGAAATTATTAGTTTGGGTATGGTATGACTTCTCCTTTGGCTCAGTAAGTTCTTTCCAGGAAAATAAAACAAACAAAACCCCAATTCATAAAGTATAGAACAAGCCCACTAAATACTGGGAAGTTTAAGGTACAAAGTGATCAAGAGATAAACTATGAAGCAGAAATAGCCTATGTACTCCAACTTACTGAACATACCCCTACATTAGAACATCCTTGAGAATTTTCTCTCAGATATGTTTTAAAACACATGTGAGTTTGGGGCACGTGGGTGGCTCAGTTGATTAAACATTCAACACTCAATTTTAGCTCAAGTCATGATCTCAGGGTCTTGAGATCAAGCCCTGCCTGGGGTTCCACGCTCAGAGAGGAGTCTGTTTCAGATTCTCTCTCTCCCCCTCTGCCCTTCCCCCTGCACACCTGTGTGTGCACACAATCTCTCAAATAAATAAAATATTTTTTTAAAAAAATATGATTTTGGGGTGCCTGGGTGGCTCAGTCAGTTAAGTGTCTGCCTCTGGCTCAGGTCATGATACCAGGGTCCTGGGACTGAGCCCCCTGTCAGGCTCCCTGCTCAGCAGGGAGTCTGCTTCTCCCTCTCCCTTTGCCCCTTCCCCACTTGTGCTATCTAATAAATAAAATTTTTTTTAAAGATTTTATTTATTTATTTGACAGAGAGAAACACAGCCAGAGAGGGAACACAAGCAGAGGGACTAAGAGAGGGAGAAGCAGGCTTCCCGCTGAGTAGAAATCCTGATGTGGGACTTGATCCAGGATCATGACCTGAGCCAAAAGCAGCCGCTTAACCAACTGAGCCACCCAGGTGCCCCAATAAAATTCTTTTAAAAAATTAAATTAAAAAATGTGACTTTAAGAATCGATTTATGTAAAAAAATACTGATGCGTAACTTAGCAGTTAGCCAGTTACAATGTTATTTAATAAAACCCTCTTCCATCCTTCATCTGTAAGTGGATTATCTCTGTAATAGAATACTTGTAACTTCTTCTGTTTTTAGTCAATTCTTACTATAAAATATCATTTAGAAATGTTTTTTCTTTGTACAATAATTTTTAACATTTTAGTAACTTTGCTATGGAAAATAAAATTCCATCTTACAAGAAAGAGAAAACTCCTCAAGACCATTCCCTGGCATCTTTATTTATATATTAGAGCGGGTCAGCCAGTGAAAATCCTAAAAAAAGAAAAGACAACATTCAGTTAAAAGAATTAACTGCCTCAAACTATATCCTCATTGTTTTCCTTGTTCTTAAATCTAAAAGTCTTATTATGTCCACATTTAGGTTTGTCTTTGGTCTTGTGCTTTTCCCAAAAGGAAGCTAAAAATTCATAGCGAACCTTGCTGTCTTGTCCTATGAAAGTACATAATACAACTATTAACAGTAATCAGGACACAAACCCTAGAATCCGAAAGAAGCAGAAGTAAAGTCAAAAGAAGAAAGGAGATGAAGGCAGGCCCTCTTAGAGGGCAAGCTCCCAAATCTAAGAACCTGGGTAGGAAGAGCAGCACACAGAAGCTTTTCCTAGGACTAATGCCATCCTACACATGTGGCCTGGACATGGTGCAGAGAATTAGGTCCTCTATATTGTAGCAGGAAGCAGCCTCCCCTATACTGTGAATCAACAACACATGGCAGATGGACACATGGACAATGAAAATGAACAGCTTGGAAACTGTAATATGTGGAATTTGCTGAAATGAGGATAATGTTGAAATGATAGATTCAAGAAATATAAGAATAATCCTTATGGAGTTAAAAGAGAGGAGAAAAGAACTTTTATTTCTCTAGCAACACCTCCTCAAATTCATAGAAAACTTGGAGAATAGATCATTGGAAACGTGAATTCACTAGCAGAGAGGGGACAATTCACTAGGGCTTTTCTGTGACTTGTCTAGTGTGTCTAGTGTGTGTGTGTGTGTGTGTATTCTGAATATGGCTGTCAAATCCATCTGCTCTAATGTGTCATTTAAAGCCAATGTTTCTTTATTGATTTTGTGTCTGGATGATCTATCCATTGATGTAAGTGGTATATTAAAATCCCCTATTTTAATCCACTATTACTGTAGTGCTAGTTCTCCCTTCAGCTCTGTTAATATTTGCTTTATACATTCAGGTGCTCCTATGCTGTGTGCATACATATTTACAAACATCATACCTTATTTTTGGATTAATGCCTTAATCACTCTGTAGTATTCTTCTTTGTCTCTTACTATAATATCTGTTTTAAAGTCTACTTTGTCTGATATAAATATAGCTATTCCAGCTTTCTTTTGGTTTCCACTTACACAGAATATTTTTTTCCATCCCTTCACTTTCAAACTGTGTGTCCTTACATTTGAGGTAAGTCTGTTGTAGACAGCATATAGATGGGCCCTTTATTCATGCAGTCACTCCTGACTAGAGCGTTAAGTCTATTTACAGTAAGGGAATTACAAATAAATATGTACTTATTGCCATTTTGTTAACTGTTTTCTGGCTACTTTTTGTCTGTTCCTTTCATAAAGTCACTGATATCTGGGTTTCTTTAAGATTTATTTATTTATTTGAGAGAAAGAATGCACATGAACAGGGGGAGGGGCAGAGATAGAGGGAGATAGAAGTAGACTCCCTGCTGAACATGGAGCCCTACAAGGGGCTCAATCTCAGGGTCCTTAGATCATAACCTGAGCCAAAATTAGGAGTCAGACGCTTAACCCACGGAGCCACCCATGTGCCCCCTCTGATAGCTGATCTCTAGAAAAAGAATTTTAGTAGATTTTTATATATTTTATAGTTTCTAAATTAGTTAATTTACATTTAACTGATTATCCTGGCATCCATTTGCCTACTGGTCTACTACCTTATTCAAAAAAGGGAAAGATGGGTGCCTGGGTGGCTCAGGCCATTAAGCATCTGCCTTCGGCTCAGGTCATGATCTCAGGGTCCTGTGATCAAGTCCAACACTGGGCTCCCTGCTCAGTGGGGAGCCTTTTTGTCCTCTCCTTCTGCCCCTCCTCCCTGCTCATGTTCTCTCTCTCTGTCTCAAAAAAATAAAATCGTAAAAAAAAAAGAAAAAAATAAACAGATCTCGCAGCATATAGATGTATAAAGAACCAAGACAGAAACTTCCTGAAAAAAAAATGATCTGCTCTGAAAACAGGGACCGATACACAAGGTATAAGCATGGAAGACAGTTAAAGAAGAGAGGGCAACTAGCAGGATGAAGATCAGAGCACAAAATCTAATACGAAAAGCAACTTAATCTGGAGTGGGAACATACTCTGTCATTTATTTTACTGCTATCATCTACAATGCAGTTTTGCTATGGAGGCCAAGGTAACCAATTTTGAATGTAACTACACCTATCTTCCTATTCGAGTCTCATCCCCCCACTGGGCTTCCATTACATTCTGCCTTCCAGCCACTCTGGCCTTTTTTCAGTTGCTCAGATTTGTTACGCTCCTTGCTGTCACAGAACCTTTGCACATCTCTTCCCTAGCCTCTTTGCTTGAGATTGTCCCTACTTATATTTCGGATCTCAGCTTAAGTGCCAATTCCTCTAAGATTTCCCTTGTGACCCCAAAATAAATCAGCTTCCTTGGTAGTGTATTTGTTCAGAACTGCGTGCCTTCCTTCAGAACAAATGCCTCACTCTGTTGTGATGCTTTCAGTTGTGAGGTGACTAAGCTGTTCCTCTCTTCTACTAGTCTCTAAACTCCATTAAGTGAGGGCAGAGTCCAGGTTTGCTAATTGCGCTATTCTTAGCAAGTAACATAACACACGTACATATATTTCAACAAATATTAACTAAAAAAGCACAAGAAAGTGTCAAACTCAGCAATGGTTTAGAAAGAACTCTATGAACAGAGCGTTCTATTTGCTACATACTTCTGGGGATAGGATGGGAGATGTATTTCTGATTTCTGCTTAGCAACTGAATTTACCTGGGACTTCCGTGTGGCTTGTGGCTCAATCATGATATTGAGAAGAGAAGGTTTAGATGAGTCTGCCAAGCTCTGATTCAGTGATTTCTGGAGTTCTTCTGGTGTTTGTACAAAATACCCTTTGCCTCCAAACGCAGTCATAACCTGCTCATAATGTGAGTTTGGCAGAAGACAGACTGGAGGAGACCTAAATAATTCGTGAGTTGATAGAAAGAAAGTCATTTTCTGAAATAATTTGTTGAAAAGTTTAGGCTGAACTCAAAAGCATACTTTTTTGTCCGACCCTTAAACAAAGATACCCAAAGCACTGAACTTTGCATATACATATATTTTAAAGAATACATATTTGGGGGGGGGAGCTGAAGGAGAGAGAGAGAGAATCCTCAAGCAGACTCCCCACTGAGCACAGAGCCTGATGTGGGGCTCCATCCCAGGACCCCGAGATCATGACCTGAGCCACAATCAAAGAGTCAGAAGCCCAACTGACTAAACCACCCAAGTGCCCCTAAACTTTCCATATGTTTTTTATTGTCTATATAGCAATGTCCAATAGGACTTTTTGTGATGATGGAAATTTTTTCTATTTATATCTCTGCTATCCAATATTATAGCCACTAGCGACCTATTGCTGTGCGCAGTTGAAATATGACTAGTTAAAATAAGGAACTGACTTCTTAATCTAAATAACCACACATCGCTACTGGCTACTGTACTGAACACTGCAAGCTATGCCATGAACTACTATGAACCCAAAAGAAAAAGAAGGAAAAAAGGAATGGTTACTGCAATACAGCATATAACAGCAAAATGAGAAATAAAGTCAGTGAGGCATAAGCAAACAGGCTCACACCCTGCTCCACCCTCAGGCTGAGTAAATTCACTACTCGGACCCCATGGCCAGCTACACACTGCCTCACTTTGACTCTGCCATCAGATAATCAAGAGTTTGTTAAGTGATAAAAACAAGGAAGACCTCTGGATCATAAATAATATGTTAATATTCACTTCCTCCACAGTGTAGTAGAAGTAGAGGGACTGGGAGCATTTTGCAATGAGCCCTTTCGGGGCGCCTGGGTGGCTCAGTTGGTTAAGCGACTGCCTTCAACTCAGGTCATGATCCCGGAGACTTGGGATCCAGCTCCACATCGGGCTCCCTGCTCGGCGGGAAGCCTGCTTCTCCCTCTCTCACTCCCCCTGCTTGTGTTTCCTCTCTAGCTGTATTTCTGTCTATTAAATAAATAAAATCTTAAAAAAAAGACTCTCCTTAACAAACAAACAAACAAAAACCAATGAGCCCTTTCATTAACAAAGCTCAGACATCAAAGTTAATTGTCCAAGTCTTCAGTGGCTCCCTGATCATAAATGATTTACTGACAAACTCTATCATGCACTGGGTATTACATGTAAGTGATGAATCACTAAATTCTACTCCTGAAACCAATATTACACTATATGTTTACTAACTATAATTTAAATAAAAATTTGGGGAAAAAAAGGGAAAAAAATGAAGCACCCCTTCACGAACGACTGTACAAAGAGAAGCCATGCAGACAAGGTCCCTGCTCTTTAGAGGGGCGAACAATACAAGTAAACAATACTCATACAACAGAAACACATTCCAGTACAGCAGACTCTTTAGGGGAGATTAAAGTAGATGAGAGAAATTAAATACACATTGTCCTGGGTTACTTACACTGCAGTAGCATCCCCAAATTTTAACATTTCCTTCCAAGAATCTGCATCAAAACCTTGGTAAATTCCGTTATTATTCACCACCAAAAGTACAATGGGCAAATTGTACCTAAAATTGAAAGCAAAATATCAAGGAAATCATTCTTCATCCTAAAGCAGTTTCTTTTCTTCAGGCTGAAAATTTAACTTATAAATGAGTAGTCTTCCATAAGCTTGTTTTTTAGTATTAGGGTAACACTAAAAATTAAGTATTTGTTATTCTAATAAGGCACCTCAAGTCATTAACAGAAACACCGAGTCGCAGAAAGGATGTAGATTAGAGGCTGGCACACGGTTCTACCATTATGCACCTGTGAACTTGGTTTTCATAGATCCAGGTGTTAATAAGAATGACACCTTCCACATTTAATATTCTCTGAAGCACCACTTCTAGGTAGTGCCTAGTAGCACTATTCGAAAAGTATCTATTTACTCGTCGCAGAAAACCAGCACTTGCTAGAGGCTGCAGGAAGTATACAAGTGACTAGCACACTTTCTCTTCTCTCAAAACACTCCACCCAAAATTAGAAAATCATTATATGGTGTAATAAATACAGAAAAAGAGAATATTTAATAACGACCTAAACAGTAGACAGAAAAAGCATGATTAAACAACTAATGACTGACAAAAGATGGGCTTTATTTTCTACAGAAAATAATTTGAGACCACGTGTTAAAACAAACAAATTGCACACTGTTACATAACAGGATTGTGGTAACTACTTGCTCTCCATGCTCAAAGGAAATCACGACTCTCTAAAAGGCCAACTTTCCCATAAACCATTTTTTTGGTGTGTTTCACTTGGCTGTCAATACAGACACTCTAACAAGCTTACACTTTCCCTCTGATCTTTAAAGTGTTATATGGCAAAGCTTTGAAAGCCCCCAAAACATAATTTACACACAAGCTCTAATAAAAGGCCAGGCTAAGAATACAGAACGATTTTACCATAGTTTGAACAACTAGAGAGAAAAAAAAATCCCCATACTTATAGAGGAGGATCAACAGCTCAGAAGTTTCTCCATGAATCCTTACAACGAGAAACAAAATGAGAACAGCTCACACTGAGTGAGCAGTCATCTTGAGCTTTAGATTACCTCATTTGTTCCTCACAACTGTCCTCTAAGGTAGGAACTATTACTATTCCTCTCCCTATTTTGGAGACTAAAGCTTAGTAAAGGAACTTAACCTGCATCACCTGGCTCTGATGTGGTCAAGCAGGTATTTAAATCCAGGCCATGTGACCCAAAGGTTGTGCACTTAACCATAAAGCTCTGCTGTCTCCCTGCAGAAAACAAGCTTTTCCCAGACCAGAACTTTCTGCAGTAATCTCAAAACCACTTGCCACAGTTTGCAGGTTTGGGCATGTAGTAAAGGGTCATGAACACACTATCCAGGATGAGAAAGATGCCGGTGTTATTTCATACCAGTATTCTCAGGACGCAGCACAGAGCTATGTACAGGGACCCCTGGCACACGGTGAACACCTGGTAAGCATTTATTAGGCAAGTGAGTCTCTGTGTGTAAGTTTTTATATTTTGGAGAAAGAAATGCTGTTTTACCTGCAGATGGTTTCCACCTCCATGCCAGAAAACCCGAATGCACTGTCTCCTTCCACACAGATGACACGTTGCCCCGGGTTCCTATCTTTCGCCACTATTGCAGCTGCAATGGCAAATCCCAAACCAACTCCCATTGTTCCAAAAGTACCAGCATCAAGCCTGTTGGGAAAGAAAGCTACAGTGAAACCCTCTAGGGCATGCTGATGGTGGGGTTTGCACAAATCGAATCATAATTCACATGTAAAATAAAGAACAATAAAACAGTCTCTGTTTTTAATATAAAGTTATTAGATTATGAGAAACCAATTAGGCAAGGGTAAGCAGAATGGGTGGAAAAAGTCTCTCATGATTGCATGGAAGACTACGAATATATCCTTGGGACACTAAGTATACAAATTATCACATGATCATGAAGATGTATCAAGTGTAAAAACTCTACCAAGTCTTCCCTTAGAATATTTTTATGAACTACGTCCTTATACACTGAACATGTGTGTTCTTGAATGTTTTATAAACCTGCACTACTATAGCTTCCAATTTAACACATTATACTTTCTTTCCTGGAAGCCTCACCTGTGACGAGGAAGGTAGTTCTGAATCACAGTGCGTCCAATATCCATAGTATTTGCTCCTTCACTTACTATAAAACAGTCTCTGGGTAGTTGTTCCTGAACATGGTAGAACACCGTGTAATAATTCATAGGCAGGGATTTTTGGGAAGCTAATTCCTAAAGTATTTGAGAGAAATAGAATCAAATTAGACTTAAATACAGTGAAGAATGAGCAATGTCAATAAGCTACTATCCAACTTATTTGGAAACAGGCAACAAGAACAAGCTACAAGGTTCCCAAATGGCTACCGTGAGAAGCTAATAGATCTGTGAACAGGCATGGAGGACATGCTAAGAAAAAGGGGATCCACAGACCCAGTGTGGGACACAAATAAGCCAGGGAAGAGCTTTCTTCCTGGACATCCACCAGGCACATTAGCATACTGGAGTCAGACAAGTCCTACAGTAAACAGTCTTATTTCAGCATTTTTAGGGAAACACTGCATTGGGAAAAAATAAAAATTTTATTCTAGAGTACTTTAATCTGAACTATGCCCTTAAACTTAAAATAAAAATGAAGTCATGGGGCGCCTGGGTGGCTCAGTTGGTTAAGCAACTGCCTTCCGCTCAGGTCATGATCCCGGAGACCCGGGATCGAGTCCCACATCGGGCTCCCTGCTAGGCAGGAAGCCTGCTTCTCCCTCTCTCTGTCCCCCTGCTTGTGTTCCCTCTCTGGCTGTGTTTCTCTCTGTCAAATAAATAAAATCTTTAAAAAAAATAAAAATAAAAATAAAAATGAAGTCAGGATTTTAGAAAATCTCAAAATCTGGTTCTTCTCCACATGCACTGGAGAGTAAAGGGGATATGCTTCACCCACCATTCCCAAAAATCTCTGAATGGAACAAGGTAAGTGCCTTTGTCTAGCCATATGCCTTCTAGAGTGGAGAGAAAGTCATGTGGGGCTCCAGCAACAATGGCCCCTTGTGCTCTCAGCACTGCCTCTTCACCTGCACTATTCTGGCCCACTGGAAATTATATGTCAGATGGATAAGGCACCCTCCCACTCCTGCACCAGGAAGAGGCAAGTTCCTTCCATCTGAAGCTAATATGATTCCTAGAGGAAAGAAGGGATTAATCATCACACCATTCAGGAAAACAGAACTAAGACTGGCTCATGGTAGAAACAGCCACTGGTTAAAATTCCAGTGAAACACAGAATTATGTATAATTAAGAATTAATTAATTCATTCATTCATTCATTCATTCAAAACTGCTAGTTTTGAAAATGTTAATTTCTTCCAAGATATCTGTCATATTAAGGAACAATATGAGCATAGCCCAAATTTCGTATTTGCTTATGCAGGATTCTGTCAGTGAGAAACACCACATCAATGCAAAAAACAGCACCCAGCTAAACCAAGATACATAGAAATACACAAAACATAGGAAAAAAAAGTCAAGAACAACCTTTCTCACAAAGAAGGAAGTCTACCTACGTACAACTCTAAACAGAAATCACATCCTGCAGAAATGGTTCGTTTCACTGCTAGTAGTGGGTGATTTCACACATTACTACAACTTCAAAGCCTTCAGAAATCAGGCAAAGTCATGAGTGCAGATGAGGAAGTTTGTAAAATAATTTCAGTAGTGATACAAAAATTAATTTATAAGGGCCATAAAGGTTTCCACCAAAAAAAGAGAAAAAAAATGTAAGGTGATGGATGAGTTAATGAAGTAGATGGAGGGAGAGGTATCTTTCCACAGTGTATATGCATATCACATCACCATGACGTAACTTTAAATATCTTACAATTTCATATGTCAATTATACCTCAATAAAGCTGAAATTTTTTTAACATAGAAAAAGCCTGTACATTGATCAAATTTTTAATTTTGATGAATCACCTATCTACTATTCATGCCTGCTTGAAGGAGTTTTATCTTAAAGGTAGAAAAATATGCTCCAAAATTTAAGATTCTAAAAGATCTCTTAATTGTGATTTGTGGTGCCAAGGTCAAACTGAGGAGAGTGAGGTCTAACCATTCATATGGGTTCTTACAACCTTCTGCCCACCCGATTGGTCTCCTTCTGCCACTTCACACTAACTCAACGAGCTGCAACCCTGCCAATGCCTACTTCCTCAAGAGACTTCAGGTCTTCTTCAAGAAAAAGCACCATGTTTATTGAAATATCTATTTCTTGGGGCACCTGGGTGGCTCAGTTGGTTAAGCGACTGCCTTCGGCTCAGGTCATGATCCCGGAGGCCCGGGATCGAGTCCCATATCAGGCTCCCCGCTCGGCGGGAAGCCTGCTTCTCCTTCTCTCAGTCCCCCTGCTTGTGTTCCCCCTCTGGCTGTGTTTCTCTCTGTCAAATAAATAAAATCTTTAAAAAAAAAAATTAAAAAAAAAAAAAAAAAAAAAAAGAAATATCTATTTCTTAACCATTTAACATGTATAAAACTTTGCCATCATTTCTATTATTTATTTAGTGAAGATTTATTTTTATTTTAGAGAGAGAGAGAAAAGGTGTGGGCATGCATGCCAACTCCCCACTGCATGCAGAGCCCGAGAGGGGCTCAATCCCAAGACCCTGAGATTATGACCTTAGCTGATCTGATACCAAGAGTCGGACACTTAACCGACTAAGCCACCTAGGTGTCCTTCTGCCACCATTTTTATTAGGTTCCTGCTTTAATATTTCACAAAGTTTTTGAGAGCTGTGCCTCTAAACCCTTTTCCCCATGAACCCTGTGGTTTTTTTCTGCATGATTCTGTATAGTGTGGTGATTTTAAGAATGCATAGGTCATATTATGACAGAGCTAACTGAGCCATGAACCGGAAGTGTTCTTGAGTTTCTGTAATTCTATTACCTTGGATGCAGCTTCATTGCTCTTCATTTTTTCTCTCAGAGTTTGCCACCAGCTGCTCTCTGGAGGATACTGCCATGGTGTTTTATCAAATTTTTCTAAAAGCTAAAAAACCAAAACCTTTTTACTTTTTGAAAATAAACAAGTCATATTAACAGAACAATCTCTTATTAAAGAAGATAGCACTGTTATATTATCCTGCCATTCACATCACTCATACTGTTATTCCTCTAAGAGGCTAACAACTGATAAACAGGCAACATGGAAAACATTAGTTTGGGTGAGTGTGGACTTCCAACAAAAGCTGGGATTTCCACAGATCACAGGGGAAATGCTACCTTCTCCACACCTCACAGGCAGGGGCTTTTATGCTCTCCTCAGCCTTTCACACTGGAAGGAAATCACAGAATCCTTGTGGGAAGGACAACAACCCCAAACATCCAAGGATTCCTGAGATACAAACCAAATGCTCCAGGATGTTTTAATATGTGATTGGGGGATGCTTCATAATACTATAGAATGATGATAACAACACCAATTTGTACCCAAAATCAAATAATACATGTAACTATATTTTATCTCCTCTTACAGTGAAATATATAAATTATGTACAAATAAAAAGAATCTACATATCACTAAGTACCATTTGAAGAGTAAAAACCTCTTTATTACCTAAAGAAATACTTAAATTTTTCCAGTACATAAAGACATTTCTTGGCTGTAAGTTCAGTTCTTCTGGAAGCTGTATTATAATTTTTCAGACAGCTGAATCATACTTAGTAAATGACTCTTTGCCTACTGAATGTGTTTAAGTCCTCAATCGTCTTCCAAAATTACTTAACTTAGTCACATAAAAATGATCTATATACAAGGAGTTGGATTTAGTGAGTTCCAAAGTTATAATAGTAGATTTCCATCATAAATTTTTTTAAATAGATATTCATAAACCTGTCACCAAGTGAATCAAGGTTGAAACATTTTTAGGAACTGACTATTCCCTAAAGACCAATCCATACAAACTAAAACTTGGGCAAAAGCTCTTACCTGTTTAGTGACAGCATTTATGTCTCCTAGCAAAATCACAGCAGGTTTTACATTATTCCCCAATTCTTCTGCACAGATATCAACCTAAAAAAGAGATAAAGCTAAAGAAGAAGCCATGCTTATTCTTAAAAATCTTTAAGAAGTCGGGGCGCCTGGGTGGCTCAGAGGGTTAAGCCTCTGCCTTCGGCTCAGGTCATGGTCTCAGGGTCCTGGGATCGAGGCCCACATCAGGCTCTCTGCTTGGCAGGGAGCCTGCTTCCTCCTCTCTCTCTGCCTACCTCTCTGCCTACTTGTGATCTCTCTGTCAAATAAATAAATAAAATTTAAAAAAAAAAGCTCTAAAAAAAAAAATCTTTAAGAAGTCAATTAAGGGGGCACCTGGGTGGCTCAGTTGGTTAAGCGACTGCCTTTGTCTCGGGTCATGATCCCGGAGTCTCGGGATCAAGCCCCGAATCAGGCTCCCTGCTCGGCGGGAGGCCTTCTTCTCCCTCTCTCAGTCTCCCTGCCTGTATTCCCTCTCTAGCTGTTTTTCTCTCTGTCAACTAACTAACTAACTAAATCTTAAAAAAAAAAAAAAAAAAAAAGTCAATTAAGGCTGAATAAATGAACTGAAGATTTGAATTCAGGAATTTTTTTTTTTTTAAGTAGTCTCCACCCCCAGAATGGAGCCCAATCCCTGGGTTGGATTCATTACCCTGAGATCAAGACCTGAGCCAATATCAAGAGTTAGATGCCCAACCAATTGAGCCACCCAGGCACCCCAAGAAATTTTCTTTTTTTTCTTTCTCCCCTCCTTTCCCTTGCCTTTCTTTTCTTCTCTTCCTTCCTTCCTTCTTTCCTTTCCTTTTTTTTCCTTTCCTTTCTTTCTCTTTGTTTCCCTCTTTTTTCTTATTTCTTTGACACAGAGAGAGAAAGCCAGAGAGAGGATAAGCAGGGGAAGCTGCGGAAAGAGGCAGAGGGAGAAGCAGGCTTCCTGCTAAGCAGAGAGCCTGAAGTGGGGCTTGAGCCCTGGGCTCATGACCTAAGCCAAAGACAGATTCTTTATTTTCTTCTTTTTTAAGATTTTATTTATTTGACAGAGAGAAACACAGCGAGAGAGGGAACCCAAGCAGGAGTGAGAGAGGGAGAAGCAGGCTTCTGGCTGAGCAGAGAGCCCAATGTGGGGCTCGATCCTGGGTCTCCAGGATCATGACCTCAACTGAAGGCAGTCACTTAACCAACTGAGCCACCCAGGCGCCCCCCCCTTTTTTTTTAAGATTTTATTTATTTGACAGAGAGAGAGAGATCACAAGTAGGCAGAGAGGCAGGCAGAGAGAAAGGAGGAAGCAGGCTCCCTGCTAAGCAGAGAGCCCGATGTGGGCCTCCATCCAAGGACTCTGAGGACCTGAGCCAAAGGCAGAGGCTTTAAACCACTGATCCACCCAGGCGCCCAAAGGCAGGTTCTTAATGGACTGAGCCACCCAAGTGCCCCAGAAATTTCTTAATAAAAGTAAAAATCCATAAAACTATGAGTATCACAGGGGTGCCTGGGTGGCTCAGTGGTTAAGCCTCTGCCTTCAGCTCAGGTCATGATCCCGGAGTCCCTGGATCGAGCCCCACGTCGGGCTGCCTGCTCTGCGGGAAGCCTACTTCTCCCTCTCTCCCTCCCGCTGCTTGTGTTCCCTCTCTGGCTGTGTTTCTCTCCGTCAAATAAATAAAATCTTAAAAAAAAAAAAAAAGAAACCATTAAAAAAAAAACTATGAGTATCACAGCTAAGAGAGAAATCTCATCATCTTCATTTTAATATCTACTCTGTAGATTTGAGTATTGTTCTATTATACACACAGGAATGCATTTGACTTGATCAATTGTAGTTCTGAATCTAATCAATAAGAAGGTTCTACTTAATTACACTGGAATTACTACTCAGAGCAGTTTTCAAATGTGAATTATCAGAATCACCTGGTAGGCTTGTTAAACCACAGATTGCAAGAGTTCACTTCAGAGTTTCTGATCTCAGTAAATCTGAAGTGGGGACCAAAAATGTGCTTTTCTAACAGGTTTCCCAGGTGGTACTAGGCATTTGGGGATCACATTTTGAGAACTGCTCCTAGGGTAAGCATGATTACTTCCCTTATAGCCAGAAGCACCATATCTGAATGGCCGTGTGCAAGTGAAAATAGCTGTGCAAGGAGTTGTGATTTAGCCACATCAAAGGGGCACACTTTATTCTGTACTCAAGGCGAATAATAAAGAGATTATTATCTCTTGCATCTTCCAGGTAAACCCAGCTCTTGCTTGTTTGCAGTATCAGTTCTCCATAGCCCCAGGGGGAAAGGCACTGTTAGAAGCTGACTCCTTAAAAAGTAAAAGGCAAAAAGGGAGAAGACAGCAATTGTAGATGGGTCATCAAACACCATGCACAGTCTCTGGAGGGCAAACAGGTTCACACTGCACTATATAGGCAGTACCTTCTTTTGTTTTTATTTTTTAAAGATTTTATTTATTTATATGAGAGAGGGAGATAGCAAGAAAAAGAGCACAAGTAGGAGAGAGAGGGAGAAGGAGGCTCCCCACCAAGCAGGGAGCCTGACGCGGGATTCAATCCCTGGACCCCAGGATCAGGACACATGCCGAAGGCAGACACTTAACCAACTGTGCCACCCAGGCAGTACCTTCTACACCAATAAGGAAAGGGGCTTAGAAAGAGAATCATAATGATACAGGAACCATTAAAAGGAGGTAGGAGTATATTCCACTCTGTTTAGTGACAGGTAAAAGCATTTAGAGATTTCTAACCAAAGGGTGTTTGAGAAATTTGGCATCTAAAAGGACAACTCAATCCCTAACAATGCTGAATGTTTTGTTCTAATTCACCATTCCACTTAAACTCCTTTGTCTACCTTTAAATATACTTGAACTATGAAGAAGAGGCAAGTTATGCTTTTCAACGTATTTAAAACTTGGTTTTGAAAGGTTTTCTGGTTAAAAGTAAAGCATATTGTGTTTCATAGGCTTGAAAAGGCAGCTTACTTTGGTACCTGTAATTATGTTAGACAATTTATAAAAATCTCCAAAAGCCAAGACGAAAGCAGAGATGATAATAGCTGAGGAGAACAATAAGTCACGGATAGCTTTGATTTTAAATCTCTCTACTCTGAGTACCTGGATAAACTTCACATCTGGCTGATATCTTGGAGGCAGTCCAAAGTGCAAAATCCAATTTAATCTGGCACCAAATAATACAATTACATCAGCAAATTGCAAAGCCCTGTTAAAAAGAAAAATCTGTTATAATATGCTTAACTGACTGAGCAACCCAGGTATTTTTAAGACAATTGATTCACATTCCCAAATCACATTAAAAAATCTTTACTGAATTTATTGCTAATAGTTTTATTTTACATATCTTAATATCCTTGTGAATATAACTTCTAATTTTTTAAAGAATTTTTACTTTGATATCCACACTGATATTAACATAGCCAACTTCGCTTTGTTTTTACCTCATATGCCTTTGCTTATTTTATGCTGCATCACTTGTTTCAGATGTCATTCTTATTATATACATTTATAACTGTCATTATTATTGACCCAATCAATAATGTCTCTGCCTTTCTTTTTTTTTTTTTTTTTAAGATTTTCTATTTATTTATTGACAGAAAGATCCCAAGTAGGCAGAGAGGCAGGCAGAGAGAGAGGGGAGGAAGCAGGCTCCCCGCTGAGCAGAGAAGAGAGCCCGATGCGGGCCTCGATCCCAGGACCCTGAGATCATGACCTGAGCCGAAGGCAGAGGCTTTAACCAACTGAGCCACCCAGGCATCCTGTCTCTGCCTTTCTACAGAAGAGTTTATTATCATAATTGCTGTGAAGCTTTTTTTTTTACTTCTCAATTTTCTCCTTCTTGGCTATTTCTTTTTTATCCTATATTTTTCCATAGGGGATCGTTCTTTTGCTTTTGTCTTCTTTAGTGATGATATCATACATGAAATAGCATTTTCTTATACTGTATTGGTAGGACCCCATTTAACAAACAGATAAAAACTACAATTGTAAGGATAGATTTGTTTAATGACACTTGAAATTACTGACTCAATTATTTACAGCCACTTGCAATCTTTTTTACACTATTAATATTACCTTCTTAAACTTAGGCTGGAAAAAAAAATAAAAATAAAAAACTTAGGCTGGAATGAAGATAAACTTCAGCTCAAGCCAAGCTGAAACACACACACACACACACACACACATTAAAACCTTAACGGTAAGAATTTGGTTACTGTACAATGTATATCAATATGAAAAAAAGTAGATATAATATATACCTTTATACACTAAGATATAATTTACTTAACATGTCATTAAATGAGCAAAAATTACATTTTAAAAACCCTCAAAATTAATTTTAGTGTGTACATAAGAATATGAAAAGCACCAAATGCACAGCCGTGATGAACTGTGAAGACAGAGGTAGGTAATGAGATCAGGCAAGTTATTCAGAGGTCTACAAATGAATCTGTAATTTTTGTTTCCTAAAAAAAAAAAAAAACCACTAGGGCGCCTGGGTGGCTCAGTTGGTTGGGCATCTGCCTTCGGCTCAGGACGTGATTCCAGAGTCCTGGGATGGAGTGCAGCATCAAGTTCCCTGCTCCTTGGGAAGCCTGCTTCTCCCTCTGCCTGTCGCTCCTGCTGCTTATACTCTCTCTCTCAAGTGAACAAATAAAATCTTTAGAAATTAAAAGAAAAATGTATAGTTGATCAAAACATATGGTTTTTGTTTTTGTTTTTTTTTTTCAAAACATATGTTTTAAAAATCTAAAAAGAGGAGACCTCTTGTACCAGCCAAGACCAGCTAAGTCCATTACAGCCTAGCTCCCCGATTACAATGAAAAATAGTGGACAAAATATAAAAAGCACCTGCCTGAGGATTCTGAAAAGTAATCAATAGTAGGTAGGCTGGGAGAGGAGTCAAAGAAGTGACCCCACAGTGGACGAGTTTCTAAGATTTTCTGGCTTTGACTCACAGCATCACTGGTTATAGAACTGGAGGGTAACAAAAACCTGGGGAGAAACCTTGTCTTTTGGGCCAGATGATCAGGAAAAGGGGCCCCTGCAAGCTGGGGAGGGGCACGGAGGAAGAAGTTAGGTTTTTTTCCTCTTCTGTTTTGCTCCCTGAGCCATGCTCTGAGAGCAGCCCTGCTGCAGGGTCATGCTGTATTAGCTCCCATTAGCTAAAATCCTGAGAAACCTCATTTTTCAGGCAAGAGAAAGCAGAAAGGGTTCTGGTGGTCTGTGAAGAGTATGGGGACAATCCCATACTCTTTTCTTCTCCTTTTTTCTTCTCTTCTCTTTCCTTTTTCTTTTCTTTTCTTTCCTTCCTTCCTCTTTTCTTTCTTTCTTTCCTTCTTTTTCTTTTTCTTTTCTTTTCTTTCTTCCTTCCTCCCTCCCTTTTCTTTTTTTCTCCTTTTCTCTCTCTCTCCTTCCTTCCTTCTGTCCTCCCATCCTTCCTTTCTTTCTGTTACTTGCCCCAAAGGCAGTTCTGTTTGTGCAGTACTATGGGGGGAGGGGGCATCAAGGGACTCCTAGAAAGGATGGAGGATCATCCTAGAGAGAAAAGAAAAGAACTCTAGAGTTCTGGGAGTGAACCGGCTCATACTTGGGCTGCGCATGTGTGGACAGACCCAAAGGAACGAGGGCTTTGAAACTGTACCGACCCTGGACCTAATGCCTTTAGCAAGACAGAACCTGCAGTCTTTAACCAGGCTAACTGATTACTAAAACAAAGTCAACATTCTACAGAGTATGTAAATATTACCTAGAATCTTAAAACATAATACTTAAAATCTAGGATACATTCCAAAAATACTCAATATACAAAAGAACCAGAAAAATGTAACCAATTCTCAAAAGAAATGAATGAACTCCAATTCTGTGATGACCTGATGTTCAAATCAGTAAACAAAGACTTTAAAGCAACTATTATATGTTCCATAAACAAAAATATTCTTCAAATAAATGGAAAGACAGAAGTTCTCAACATAGAAATATAAAATATGAGACAAAAGCATTGAAAAGAACTAAACAGAGAATATTACATTGTAAAATGATCACCAGATACCCAAAATGGGGGTTGTAAGGTGAACTAGGACATGTGACCCTAGGTGAGCCCAACAATATAAACATTTCCCAGAACTCGGAGCTGGAAAGCACCCAACCAGCCCTGGCCGAACAAAGCTATAATAAATCACCCCACCGTGCGATCTTGCACAACCAGCTACTCCCACATCTGTAAAAGAGTAAGCTGACTGTTGTCGCTTTGCTATTGAATGGAGACATGTCCACCTGCCTATGTTCTGTTCTTTTGGAGACATGTCCACCTGGATATGTTTCATTTCTTTGGAGACATGCCCACCAGGATATGTTGTTTCTTTAAAAACCCAGACCACCCTAGGGTGGGGGCCCTCGCAGAGCCCGGACTCTAGAGAGTGGTCGCTGGCCAGTTACAATAAGCCTCTCATTGTCGAACCCTTAATGGTGTCGGCGGTGATTAACCGAGCACATCCTATAACAGCATAATGTACAGAGATGTCAAATTGCTATGTTGTACACCTGAAACTAATGCACCAGTGTATGTCAACTATACTTCAATTAAAAGATAAATCAAATGAAAGGTTTACTTAAAAATAACTAAAAATAAAAAGAACATTTCGTATAAGAAATTTCTAATAGGGGTGCCTGGGTGGCTCAGTTGGTTAGGCATCCAATGCTTGATTTCAGTGCGGGTCGAGAGATCAAGCCCCCTGTTGGGTTCTGTGCTACGTGTGGAGTCTGCTTAAGATTTTTTTCTCTCCCTCTCTCTCTGCCCCTCCCCCCACTCGCTCTCTCTAAAATAAATAAATAAATCTTAAAAAAAAGAAAAATTCTAATAAACCACTTAAAGATTAAAAAAAAAGAAGAAGAAATGAACAGATAATCAGGGACCTATGGGACAACATCAAAATGCCTACTATTTGCATTATCCCAGGAAAGGAGAGACTGGTGTAAAAAAAAAAATGTGAATAAACAATGGCCAAAAACTACAAAATTACAAATGGTGAAAGACAGTAATTTACAAGATTGAAGAAGATCAGAGAACAGGATAAACTAAAAGAAAAACATACCCAGACACATAATCAAACTGCCGAAAACCAAAGATAAAGAAAAATCCTGAAAGCAGCCACAGAACACATTACATTTAGGGGAACAGTGATTCAAATGACTACAGATTTCCCATCTAAAACCACGAGGGTCAGAAGGTAGTGGGAAACATCTTTAAAGTGCTGAAAAGTCTAAAAAGAAACAGGTGTGCTTAAAATGACATTTCAGAACTTCTCTTACATTCATTAAAATCACAAAATAAATTAGCCTAAGATCCACTAAGCCATTGTACTTAAACTCTAGCATGCCACGCACCTGGATCTGGCAGCACTCACACAGTTTGGGTGGTTATCGGGGATAACACCCTTGCCCATGGGGGTGGGCAGAAATGGTAATTTACACTGCTCCACCAATTTCCCGATAGCCTCCTCTGCACGGGCATAAGCAGCACCTACAAACAATGCAAATGTATTGGACGAGTCAGTTATGCTCCAGGCACTGTGATTCTTAAAACAGCTCACATGAATTTGCTTTTAGAACTTCTCAGAGAATCTCTTGTTTATACAGGGCTTGCTTACACTCAAAACAAATGGTGACTATGGTTTTTATCTTTGGTATTTTAATAAAATGTTTAAGAAAACAACAGTTCTAATTTCCTCTCCAGTAATATTCTCAATTATTCTGAAGGATATCTACTACAAAACCAAAGTTGCATCTCTTCTCTTTTGCTGCCCTCAATTGTCTGTTCTGTGGTTCCTATTGAATTACTACTCACAATTCTCTAAATATAGTATCTTTACCGACTGGCCCAGGAGGGCAAGGAACGACTGTTCTGACAGAGAGAAGCTCTCTCTAACCTCACATGTCGCTCCCTACCATCCCTGGATTGCACAATCTCCTATCTCAGGGGTGGAAATTCTAACAAGACATGTTTAGTACGTTCAGATTCAACATAATTTGCTCCCCCACATAAAAATAACTTACAATCTTTTCTCATACATGTCAGATGAAAAATAGCTTTTTTTAATCCGGAAAGTTTCCTTGTATTCTCTTTCTCATCTCGATATCATTGTCCACCTAGTTCTCTCTTCCCAGACTTGTCCACTCAGTGACCTAGCATCCATCTTTTCAAGGTGTAGCAGTGTCATCTGTTCCAGAAAGTCTTTCCAGACCACCTACACAAGCAAATTGTTGCTGCTTCCCTTGAGAATCCACCTCACCCTCTGTACACACCACTTCTGGGTACACTGCACTTATGTGTCCCTAATATATCTCTAGGTAGGGTCCATTATTTCTCTATATACCTTACAAACATTTTCTCTAATCTCTGCCTTATCGTAAGTACTCATCAAATGTTGAGTAAAAGAAGAATGAAAACTAGCATCTACTGAGTTCCTTCTACGGATTTTATTATTTAATCTTAACAATCCTGTTGAAGTTAGTATCTCTGTTTTACAAGTGAGGTGAATGAGAGTCAAAGAAAGTAGTTGTTTGCCAAGACCACAGAGCTAAGATAGCACATAGCTACATTCGACTCAGTTCTGATTTTTTTTCTGTTGTCCACCATTTTCATTAAAATTAACTTTAGTTTCTGTGTAGTTAGTTCCTCATTAGTTGATAATTGACTAGCAAGGTCATAGGTGACTCATGGCCCCTTCAGTTCTAGAACACATAATGGATATTAAAATAACTTCTTGACAGGAGTATAAATTGGCACAGTATATTGAGAGAAAGCAACTTGACAATAGGTACCAAAAACCCTAAAATATGAATTATCTTTTAATATAATTTTCTTTCTTGGAATCTACTGTAAATCCTCAATAGGGAAAAAGCTTTAAACACAAACATGTCTGTCACAGCACTACTAAACAAACAAACAAAAAACTGGCAAGATTTAAGTATCTGTCAGTGAAGTGTTAGTATATAATGAATAGACCTTAAAATTATATTTAGGAAAAAAACTTAAGACCATGAAGAAGTTTTACTATATTAAATGAAATAATTAGCATATAAATAAAACTGTCTATATGGTGTGATCATAATATATGAAATATACATGCAGAAACGAGTAGAAAAGTATTACATGTTAAAAATAGTTATCCTTTTTTTTTGAGAGAGAGTGCAAGAGGGAGGGAGGAGGGGCACAGGGAGAGAAAAAGGGAGAGAATCTTAAGCAGGCTCCGCTCATGCTCAGTGCAGAGCCCAACGTAGGGCTCGATCTCACAACCCTGAGATCATGACCTGAGCCGAAATGAAGAATCAGAAGCTTAAGCAACTAAGCCACCCAAGTGTCCCCAAAACAGCTGTCTTTGGATGAAGGGGTTTCTTCTTTCCAATCTTCTGGATTTTCCAATATTTTTTATAATGATCAAATATTATTATTATTTTTTTAAAGATTTTATTTATTTATTTGACAGAGAAAGAGATCACAAGCAGGCAGAGAGGCAGGCAGAGAGAGGGGAGGAGGCAGGCTCCCCACCGAGCAGAGAGCCTGAT
>PITA01000488.1:151617-272175 GCA_004023965.1 Spilogale gracilis
ATCTCTCTGTCAAATAAATAAAATCTTTAAAAAAAAAAAAAGGGGCAAAATGTCGGGGTGCCTAGGTGGCTCAGTCGTTGAGTGTCTGTCTTCAGCTCGGGTCACGATCCCGGAGTCCCGAGATCGAGCCCCACATCGGGCTCCCTGCTTGGTGAGAGGCCAGCTTTTCCCTCTCTCACTCCCCCTGCTTGTGTTCCCTCTCTCACTGTGCTTCTCTCTGTCAATAAACAAATAAAATCTTTAAAAAGGGGGGGTCAAGATCTCTAGGCATTTAGAATAATTCTACGATTTCAAAATTAATAAATAATGCTAAAAGAACTCAGACTCTGATTTCAAGTATTAGATATGTTAATAAATAATGAAGATAATTTCTAAACAGAATCAGCATGCTTTCAACAGCCTAGCAAGATGTAGAGTTCCATTCACTGCTACCTTTTCCGATGATCAGAAGGGGCCGTTTGGCATTTCTAATAACAGATGCTGCCATGTGCACAGCAGAGGTTTCTGCCATACTGACAGGAGGGGGCATGCAGCACTCCAGGTACCTAGAAATAAAGAATTCTGTTCATTTAAAGAGGCCAAGTTTTAAAGTTTTTACTATGAAAATACCAAATATATAAAAAGGTAGGGAAAAAATAGCATAATAAACTCCATATACCCACCATGTAGATTCAACAACTAATATTTTACCATATTTGCTTCACATACACACACACAAATATGCATACAACTTTGTTTCCTGAACCATTTTAAAGTGAAGTATAGGCAATTAAAAGCTTTTCCATGTAGCTCTAAAAGATAAAAGATAAAGACGTTCTCCCATATAACCATAATGTTCCTACCATACCTAGTAAACTAAGTTACTCCCTAATATCATCTAAAAGTCAATCAAATCAGTAATTCATTGACAGGAAATCTGAGTTAATGGCTTTATACTGTAGTAATAGTTGTTGTTAGAACAGTTAAAAACATACTTAGAGCCAGTGTTTAATACTATGTGTTATTTCATCTCCTTTAATTTTCAAAGCAGTGAAGCCAGGCACTACCATTATCTCCATTTCACCACCAGAAGGTGGGGAGGGAAACTCAGAAAGTAACTCGCCCAGAGTTCCCAGATGGTATGCGACAGACACTAGATTGACCTAGGTCATTCTGTCTCCAAAGTCCCTGCCTTTAACTACGTCACTGGGACAGTCAGTATTTTAGTAATACAATATGAATTAGGAAAAGAAATTTTAAAACTGTCATAGTTAAAGTATTTCTGGATGCCAAGTCCTTGGTGTTTTATTTTTTTTTTATAAAGATTTTTATTTATTTGACAGAGAGAAACACAGTGCGAGAGGGAACACAAGCAGGGGGAGTGAGAGAGGAAGAAGCAGGCTTCCCGCTGAGCAGGGAGCCCGATGTGGGGCTCGATCCCGGGTCTCCGGGATCATGACCTGAGCCGAAGGCAGTCGCTTAAACATCTGAGCCACCCAGGCACCCCTTAATTTATTTTAATTAATAAAAACCATACACTGTATAAAATTTGAGCATATAAAACAAAAAAAGACACTCAATCTTTTAAAAAAATGGATATTCTTAAACTTTTTTTTAAACGATTTTACTTATTTAAAAGAGAGAGTGTGTGAGCATGGCAGAGGAGGGGCAGAGGGAGAAGCAGACTCCCCACTGAGCAGGGAGCCCTATATAGGGCTGAAAGTGGGGCTCGATCCCAGGACCCTGGGATCATACCCGAGCTGAAGGCAGATGCTCAACTGACTAAGACACCCAGGCACTCCAACCCTTACAAACATTTTAAAGAAGTCTTACAGACTTAATTTACCAGAGACTCAGCTCTGCCTCCCCTCGCCCAAAAATATTTTATCATGTTCAGGTATTATGCAGGGTAGATGTCCTTTTTGTCTGACTCTCACAAAGAGAAACAGCACCTCAGTATACTGAATATACAGAAATGCACACTGTCTGTAGTCACTAGAGAACCACGTGGTCCACAACAGCAGGAATATACTAAATGGCACCCAGGGTGATGTCTTAACCTAAGCACCCATCCTATCAGATACCAGTCAAAAATGCTTCTTATACTTTTTATTCACTGTTTATTTAAGGAATAAGGGAACATGGAAAATCAGAGTAGCACCTAAGTTGAAATATTTTTAAATCACAGAGACAGACAGAAAGACTAAAGTTTTCTATGCTGAGTCCTAAATAATTTTTCAACGGTCACCTCTTCTCTTGGTTTACACCATAAAGACTCTGAATAACCCCTCCTACATTAATGGGGATGTATTACTTACAGCCGCTAGAAGAATAATTTCAAATGAGCATTCAGGAAGCTCCGTATATTTGACTTAATAATTAACCCCCCCAATAATTACTAAATAATACCATTTTAATTAAGAGAATTAAACCCTTTAGCAAGGATTTAGTTTAATTATTAAATTGTCAAGGGTTAAGACAAATGAAGATTAACTTATAAACTACCAGGTAAATTGTTAAAAAGGTAAACATAATAACACAACTAAGAAAGAACTCCAGTGTAATTACTACTTACTTTACAGAATTCACATTCACTTGGAAGTTCACAAAATCTGCAGGTATGTCAACATAACAAGGACCTGGACGACCATAAATACTGCTTCTCACTGCCTAAATTTATTATAAATGGAAGAAAATATTTTAAAATTCTCAATTTTTATCACGTAATTCACTCCAAGACAATGAAAAACTGTGAAAAGAATACAATTTCAATTTTTTCTGGACAGTTGGAGAAATAAACACTTTTAATTAAAACTGAAATGCCAGGGCGCCTGGGTGGCTCAGTTGGTTAAGCGACTGCCTTCGGCTCAGGTCATAATCCCGGAGACCCGGGATCGAGTCCTACATAGGGCTCCCTGCTTGGGGGGAAGCCTGCTTCTCCCTCTCTCACTCCCCCTGCTTCTGCCCCCTCTCTGGCTGTGTTTCTCTCTGTCAAATAAATAAAATCTTAAAAAAAAAAAAAAAAGAACTAAAATGCCCTCTCTTGACTGTATACATTTTGAAAGACATTTTTGTTTAAAAGGGAGCAATAAGAAAGAAAATACTCAGGCACCTGGGTGGCTCAGTGGGTTAAAGCCTCTGCCTTTAGTTCAGGTCATGATCTCAGGGTCCTGGGATCGAGGCCCGTGTAGGGCTCTCTGCTTAGCAGGGAGCCTGCTTCCTCTCTCTCTCTGCCTGCCTCTCTCCCTACTTGTGATCTTTCTCTCTGTCACATAAATAAATAAAATGATTAAAAAAAAAAAAGAAAGAAAGAAAATACTAGGTTTTATTTTTTATTTTTTAAAGGTTTTATTTATTTATTTGACATAGAGGAACACAGCTAGAGAGGGAACACAAACAGGGGGAGTGAAAGAGGGAGAAGCAGGCTTCCTGCCAAGCAGGGAGCCCAATGTGGGGCTTGATCCCAGGACTCCAGGATCATGACCTGAACTGAAGGCAGACACTTAACCACTGAGCCACCCAGGCACCCCACTCACTGGGATTTTAAAATTCTCATATCTTATTACACATTAGTCTTAGAAGTTATCCAACAGACTCTGCCTGCCAAGGGTTTATAAATGTGTTTTTACTTGCTTCCTAGTCCTAATGACTTGGCTAAGTTTTCAGAAACAGTGATGTTATTGCATGTGTCAAATGATCTCTGTAACACATGGTTTTGCAACAGTTCAAATGTAACTCCACATACAAATGTTGGTTAACTAAGACTAATGTATAATATGCTGTTTAGCCAACTAATACATGGTTTTACATGCATTAGTACTAATTTTCAAAACTAAACTTTTGCAAAAGCATAAGAGAAAGGTTATTTTGTTTATAAATACTTTTCAACTTAGCTTTCTTTTTACTTTTCTGTAATAAAGAGATTTTAAAAACTGAAGTAAAGAAAAAAATTTTTCAAAAATAATTGATTATATCTGTTTCTAGAATTAAGTGACAGCAAGCATTAAAACATAAATAGCTCTTTAACACTATCATTTTTGACTGCCTGAATATATACCAAATTTTGCTCATTCTATGAAGAATACAAATAACATAGGTATGAACAACTGAGAAAAACCAGTTGACTTGGAGGACTTATAATTAAATACTTCACCTTTTCAATAATAGAAGGAATAGTTTCTACGCTGCTTGGCCGGGCAGAGAACTTGGTATATAATCTACAGGCTTCAACCTATATGCAGAAAGAAAATCACTTAAAATTCAGCTCATAGATCATATTACTCTTCAGAAGGAAGACAAAACATTAAGTCATTACTTTCTATTATGTGTAGTGAAAAGACAGAGAAAATACATTACCTGGACTGTTTTTTAAAAGCCTACACAAAGCACAGTCAAATTTCTGCCTCAGCCTGATTCAGGAAGTAAATCAAAACAAGACACCAAGTGCATTTCTCGGACTGGTAAAAATGAAAGACTTTGATGATACTCAGCATTTACCACCACACGGAAAGCAGGCACTCTCTTAAGCTGCTGCTGAGAGTATAAATGGGAAGGGAAGCTGATAATGTCCACCCAAAATTAAAATGAGCATATCTCTGTACCCAGAAATTCCAGTCAGAAACACAAAACTTCACCTGCTTCATCTTGTTACAATTATAATCTATCCTTATTACATTTCTGCCAGTTTTCCTGTTATATATTTTACTATATACCGTTTGGGATATTTCAATTCAGCAGTGCTAATTTTTCACTGTTTAATGTACTCTGAAACAATATATAGAAATGGTCTCTCTTGATACGTTTTGGCATGAAAGTTGGTAGTCTTAGTCCCATGAGCAAAATACAATTAAGATTTTCAATTTGTTATTGGTCATGCCATCTAAAGTATTTCCACAAAAACTAAATCTAAAGGATTTTTCCACAAAAAAATCAAACCAGTGATTTTCTCCTCACATTTTTAATTTTATCTAATAAACTTTTATTATCTTCCTTTTCAGGAAAAAATATTTGTAGTGGACATTATCCTTTGCTTTCTCCTCTTCTGTAAAGTTTCTGTAGTAAGTTTAAATTTCCTTTTAAATAACTTATCTTCTCTGCTTATTTTTCAAATATATCAGCATCTTTTAAATAATGGTTGTTATTCTTTACCATTAACTAAATAAGCTGAAATTCCCTTTCTTTTTTTTAAGACTTTATTTATTAGACAGAGAGAGGCACAGTGAGAGAGGGAACACAAGCAAGGGGGAAGCAGGCTTCCTGCTGAGCAGGGAGCCCCTTGCAGGGCTCAGGGCTTGATTCCCTGGGATCATGACCTGAGCCGAAGGCAGGCACTTGACTGAGCCACCCAGGTGTCTCTTCAATTCCCTTTCAAGAGGATAGAAGTACAACTTTTGCATCAACCTATATACCAAGATCTAGTATTTTACAATAATTTAAATCATAGAGAAAATTCTATGTTTATATTCTGAGGTTCTCACAGTGACTTCTGGATTAACTAGTAGACTTTGCCTACAGTTTTAACTTTGTTCAGAACTTTGTGCTAGAAATTTGGAAATATGTTCTTAAGAGTTAATCATTCACTCTCACCTTTGCTTTCTACAACTATTCTTAAAGCATATTCTTGTAGCATTTTGTTTTATGCAACTATTTATGAAGACCTCTATCATACCTGTAATAAATATATAGAAAAAAGGAAAAAAAAACACAAAAAACAAACCATGATTGTGCTTTGCTGACAAATTCTTTTCTGCTTTTAGAAATTCTTAAATACTTTCCTTCAGCCTTCTAAAATAAAAATGAACTTGTCCAGAGTCTACTGATAGTCACTTTACATAGGATTTTTCCTCTCAACTTTTTACTTCCCTAAAGTTTGAGAGGCATAGTCCCACACCATTCTTATTCCTCCATCTTGACTCTCGATGAACTTACTTTCAGGGCGCCTGGGTGGCTCAGTCGTTAAGTGTCCGCCTTCGGCTCAGGTCATGATCCCAGAGCCTGGGATCGAGCTCCCTGCTCTGTGGGAAGCCTGCTTCTCCCTCTCTCACTCCCCCTGTTTGCGTTTCCTCTCTAGCTGTGTTCCTCTCTGTCAAATAAATAAATAAAATGTTTCAAAAAAAAAGAACTTACTTTCAGAGTTTAAAAGATATATTTCTTGGGGTGCCTGGGTGGCTCAGTTGGTTAAGCGACTGCCTTCGGCTCAGGTCATGATCCTGGAGACCCGGGATCGAGTCCCAATCGGGCTCCCTGCTCAGCAGAAGCCTGCTTCTCCCTCTCTCACTCCCCCTGCTTGTGTTCCCTCTCTAGCTGTGTTTCTCTCTGTCAAATAAATAAATAAAATGTTTCAAAAAAAATAACTTACTTTCAGAGTTTAAAAGATATATTTCTTGGGGTGCCTGGGTGGCTCAGTTGGTTAAGCGACTGCCTTCGGCTCAGGTCATGATCCTGGAGACCTAGGATCGAGTCCCACATCGGGCTCCCTGCTCAGCAAAAGCCTGCTTCTCCCTCTCTCACTCCCCCTGCTTGTGTTCCCTCTCTAGCTGTGTTTCTCTCTGTCAAATAAATAAATAAAATCTTTAAAAAAAAAAAAAGATATATTTCTAGGAAGACTGCTCCTAAGCAGAGCCTGAGCTCCCTTAATATGCACATTGAGACTATCTCGTAGTTAAGGAAAATTACCTTTAACTTGCCTCAGGTACCTCTATTTTATAGTAATTGTTTATTTTGCAGACAGGAGTTTTTATTTTTTCTCCATAAATCTTAATAGCGTACATTTATGCTACTAAACTCTAAGAAAAATTTTAGAGTTGGGTACCTGCGGAAACTCCTGGAAGGCTCCCATTGTTTCCTGCCTTCTTTCAGAAGAACCGCCAATCACAATCAAGGGCCTAAAACAGTCAGTTTTAAAAGAGAATTACAGATGAGATCAACATGTAAAATACTCAGGAGAGTGCCCAGTTAATAAACAGCCAGGTAAGTTGAAAGAGAGAGAGAAAGAATTTAATCTTCCCTTAAAAACTATAGATTAGGGGTGCTTGGGGGGCACACTCGGTTAAGCGTCCAGCTCTTGTTTTAGGCTCGGGTTCTAATCTCAGGGTCCTGAGAGCTGAGATTCAGCCCTCCGTTGGGCTCTGTGTTGGGTGTAGAGTCTGCTTAGGATTCTCTCTCTCCCTTTCCCCCTGCCTCTCCCCCCTACACACACACACACACCCATGTACTCTCTCCCTTTCAAATGAATAAAATCTTTAAAACAAACTATAGATAAAAAAAGATTTAGGAAGCAACCTGATACAAGATAACCCTTCCTTAATTTCAGAATAAGCTGAATTTCATAGTAAATGTTTTTCCTCCATGCTGTCCACTTTCTAAGCCTTTCTGAATGCTGATGCTAAACTTCTAGGTGTGGTGATATAAAATAAATTTTTATGCCCTTCCCATTTAGTCTTCGGATTAAACAGAGGAAACAATTCTTTTCACACCTTCCTAAGTGAGTCTACTTTGGAAATGGTGGAGTGAGAGAAATTCCTCAGCAATAGATTTCTTAAAGAAAAGATACAGCAAACTTAAAGTTACTAAAAAATATCAGACCCTAAGGTAGGTAAGAAAGAAAAAGACTAGGAAGGATAAAAGGAAAGAAGGCATATGGCAAGAAAGTGAACAATGCCCTTCCTACATTTGTCTAAATAATATCTAAATATTTAATCTTCCTTTATACTAGGAAGGTTAAATATTTTATGAATTGACTAGCACATTACCCCATTTAACATGATCTTATTGGTAAAGTTCCAAAGATGGGTTTAAGTGCAATGTCAAAGAGAAGTACTATGGAGCTGGGGTCTTTAAAAAATAATTCTGCACTTAAAGAGAACCTGTACACACATTCACATATATAGAGAGATAAAAACACACACACACAAACTCCAAAATGTATTGTTGTTTTTTTTTTAAGTTTACACACAGTGTCATTTTAATGAGGTAAACACGAGTTTATTCCCAAAAGCTTTTACACATAAGTTTATAAACACTTAAAATCTCAGTGAAAGAAGATGTTACATGAAGGGCATATTGTATACTGTCTAGTTCTCATGAGTTAAACACAGAGATATGACCATATGCTTCTACACATATATTTGGAAACATACATTTTTTTTTAAGTAGGCTCCATGCCCATTGTAGGGCTTGAACTCATCACCCTGAGATTAAGAGTGGCACCCCTAGAAACACTTATATCTTAATGAAGATGTTACTTGAAGGAAAGTTTACAGATAGGGTAGACTCAATAAGTTAATCATACGTGTATTCCCATATGCTTCTACACATAAGTTTTCCGAAAACGCCAAAATGTCAACAGTGTTTACAGCTAAGTAAGATTACTGGTATTTTTTAGGTTCTTCCTAATACTTTCTAATTTTTCACTAAGCCATTCCCCCAAGCACTTGATTCCAAGTCTTGCCACCCCAGATAATGAATAACAATTAATTACCAACAGTTCATGTGTGCATTTGCCATACCACCCAAAGCATGGATGAGACCTGGGCCAGAAACAACAAGGCATACGCCTGGCCTAGAAGCAAAACAGAATTTACTGTATTAAAAGCAAATACAATAGCTGATTAATATCATTCTAGGGGGATATACATGGCAACCTTCCTGGACTTCAAAAGGAGGACACAGAGGTCTTTACTACAATTGGTAAAGCAATTATTAGAATATTTTCTGAATTATCAAAGAAACAAGGGAAAGATTATGTTAGTCTTCCTGCAAGAAAGAAGATACTTATCATCTTCCCACTGTATTTCACTAACCTTTTCATATTTTGAACCTCTTCATATTTTGAAGAGGTTATATTTGGGCCCAATCAATTTAACTGCATATAAAAGCCAATTCTTGATACTGAGTACTTTTTTGTGTGGAAAAAGTGTTTAAAAATTTTTTTAACAAATATGTCATTTGATCACTAACAGAAAATACTTCTGAAATGTAATGCTCTGCTTCAAATTTTTTAGATTGAATTTGAGTGCTTCACCCTAGATGTGACTTTCTAATCTTAAAACACTCAAGGAAGAAGTATCTCCATATAATTCAGTTTGCCATTTTATACATTTATAAAATCATTTCTTAAGAAAATCTGTTTAAGACAGCCTTCAAAAGAAATTGAAATAAAAAAAACTTTAGTTTACCTGCCTGTCAGATATCCAATCGCAGAGGCAGCATAACAAGCCTACAAAGAAAAAATACTGGGGCTTAAACAATTGGGATCCTTATAGTAAGTACAGGTATAAAAATCTAGTATTCAATAAGAAACTAGAACTGAATGGTAAAGGAGGAATTAGAATGCTTTCAGTTTTAACAAGTAATGTTCTACCTGTAAATTTCAAATCATGGCTTAGGTATCTGATCTAGCTCTTAGTATTTCAAAGGAACTTGTCTACTTCATCTAGTTTATTAATAATATCCTCTTATAACTGCTTAAATATCTGCAGGATCAACAAAAATGTTCTCTGTCTTATTCCTACTATTGGCAATTTGTGTTTTCTTTCTTTTATTCTTCATCAGTCTTGCCAGGGATTTATGAAATTTATTAACGTTCTCAAAGAACCAATTTTTGGCTTTGTTGAGTTTTCTACATTGTTTGCTTATTTTCTAGTTCACTGATTTCTGCTCTTGTATTTATTTTACTCTTCATTAGGATTTAGTGTGGTTTTCTTTTTCTAGCATCTTAAAATATAAGCTTAGAGCACTGATTTTTGCTCTTCCTCAGTAATAGATTCATTTAAAACCATTTCCTCTAAGAACTACTTTAGTTACGACTTACAAGTTTGAAATCTTATCTTTTCATTATCATTCAGTTCAAAATATTTTCTATTTTCTGCTGTGATTTCTTTTCAACCCACTGGTTAGCTGGTTAATTAGGGTTCACAGTGATGTATCTTTTCTTTCTTTTATCTGTTTACTTGAGAGAGACTGGGCAGAGGGGCAGAGGGAGAGAGAAACAGACTCATCACTGAGCAAGGAGCCTGATGCAGGGCTTGATCCCAGGTCCAGGGACCACAACCCGAGCAGAAGGCAGATGCATAACCGACTGAGCCACCCAGGAGAAACCCCCCCCCTTTTTTTTTAAGATTTTAATGTATTTATTAGTGAGACAGCGTGCATGAGCAGGAGGGAAGAACAGAGGGAGAGGGAGAAGCAGACACCCCACTGAGCAGGGAGGCCCTAAGTAGGGCTGAATTCCAGCACCTTGAGATCATGACCAGAGCTGAAAGCAGATGCTTAAAGGACTGAGCCACCCAAGTGCCCCTGATGTGTCCTTTTTTATTCCTGTTATTAGTAATTTGTATTTTCTTTCATTTTAAAAAAGATTTTTATTTATTTATTCATGAGAGACAGAGAGAGAGAGAAAGAGGCAGAGGGAAAAGCAGGCTCCCTGTGGAACAGGGAGCCCAATGCAGGACTCAATCCCAGGACCCTGGGATCATGACCTGGGCCAAAGGCAAACACTTAACTGACTGAGCCACTCAGGCGTCCTCAGTCTTTCATTTTTGACCAGTCTGCCCTGAAGTTGTTTATTTTACCAGTCTTTTAAAATGTTTATAAAGTATCAAATGTGTAATTTAACTTTCAAATGTTTGGGGATTTCCTAGTTATCTTTCTGTTACTAAATTTATTTTGACATGGTGAGGTTACATATATGTCTTCAATCTTTGGAGATCTATTGAGATTCTCTTTATGACTTGCATATAGCCAGTTTTTATTTTTTTTCTCAAAGATTTTATTTCCTTATTTAGGAGACAGAGACACAGAGAAAGCAGAATTTGGGAGGAGGCAGGGAGAGGGAGAGGGAGAAGCAGCTTCCTGCTAAGCAGGGAGCCCAACGTGGGGCTTGATCCCAGGATCCCGGGATCATGACCAGAGTGGAAGGCAGATGCTTCATCAACTGAGCCACCCAGGCGCCCTGGTTAGTTTTTACTTTTAAACTGTACTTCAGCTGCACAGCGAAAAAGGGGAGGTACTGAATTAAATACAAGATAAGCTGAAAATATGCTAACTGCCCTCTCAAATAAACCCTTTGTCTTAGTCTGGGACACCTTTTTCCAGTATTATTTCTTCTCATTTGTTTAGAAATAATAAAAAATAGGATATTTTCTAACCTCCATCCAACTTTATGTGTGGTACACTGAACTTAAATAAATGTTTAGGACATAAATGTAAAAAATTAGTAATAAATTTTTATGAATCATCATCTTAACTGATACCACTACATATGCCCAACTAAGAAGGTACACAAAGGCTCTGTAACATTTCTGTGTTACTATTCTCCATTGGCCTTTATCTTTTTCCCTTTTGCACATAAGGCCAAATTCACATAAGATAATAATAAGACAACTCCTAAGAATGCAAGCATAAAATATAGTATCTGTTGCAATATGAAGACTTACTTGGACACTGAGGAGCACTGTCCACTGATTAAAGTGGGGTAAGAAATGTTGCTACAGAATGCAAAATACAAAACAACATATAACAAAAATTCTATTCTTTTGTTGTGAATGTCAAAAGTTGAAAAGGAATTCTTTTTATAGATCGTAAAACATGTATTTCCTGGGGCGCCTGGGTGGCTCAGTCAGTTAAGCATCTGCCTTCAGCTCAGATCATGATCCTGGGGTGTGGGATGGAGCCCCGCATCGCTGGGCTCCCTGCTCAGTGGGGAACCTGCCTCTCTTGCTGCCTCTGCCCGCACCCCAACCCCTGCTCATGTGCTCATCATGAGCTCTCTCATGCACACTCTCTCAAATAAATACAAACAAACATGTATCTTTCTACCAAGTTACCTCCACTCACAAGCAGAATACTGTGAGCAGTTCTTAAAAGAACAGACTCTGGAACTACATTGTTTGATTCAAATCCTGCTCTCCCACTTTTTGCTGTGTAATTTTGGCAAGTTACTCTGTACTCTGGCTTCCTTATCTAGAAAATGAACATAACTGATAGCACTGCTGGGAGGATGAAATCAATTAATATATCTAAACACTCCAAATATTGCCCGCACAGTTAGAAATGAAACAGTGAGAACTAACAGTGTGCCTACTTCCTGAAAAGCTGGTCACTATATGTCTTGATTACTCTAAGGATCCAAAGAAAGACAATCAAGTCACAACTAATTACATCTTTCTCTTTTGTATACGTAATTGGATGCCAAGTCCTCTTTTGCCTCTTGCGTGGCTTCGGAATCTGTCCTCACATTTTCTCTTAATCATCCTGGCACTACCCTTAATTCAGTTATGCCACCCTGACTACTGCAAGTAGTCAGGCTGACAGAGGGGTCTGTGTACTACTTACTGGGAGTGTCCTACAGGCACCTCAAACTCATATCCAATTTGGGATTCATTATCTTTTCTCTCCAAACTGGCTCTTCCATCTGTATTCCCGATCTGAGTCAGTAGTTCTGTGATCCACTCAGCCAGTTAAGCAAGCCCAAACTTAAAAATCATCTCCAGGGGCGCCTGGGTGGCTCAGTTGGTTAAGCGACTGCCTTTGGCTCAGGTCATGATCCTGGAGACCCCGGATCGAGCCCCGCCTCCGGTTGCATGCTCGACGGGAAGCCTGCTTCTCCCTCTCTCACTCCCCTTGCTTGTGTTCCCTGTCTGGCTGTGTTTCTCTCTGTCAAATAAATAAATAAAATCTTAAAAAAAAAAAATCATCTCCAGAAGAGCCTGTCCTCTCCTTCCTAGCTGGCTAAGACCCACTCAACCTTTGGCACAGCCCAGGGATCATCTCCTCTAGGAAACCTCAGAAGTTTTAGGCTAAGTATCCTTTTCTGGGCTTCCATAGCACCCTGAATATCCCTCTATCACAGCACTTATCACATTATAATAAAATTGTCTGCTTATGTCTGTCTCCACAGTTAGGTTATAGGCTCCTCAAGGACAGGGATGGTCACTCATCTCCATATCCACAAAGCCCCTGGGACCTACAGAGGTCATCCACTAAGCTTATATGGACTGAAATAAAACTTCAAGCTGTCCTACTGATCCATACTCTGTAGTACCATGATTTCTAAAGTACAAATCTAATTATGTCTCCCACCTATGTAGAAAACCCTTTACAGTCTCATTCAATGTCGACTAAAAAAGCCCACATTCCTTTTCCAGCCATGGACTTACTACAACCTCCCTTCAGGCTTTCTAGGCAGTCTCTCAGCACACTGTGCCTTTAAGCTATTTTGATAGAACAGCATGAACAATGCCTTTATGCATAATCTTCTCTGTCCCACTCAGAGAACAAGTCGCCCTTTATACACACATCTACTGTAAGTTATTATACTAAGGAAATTTGTTCTGTGTGTTTTGCACTCACCTTCCCAGATTATGTTCAACTTAAAGACCAAGACTAAACCCGATTCCTTTAATATACATCTCTAGCTTTGGGTCTGCTTGACTAACTAGGGGAAATCACAACACCACTGGCTCAAATCATGAATACAGAGGGAAGAGACAATTTGGAGAGAAAAGGTAATGATTCAAAATCAGACATGAGTTTGAAATGCCTGTAAGACATTACTAGTACATATTTCCCAAAGTCAGCTTGACTCTTCACAATAAGTCAGGGGAAATTTTTACACCAGTACCTGGTATGTGCTCATAAAACATGTGGTGTATGAAGAAGAAACCAGACATTCCACTTCCAGAAAAACAGTAAAATATAAATCTTATCAACAGGTCAATAGCTTCATCTTCTCACAGATGGAAGAAGAGAATGTCGTTCCAATAAGAAGATAGAAGCAATACAAACTCAAGACCTGATTTAAGATTTTAAAAAACCACAATCCTCAAATCTTACACTTAAGGACTGTCACTCCATTAACAGAAAAATGTGGTAAGCTTCTACATCATGCAAAACCCCCCAACCACACCAGGCACCTATGAAGCTATAACAAATGAACCTGCTCTCTAGGAGCCCACATCTGATGGCAGAGGAAGGGCAGCACTTAAGGAAATCAAGGCAGCTATCTGGGCAACAGGTGGTAAGAGCCTGCATGAGAGAGCAACAGTGGGAGTGCAAAGCAGGAACACTTAGCTTTAGATGGACTGAAAGGATATGACATCGTAGAAGTTGTTTCCTGGTCTTTTAAACCAGCACTGGTGAAAGGAGGGCAAGGCTGGGCTGACAGAGTAAGCAGTGAGACAGGGTTTACAAAGTGTCTTATTTTTCATTCTTTTGCTTCCAAATAAGACTCTACACAGGGTGGCAGCATGACATGGTGGACAGAGCACTAGATTGGGATATAGGACACTGGGGTTCTAATCAAGGCTTTACCATCTGTGATACTGTCACCTTGCAGGGCCATCTACTATATTACAGGAGACCTGGCCTTCACCCATTCATCTGGTAGGAAGTGCCTGAGCACCTAGCATGTGCTCCGCCATGCTGATAGAGACGTATCAAGAAGAAATACTATGCCTCCTCTCTTGGAGCTCAAGTTGGGAAGTCAGACCAGATCAAATAATACACAAAACCAGATACATAATAACAGGTAGTTATGCGAGGACAGGATGCCTGGACTCAGACTGGGAAACTGCTCCTTCCAATCCCCACCCTCTAGACTTGGAAGGGTACAACCACGTGTAGTGTCAAGAGCATGGACTCCAGACCCAGAGAACAAGTGGGCTGAAAACCTGGCTTTGCCGCTACCAACTGTCACCTCGGGCAAATTACTTAATTTCTCTGTGTCTCACTTTTCTCTTCTGTCAGTTAGGATTAAGCACAGTTCTTGCTTCATCGGATTGTCGTGATTGGCATGTGTGAAGTGCTGGGAGAGTGGTGAGGACTGAGGGTCTGCAATGAATATTTGCCGTTATTATCAATCATTCCCAGTAATGCTTTTGGCTCCCAGCGTCCACACTTACGGCTTGCTCATTCCTCATTCCGACATATCTGATGCCCAGCTTCTGCGCCGCAACGGCAATTTCGGTCACTGGGATGCCCACGATGCCAAACATGTACGCCACATCCTGGGGCCCAAGAACAGGGGAGTAAATGCCCGGACCCCCGCCACACCGTTCCCTCCCGCGGCGCTAAAAGGAAAGTCTCAAGGCAAACCCGGTCCCACCCCAGCGCTCTCCCAGTCTGCGGGACAATGTCTCCGGCCTCTGCCGGCTTCCGCGGGAGCCTTTCGCGGCAGGAGAATCACCATACTTGGGTTTTCAGGGCCTGGGCGATGACTTCAGCACCAGAAACCTGCTCCTCGTTTTTGTCGCTACGCTCGGCGAAATTATTTTCCCACATCTTCCACCTAAAAGTTCCAGGTATCTCGCAGTCAACAAGTTGACGTGACATGACCCGGCGAAGCAAAGTCAAGGGGCAGCCGCACGCCTATTGTAAGACCTCCCCCGTCCTCTGACTGACTGGAGAAGGCAACCAACCGCTTTAAAATAGCGGGGGAAAAGGCGGGGCTTAAGGTAGCTGGCTCGCCCGGTGAGAATGTAAACACACTCCTTCTCCAATCAGAACCGTGCCCTTTTCCTCCTCCAGTCGCCGGGTAAGAGCGTCAGAAGGAGGCGGGACTAGCAGGAGTTGCGGCCTAAGCCAAGCGGGTGAGGCGCCAAACCTCGGAGGCTTCTAGCCTCGGTCGGATTGCGGTCCGGAGTCATCAGAGGGCCTGCAAAGGCGAGTAGCGCGTGCGCGTAGTGGGGCAGCAGGAGGGCTAGGAGCACGTGCGGAAGGGGGCGTGGCGCCCCCCATTTTCCCCGGTGCTCTAGGGGTTGAGGGCTGGCTTCGCAAAGGCTGCTGGGAACAGGGGGGGTGGAGCCTGGCGTTGTGCAAAGTTACCTTTGGGTCTTGTGGTTCCATAGTTATTGTGGTGTAGGCTTTCGCTAACTGCTTTCTTGTTTATACATGCTCTTGTAACAAGTATGCAGTTCGTGAAACATACGAATTAACTAGTACAAGCAGTTCGTGAAACAAGGAATTAACTAGTACAAATAAATCTATAAGTGAATGCGTGTGTACTCTTTACCCCAATACAACACCGAATTTATGAGCAAGAGACAGAAAGTAACTGCTCACATCATTTCTCAGAATCCCAAACTTGTACTCTTAGGCTACACGGGAGACAAGGAGGAGCCCTTGAACCTAGTTACAGTAGCCGGACTTGAGCTCACAACCCGGAGATCAAGACCTGAACTAATATCAAGAGTTGGATGTTTGAGCCACCCAGGCGCCCGAACCTAGTTACTTTAGACCATTGTTTTCTTTAACTGGTACTATTCACTCACTCTTCCCCTCCACTCTCCTTCTGTTCTTGTGTTTTCTGAAATCAGGGAGTGTGGGTTTTCATAATTCTTAGATTCAGTCACTGTCGACCAGTCCCTGTAGCTGACAACTTTTTAAAAAAAATATTTTTATTTATTTGACAGAAACACAGCCAGAGAGGGAGCACAAGCAGGGGGAGTGAGAGAGGGAGAAGCAGGCTTCCCGCAGAGCGGGAGCCCGATGTGGGGCTCGATCCCGGGTCTCGGGGTTCATGACCTGAGCCGAAGGCAGTCACTTAACCAACAGAGCCACCCAGGCACCCCGCTGACAACTTTTTAAAGCGCGTTTCTGAGGGCCCCTGGGGTGGCTCAAAAATAAAATTTTAAAAAACACCCTTTTTTGAGTGGAAAAATGCTTGCATTGTGATTTCTGTGGGCGTGGCTCCAAGTCATTAACCATCTCCATAAAAAAGAGTGACTTTAAATTTTTGAGAATTTTGAATGTTTTAAAGCAGAAAGACAAGTAATATGTGGAAGTTAAAGAGAGGAGATGGGGAGTGGGTCATGGGTAGAGAAATGAATGAAAAACATTGAAAGTGAAGATTCCTTTTGTTTTTAAGAATTTATTTATTTGTTTGACAGAGAGAAAGATCACAAGTAGGTAGAGAGGCAGGCAGAGAGAGAAGGAATCAGGCTCCCTGCTGAGCAGAGAGCCCCATGTGGGCCTGGATCCCAGGACCCTGAGATCATGACCTGAGCCGAAGGCAGAGGCTTTAACCCACTGAGCCACCCAGGTGCCCAACTGAAAGAATTTCTAAACCCAGAGATTTTCAAACCATAGCCCTCAGCCCTTCCAAAAGGTCTTCCTTTCAGGATTTCAAGCTCTAACCTCCCACTCTATACAGAAGAGAGTGTAATTGTGGCCCCTCTGGGTTCAGGGGCTGGCCTATGTAAGGTAGCCAGCCCTTCAAAACGGGAGATTTCTTCGGTGGCTTAGAGTTCCTCTAAAACATAAATGCAAATCTTGCATTCTACTCCAAAGTGTATCCATATTTTAATATAAATATTATTTTTATGAGGTAAAATAAATATGCAACTAAATGTACCGATTTTAAATGTTAAATAAGTTTTGACTATTGTATATACCTATGTAATCACCACCCAAAATAAAAATGAAATTTTAAACTACCTGTCAAGTGAAATTGACATTCTAGAAATATGTAAAATGTTCATGTGGCTTTGAGCACTGCTGTTCTTAATGCCCAGTTTCCGTTTGAGAAGCATGGACACCACTCTCCTCTATCATGTAGTATTGTTTGTATTAGTATCTATATGACAGTCTCTACTCCCATTGCATCAGAATTACTTGGGAAACTTTTTAAAAATACAATTGCTTGGGCCTTACACCGTATTGTCTAAACCGGTTTGTTAGAACAAGTTAGGCATCTGTATTTTCTAAAGCTGCTATGTTGTGTTGATTTGCAGCCCATCTTGGAACCACTAGCTCTGTACTCATGCTAGAGGCTGTAAGGACTTATTTAGAAGTCCAAGCCACCTTGCTGTTTATTCAGAAAAACAGCTCCAGGAGATATGGGCAAACCCGCCCCTGGAAAACAAAGGCGAGCCAGGTTGGGGGAGCTGCCCAATCAGTTAACCCCCTTAACCTCCCATCCTGGGAGGTATGGAGACGCAAACTAAGAATGAGCGGCTCTTTACTGGTACTTGGGTTCAGGTGGGAACGCCCAAATGCCCTCAACCTCCAGGTTCCAGGAGCAATGGGAGTGCAAATTAACCCAGGCAAGCTATGTGAGTCCATCAGCTCCATGCCGTGCTGTTTTCCCCTATACAATGGAAATGCAATTAACCCTGGTCAGCTTGTGATTTGGGGGGTTGCCCTATAAAAGCTAGCCTGAGAAATTAGGCTTTGTCACTCTCTCTTGGGAAGCGACACTGGCCTGGGCCAGTATAATTCTCAAGGCTTGGTGTGAAATAAAGCTTTGCCTGACCTTCACTTTTGTATCAGCCTTGTTCCTTTGACCATGGACCCTATTAGAGGCATCAGTCAACAATTAAATGTGTGATTGCCTGTTACCAGAGTAATACTGTTGCTTAGTTTGGGTTTACAGGTTCAAGGCTAGTTTGACCTTGGCAGCACAGCCTGCGTAGATGGTTAGTGAGTGGATGGGCCTTGTATCTACTTCGGTGTCAGAAGAATCACGAACAAAAGCATTCGATATAAAGTGTGGTGAAAACTACACTATGAATTAGAACAAATCCCCTGAATTCACAATGACGGGTTTTGGAAAAAGGATAAATTCTCTCCTGACTGGATTTTGTCCTTTAGCAAAGAGAAAAGTCAATGAGACTGTTTAAACTTGCTTTCACCTTTATATCTTTGGTTCAGGGTGCAACGTTCCGCTGTTCACTTGGTCAGATGATTGAGCAGAAGTGATGACAGTCCTCCTCCCCAGGATTAGCAGGCACTGGGAGCAACTCCTTTCAATCCAACTGTAATTATAGGATTCTTCTGTGATTTATCCAGCGCCCTTCCATGCAGACTTTGTAAGCATTAACCACATTCTTTATTACTTTCATTGGTGGTAGGCATGGAATTTTAGTTGTTGGATGCTTTATTGAAATTTTTTGTTTGCTTTTGTTTACTTGTCCATGGAAGGAGGTCAAAGAAGGAAAGAGTCTAATTTCTTTAAAAGAAAAGGCTAACATAATGATAATATGCTCTCTAAACAGGGGAACCCATCGTCAAAATGTATAACTAAAGTAACCTGAGTCTAGTGGCAGGAGCAGGTAGAGGGAGTCAGCATCCCCTTCATTAGAGATAGCCTGTGTTTCCTCCAGCTACCTGGGTTGTTTAGACAGCCATCCAGTGTATCAGGAGGGAGTTTATCAGCCTGGTTAGTGGCCAGATACATTCTCTAAGTGTCCTTCGATTGGGTTCGGATTTAGGGCCATTCAAGGCTGAACATAGAGTACCTCAGCTTGTTTGCCCTGTTTCCTACCAGAAGAGATCTGGTAGATCATAATGAGGCCATGCAGTGTTATAAAAGAAGATCAGTTCTTCCTTAACTTTTGCAGTCTGGATTTTTTCCAGTGGGTTAAAAGGCATGCCATGGGAAAGTCTTTGGGAACCAAAGAAGCCTGGAGAAGGTCCATTATCAAAAATCGCTCCTGACTCCTGGATGGTGTCCCACACAGGATATGTCAAGGGTTCCAGGTGTGCAAGCAACTGGAGGCATCCCTCCAACAAAATCACTACTGCTGTGACATAAAGGCCCCATAGGAGGGACTGCTGGTGTCCTCTCTTGACCTATTGCATTCTAGACTACAAGTAGGCACAAGTGAATGGACCAAAATAGAGTGTCCTACCCTGCCATGAAGAACCTGCCATTTCTAACCCACGGAGGACACCAGAAAAATTATACAAGGGGAAATTACCCCATTTAGTAACTTAAGTAGTCAGTAGGGGATATTGATGAAACACAGTAAAGGGGTGCCTGGGTGGCTCAGTGGTTAAACTTCTGTCTTCAACTCAGGTCATGATCCCGAAGTCCTGGGATCGAGCCCGGCATCAGGCTGCCTGCTGGGCAGGAAGCCTGCTTCTCCCTCTCTCACTCCCCCTGTTTGTGTTCCCTCTCTGGCTGTGTTTCTCTCTGTCGAATAAATCTTAAAAAATATATATATTAACATAAATAGCAGAAAATAAAATATTTAATAAAATGGCTCTTTGAGGAAAATAGGTAAGGTTGATTTTGTTTGCTTCTAGTTAAATTTATGGACTGCAAAATACCAAAGCTCAGAAATAGGCTCAAAGCAAAACCAGGAGAAAGCAGGTTTATCATTGAGGTGTCAGGGTCTGAGTGAAGGCCTCCTAGCCTGGGACCGGTGCTGGGAGTTTTTCCCAGATGCCCTATGATTTAGAGAAAGTCTGGGTTCTGTCTTTGGATTGGACTGCCAAGCACCTTTGCTCCACATTTGAGTGGCCAGACAGACCCAGAACTGGATCCAGAAGCACCCCAGGGCAGAAACTGAAGAAACAGTACTTCCCTCTTTTAGCTTTATCTTCCTCCATTGTGTGTTTCCTTGTGGGTTGTTTTTGTTTGTTTGTTTTTAATTTAAATTTAGGGTCATTTGGCATCAACAATCATTAAATCACTAATAAACATGTTTACTTTGTGTAAAGTGCACCAGAAATGGTGACAACTGTATGTCTCGCTATAAGGACGTGAGAGATGTCTCTGAAATGACTTAGAATAGAACTCCGCACTTGGGCCGGCCGATGGGCTAGGGGGCAGCAGCTCTCACTTAGGAAACATGTACCTATGGTCAAATATTTCTGTTTTCATGTTTCTTCTGTTTGGCCATTAGCTTTCCTTGCAGCCCCTTCCTTTAGCTTTTTAAATTGTACCTTATTGTTTTTCGGGTTTTTTTTTTTTTTTAATCTGTATCGGCAAAACAGAGAATCCCCTCTAGGGCAGAATCTCAGACTGATTCCCAGGGTTTGGAGTTGAACTGCTGGGGTGTAACCCAGGTGAGCGACAGCTTCCCGATGAAGAGCTTAAGCTCTTAAACTTCTTTCTGTACCATAATCTTCAAGTTCTTTAGCACTGTCCTATGATTTATTGTTTTAGTCACTTTAAAATCTGTTTATTTTTAACATTTATAACATCTTTCAGACACATGAATAGGAGTAGGGATTGATACAGACACATGTCCTCAGCCCCTAGCTTAAGAAAGACATTTAAAGGGTGTCTGAGAGGCTCAGTCAGTTAAGCATCTACCTTTGGCTCGGGTCATGTCTTGGGATCTTGCCCTACTTTGGGCTCCCTGCTCAGTAGGGAGTCTGCTTCTTCCTCTCCCTCTCTCCCCGCTCCTGTGCTCTCTCTCGCAAATAAATAAACAAATCCTGTTTTTATTTATTTTTTTAAAGATTTTTTATTTATTTGACAGAGAGAAACACAGCCAGAGAGGGAACACAAGCAGGGGGAGTGAGAGAGGGAGAAGCAGGCCTCCAGCCGAGCAGGGAGCCCGATGTGGGACTCGATCCCGGGTCTCCGGGATCATGACCTGAGCTGAAGGCAGTCGCCCAACCAACTGAGCTACCCAGGTGCCCCAAATCCTGTTTTTAAAAATTTCCCCAGGGGTGCCTGGGTGACTCAGTTGGTTAAACGACAGCCTTTAGCTCAGGTCATAATCCCAGAGACCCCGGATCGAGCCCTGCATCGGACTCCCTGCTCAACGAGAAGCTTGCTTCTCCCTCTGTCACTCCCCATTACTGCTACATCTCTCACTGTTTCTCTCTGTCAAATAAATAAATAAAATCTTTAAAAAAAATTTCCCCAAATATCCATTGTCCATTATGGTATAGTTCCTTCTTATCCTAGCAATCCATAGTGTCGAACATCTCTGACAGATGTCAAGTTTCTTTACATGTATGTATGGTTTGTCTCTGGAATCTGCTGTTTTTACATCCCAACCCCAATCCTACACTATCTTAATTTCTGTATTCTTTAAAATAAGTCTTACGTTGGTAGGAAAGCCCTTCTACTTTGTTCTTTTGAAACCATCTGTCTATTGTAATTAGTGCCCTATGCAGCTATAACTGATTACCACAAACTTAGTGGCTTAAAATAACATAAATTTATTAGCTTACAGTTCTACAGTTCAGAAGTCTGAAATGGGTCTCCCTGGGATAGTATCAAAGTATTAGCAGGATTACATTCCTTTCTGGAGGCCTTAAGAGAGAATCTGTGTCTTGTTCCTTCTAGCTTCTAGAAGCTTCCCACATTCCTGGCTCCATTTTCAAGGAGAGCAACAGCAGGCCAAAACCTTCTCATGCTACCGTCCCTCTGGTTCTCCTCATACTTCTTTCACTCACAAAGACACTGGTGATTGCATTGAGCCTACACACAATCCAGGATAATCTCTCTATTTTACGGTCAGTTCTTTGACAACTTTAATTCCCCTTTGCCATGTAACCCAACATATGCACAGGTTCTGGGGATTCGCATGCAAACATCTTCTTTTTTTAAATTTTTTAAAAGTTGGGCAAATTTTTTAAAAGCTTTTATTTATTTATTTGATGGGGGTGGGGGGAGCACAAGTAGGGGGAGGGGCAGGCAGTAGGAGAGGGAGAAGCAGGCCCTCACGGAGCAGGGAACCCAAAGTGGAACTTGGTCCCAGGACCCTGGGATCATGACCTGAGCTAAAGGCAGACACTTAACCCAACCCAGCCACCCAGGGAATACAACATTCTTGCTAGCCTTAGTTGTCCCTTGGGGGAACAGAGTGGTTTAAATGAAGTCATTGGACAGGACTTTGGGGAAAGCTGATTGCACTGGCATATACGCTCTTAGTTCTTCCTCCAGTGCTCAGCCTAGTGGAATTGGGTACTGGAGTTGCAGTAGTCTCATGAAGAGCCTGTGCCTCCGGACTATGAACTTCACAAGTTCACAAGATGGTGAGAAGAGGCCAGCGGTGGGTTGGTTATCTGCCCTTCCTCCAGATTAATCAGGCTCTGATACAATCTTAATCGGTTTGATCTGGTGAAACCATTTCTCTTGAGGGCAAGCCGCCTGAAGAACAGAATACCCTGGCTGCTTTCCCTTTATTTGACAGAGAGAAACACAGCCAGAGAGGGAACACAAGCAGGGGGAGTGAGAGAGGGAGAAGCAGGCTTCCTGCTGAGCAAGGAGCCCGATGTGGGACTCCATCCTGGGTCTCCGGGATCATGACCTGAGCCGAAGGCAGTCGCTTAACCAACTGAGCCACCCAGGCGCCCCCATCAGAGTCTTCATTACTGTCTTTTCAATGTTTGCTTAATGTTCCACCTGGTTTATATACATTAATTTTCATTACTTCATTCATATTAAATATTGTTTTTTTCCAACTTTCACCTGTTAGGATTCATTCTTTGCTTTTGGCTGACGTCCATTTGTTGAACACTAAGTACTTTATATTAGCTATTTTCGTTTTTGACTTAGAGATGAAGAAACAGAAACTTAGTTATTACAAATAATCTACTCAAGGTTATGAAATGAGTAAATCAGAGCCAGGATTTGAACTTGGGTATGTTGAAACTTATAGAGCCTCTATTGTTTACCTCCATGATGTGCTGTCATTTCAACTAACTTCTTTTTGAAATGACTCCTAAGATAAAGTCCCAGGAATAGACTTTATAGAGAAGTAATTCATAAGAAGAATTACAGAGAAGTGATTTATAAGAGGAATTGTCAAACTTTTTCCCCCTGGTAAAAAATTGCTAGTCATTATCACTTTATTAGCTTACCTTAATTTTTTTCAAATTTAATACCTTAGAATACTACCAGTTAATGTTTATTCTGTACATAAGTTTAAAATCTTCAAAGTGTTTATGATTGTTTTCTTCTCATTTAAATGCGTTCCTGTTCATTGCCTGCTTATAACTGTTGTGTTGATGTTTATATTTTGCATGTAAATTTTTTGTCAATCTGTTTCTTCTATTATGTTAACTGCTTCAAATTTTAGAAAGTGGTTTAATCAAGTATCTGATATCAGAGTCTAATTTATGCTAGTTTTCCTATCATTCAGTAGTTAACTCTTGATTTTGAGTTTATTTTGGTGTATGGCCTAAGAATTTAAACTTAATTTCAAATTGCTTGTAATTCAGGGCACCTGGGTGGCTCAGTCGGTTAAGTATCTGTGTTCGGCTCAGGTCATGAGCTCAGGTTCCTGGGATCAAGTCCCACATCAGGCTCCTTGCTCAGCGGGGAGCCTGCTTCTCCCTCTCCATCTTTCTCTAAAATAAACAAATAAAATCTTTAAAAAAATTGCTTGTAATTCAGTTATCCCAATATCACTTACTCAATCAAATGCTTCCTCCCCTTGTTTTGAGCTCAGTAGCATAAAAAGAATGTAGGCTTTTGAACAAGATCAATTTGGGTTAAATCCTGCCTCTCGATATTGATCCCCTTCAAGCTTAGGAGTAAATCTCTTTCCAAAGAAGAGCTAGACATTTCTCTACTTTGCCCCTAGTGCTGAGGAATGTAGCACCAGCCTACCATGGAAGAGTCTGAGACCTCTTCATCCAAGTCCACGCTTCCACCAGCCTCAGAAAACCCTGAGCTTGGAGAACTTGGACCCTCATGCCAAGTAAAGCTGGAGGACATACGAGAGCCAGTTAGAGGTCTGCCCTCAGAGGGTCTAGAGGGCATCGGGCCCTGGGACTTGTATCAGTAACCAGGAGGCAGCTGTGGCTGAGCTGGGACATTTGCCTGAGGCGCACATGTAATTACCCATCTAACCAAAGCAGAAGAACACAGACCCCTTCGGTGCCTCCAGGAAGAGAGAGAAAGGTGGAGATGCTAACCATTTCTCAATACCTTTACCATACCATGGGTAGGAGAAGACAGCCAAGTTAGTGAATAGGCTGGAAGGTCACTGTCATTCTTGCCTGTATGCTGCCCTAGACCCTCTAGACCCCCTGTCCATGCTGTGGGTCACACACATGTTCTCACCAGGCTTGTGTCAAGAGTCTCCTCTGGATACTCAGAACCCATAGTATCTGGACCCACTTGCTCACCTGTTGCTGTCGGTGATCTTGACTGTGCCTCCCCCAAATATATACTTCCTGGCTTTTCACAGGAGAAAGTTGTTAGACTTTGGCATATTTTTTCTAGTGCTGTGGTTTGCTTTCATTTTTTTTGTAGTTTCTTTCACATTTCCCACTAGCATTCATTTTCAGTGTTTCCAGGCTATTTTATGAAGGATTGTTCTTTTGCCTTGGGGAACATGGTACCCTGGCATTCACCCCATTGTTCTTCACAGGATCCAAGGCCTCGCATCATCGTGCTGGTCCTGGGATCTGTTTTTTCACTCCGAGCACTGGCACATAAGAGAACAGGGATGATGGACTTGTGATGTTTTATCTGCTCCATCCTTAGAGATGTTGTGCCTGGACACTTAATATTATCACGAAGAGCCTTTATATTGCCCACATTTCTGAGCACATCTCCCTGAAAAAATTTGACCTGTGGTTTGGGGATGTCGTGTTTTCCATGCACTGGTTGTGTTTCTCCTAGATGTCCAGCCTTCAGGTCTGCATGGTCTAGAAGGTGGTTCTCCCAGTGACTCTAATTTCCAACAAGGAAGTGGAAGAGAAAGTTCCCAAGGGCTTTGAAAAACAATTCCATGCTGACAGTCATTGAGGCTCATTTCAGAGAAATTGATGATCATTGTTGGAGCATGAAGAAGGTGAAGAAGGCTCACTGGAAGCTAAAATATTCCAGAAAAGCAGAGTGGCTGCAAGTGGCCCTGTCGTTCTTTTCTCTGAAGACTGACTGGCAGCAGAAGAAGCCTCTTCTGGCTCTTTCTTGCTCCTTCAACCTTGCTCTCTTCCAACCCTTAAGGATTTCAGAGACATTTTTGAGAAGGAAACCGATACATTTGTACAAAAAATAGGCGATTTTTCAGATTACCTATGTATTTATCTATAAATGTAGATAAATGTAATTGATGTATTCTCTATTTATATAACAGAATATCTATCTGGTGCTCTTGTTTCATTCTTTTAAAATCACGAACTTTATTTAAACAAAGGACAACCATTAACAACCTGGTTCTACAATGATGTTCCTGTTAAGACTAAGGACGAGAACTGAATCCTTTAGCTGACGGGGACCTAATTGTTTGGGGGAGGGTTTTTTTTCCTTTGGTTTGAGCATTTAAATACTTTGCTGGTCATTTTCACTAAATATGGTGGAAACACTTGGAAATCTCCAAATTCTATCAGCCCCACCAGGGAGGCCCCCCTGGGAAATAAAGGTGATGGTTCAGACTCCTGTCTTTGACGTGAGGGAAAGATAGTCAGAAAACAGGATGTCCGTGCCTTTAACTTCTAGCTCAGCGATGTCCCCAGTGTGACCCCATGCCCAGAGCATCAGCATCATCAGCTTCAGGTAGGAACTTGTTAGGAAATGCAGGTTCTCAGGCCCGGTCCCACCCCCGCTGAATCAAACTTTTGGCCATGGGATCTGTGCAGGCGAGCCCTGCAGGTGACTCCGGAGGCACCCTTGGCATTTGAGAGCCTGCTGTTGTGGTCACTGCAGTCTGTCCTGTGAGTGCTGCTGTGAATCTCTTTCTGCTGCAGCTAAACGGAAGTTTGCCTTTGAAGGTCTGACTGAGAAATGGCCCCAGTTCTCAGCATGTGCTGGGAGGGTTGGACCAGGAGCCAGGGAACCTGGTTTCCATCCTATTTTCACTACTAACTAGTGCTGGAGTTTTCCCTCACTACGAGACTAGAATTTTACTATTTGCTTTCATTGCTTAATGCGACAGACAGGAAGAGAAACTGAAATAAGGGATGTTAAAATGTTATGAAAATGTTAGCCTGTAACATGTAAAATGCAATGTGGCATTGATATAAAACGCTGTCCCTATATATCCCTTAAGTCGGTTAGATTTCCCCGTTCATTGTGCTGCCTGTCACTGTGTGGATGGGCTCTGTCACTCTGCACATCCAGTCACTTTCTGTGGAGGGTACCACTGCGAGAGAAGAAATCGCAACAAATTTAGAACTTGTGAATATAGTAGATGCTCTGGGTCCTGGAAGCATGGCAAATAACAGCTTTCATGAGACCCACGTCTGGGAAATCTTTTTTTTCTGTTTTTCCACTGTAAAAAAGAGATAGATGAAGTGTTATAAATGAAAAGAAGGAAAGGAGGAAAAACCCAGACCATTTACTGCTTAAGAATCGCTTTGCTCAGGGCGCCTGGGTGGCTCAGTTGGTTAAGAAACTGCTTTCGGCTCAGGTCATGATCCTGGAGACCGGGAATCGAGCTCCACATTGTGCTTCCTGCTCGGCAGGCAGGAAACCTGCTTCTCCCTCTCTCAGTCCCTCTGCTTGTGTTCCCTCTCTTGCTGTGTTTCTCTCTGTCAAATAAATAAATAAAATCTTTAAAAAACAAAACAAAACAAAAGCAACGCTTTGCTTCGTGTTACTGACGAGCAAACCCACCCGGGCTGATGATCCTCAGTTTGTCCACATGGTGGCAGTAGTGAACCTGTATATGCTGTCTTGGCCAGGGCTCTTTGTCCACCCAAGAAAATAAAAAGAAAGCGCCTTCTTGCATTAAACCCCAGGGCATTTCAGGGAGAAGTTGTTTTTTGTTTTGTTTTGTTTTGTTTAATTTTATTTATTTATTTGACAGAGAGAAATACAGCCAGAGAGGGAACACAAGCAGGGGGAGTGAGAGAGGGAGAAGCAGGCTTCCTGCCGAGCTGGGAGCCTGATGTGGGGCTCGAACCCAAGTCTCTGGGATCATGACCTGAGCCAAAGGCAGTCGCTTAACCAACTGAGCCACCCAGGCGCCCCGTGCCCCGTCAGGGAGTTTTATTTGAATTAAATTATGAAGGTAATTGTCCATTTGAGGAAAAAAAGAGATGACTTATAGTTAGGTTCAAGCATCACTGTCCGATCGCTCATATGGTACCCTAAGTTAAACTAGTCACCGAGACCGAGATAGGCCCTCATCAAAGGTCTGGTCCAGAGTTATACTTCTATATGTCACTCTCTTTTTTTAAAGATCACAGGTGGGATTTTTTATAAAGTGAAATCACAACTTAGCAGGTCAGTTCAGAGGACGAGGTCATTTATTCGCTGTTTTGAGTTCGGCTTGGACTGTTGATGTCATTGTCACTTGCCACTCCCAAGTGGTTACACTTGACATTTCCGATGGAGACATCAAAAGTCTTGTCTCAGGGGTGCCTGGGTGGCTCAGTGAGTTAACGTCTCTGCCTTCGGCTCAGGTCATGATCTCAGGGTCCTGGGATTGAGGCGCGCATCAGGTTCTCTGCTCAGCAGGGAGCCTGCTTCCTCCTCTCTCTCTGCCTGCTTCTCTGCCTACTTGTGATCTCTCTGTCAAATAAATAAATAAATAAAATCTCTAAAAAAAAAAAAAGTCTTGTCAGTGGATAGGTTTGCGTGAAACTGTCCAAGCTCAAACCACTATAGGGCTTCCTATTCCAGGGGCCGGTCATAGATGAGCTCACGACTAGCAGCAGCAGAGGAAGAACCAGAAAACCAGAGGCTTTTTAGGAACTAAAAGGTTTCTCTGGGGAATTTTTTAAATTCAGATTCTGTAAATTAGGTGGAGATTGGACATTATTTCTCCTTACATAGAAAGATCTAGACAAGGAGGGGCGCCTGGGTGGCTCAGTTGGTTAAGCGACTGCCTTCGGCTCAGGTCATGATCCCGGAGACCTGGGATCCAGCCCCGCATCGGGTTCCCTGCTCAGCGGGAAGCTTGCTTCTCCCTCTCTCACTCCCCCTGCTTGTGTTCCCTCTCTGGCTGTGTTTCTCTGTCAAATAAATAAAATCTTTAAAAAAAAAAAAAAAAAAAAGGAAAAGAAAGATCTAGACAAGGATATCATGACCTTCACGGGAATAAATTTTAAACCATCTGGGACCTTACAATGTCTTTGGGGGCATTCTGTCAGATGCACACAGAAACATAGACCGTGCTGGCTCCTTAAGGACTTGGCAGGTCCCTCCGGCTTTGTTCCACAGGATATGCCATTTCCTTTGTTGATTTTTCCTGCCTCCTTTCCCAGTCATGGGACTGTTAGTCTCCCTGACAAGTAAAGAATGACAAGATCTTTTATTAAAATGATCAGTAGTTCTATATATAAATTTCTAAATATGTATACCTGCCTCTGAAATTATTTTATTAAGAGCACCTTAATAATAATCCCTTCATTTTATTGCAAAAGATACTATTGTAACAGTATGGAGAGGAAGGAAATACAGCAAATTATCAAGATGAATCACTTAGTAGGGTAGGAAATACAAGTTCACATGTATAAAAATAACTAATGATTGGCATGTTACCAGATTTCCACCAAATAGATTGCCATATAATTTAGACATTGATTTCTTTTTCTCACCAATCACAAGAACCTTCCTGATCAGGATTAGGGTCAGAGGAACATTTTTCAGGGGGAGATGAGAAGCAGGGTTTTCTCTGGGCAGTTGTAAGTTCAGATGCTTGCTTTAAGATGTCCCTCCTGCAAATCTCTCCCCACACCGTCGGTGAGTTCCTGCCTCCCAGATCATGCCCGTTGGCATGCTTTGAGATCTGTGGCTTTTCCTCTGTGTGAAGCGGGGTGCCCCTGGGAGACTTGAGAACAGGAGTGTCATGATTGACTTAGGCTTGAACTGGATCTCATGGACTGCTCCAGCAGGAGGAGAATGGGAGAGGACAGGGGAACTGCAGGGAGATGTGAGAGCCTGGGGAGCAGGGCCTGCTATTTCCTCTCTCTGACTTCATTTTTTGCTGCCTTCCTCTGCCCTGGCCTCCAGCCCACTACTGTGGGGGTTTTTTGTTGGTTTTTTTCTAAGATTTTATTTATTTATTTGACAGAGAAAGCGAGAGCACACAAGCAGGGGGAGCGGCAGAGGCTGCTGGGGCTCGATCCCAGGACCCTGGGATCATGACCTGAGCGGAAGGCACATTCTTAACCGACTGAGCCACCCAGGCACCCCATCTCCTTGCTGTTTCTTGAAGCCACACAGCAAGTTCCCATGTGGGCCTTCTGACCCAGCTGTTCTGTCTGCCTAGAACATGCCCGTGCCCCCCCCCCCCGCCCCGCCCCGCCCCAGGCATCCACATGGCCTCCTCTCTGACCTTTGGCAGACCTCACCTCACAGAGGCCTTTCATGATGCTCCTGTTTAAAATTGTCCCCCATCCAGGCCAGGTCCTCCCTGTCCCCTTCCCTGCCTTTATTTCTCCTCTGCACTTGCTGCCATCTGACATCCTAGGGATTGATTTGATTGTGGGGGGCTGGCTGAGAAGGGGCCCCGCTTGTTCGGGGCTGTGCCCGACACCTCCACCTGCACCCAGCGCACAGTTGGTGTCCTATGGATGTCTGAAGTGAGCACCCTCCCGGCTAGGCTCTTTTCCTGGCAGGGGGATTCAGGGCAACTCGCGGGCCCGTGTCCTTTTCTTAGAGGGTTGTGGAGAGAGGAGTGGGCAAAGCAGGGTACGGAGGCATACTGTCACCTAGGTGGGGCCTTGCAGTTTGAGCTGGTGTGTCAAACGCCCTCCAATGAAAGAGGGCGTGAATCTACCTTTTCAGGCTGAACATACACCCCTACTCACCATTTTGTTTATGGTCCAGGTCCTGGCCAGCTCTAAAGAGAGATCTATTGCCAGGTTTGCAAGAATGCCAGGACTTCCAGAACCTTCTTGTTCCCAGGCAGCCCCTACACCCGAGCCCATCTGTGCTCTCTGTTGTGAGCCAGCCCCTGGTAGCCAGGTCTGGATGATGTCCTGCCCCATAAAAACTGCCTCTCACCCCCTCCTCTCTCTCTCCCACTGGGTTTGCCCTTCAGAGTGTCTGCCTTGGGCCGTGTTTGGTTTTTCCTGAGACATTTGTTAGCGCTAACCTCAGAGGGAAAGCCAGCATTTGCCAGTTGGGTTCAACTGACTGCTATTTCCTCACTCTTCAAGGGCAAACTGTTGTAGCTATTTTTATTATAATTACTCATTCTCTCCTCGCTCATTAAGCTCCTCTTTTTCAAGTGTGAATACCTGGTAGAATCTGCCCAACCTCTTATTACCAACCCACCTTTTAAAAAAAAAAAGAAAAGATTTTATTTATTTGACAGAAACACGAGCAGGGGAAGTGGGAGAGGCAGGCTTACTGCTGAGCAGGGAGCCCGATGCAGGGCTCCATCCAGTGACTCCTTCGGGATCATGACCTGAGCCAAAGGCAGCCGCTTAATGACTGAGCCACCCAGGCGCCCCGCCGACCCACCTTTGTTCACACACAAATGATTGCCATTTACAGCTCTCCTACCAGGCACCTTTTGTAAATAATCTACATTTTATTTTCTAAAAATAGGAAGAAATCTTGCTGGCCAAGAGTTTTCTGGTTTTACTGTGTGGCAGGTCCTGAGACTTAAACACATGTTCTCTGTCCCCAGGTCGATTGGTGACACACCGCTCTGAGCTGAGAACAGGGGATGCTCCGGCCCCAGGAACTCCTGACTTGGCTTTACCGGGCACTGGTTCGCACAACTCTCCCCACCCCCCGCCTCAGTTTCCCCACCTCTTAGGCCATTGCCTAATACTTGAGAAATATAGGGAATGTGTCTTTGAAGATGAAAGTACCCTCTCACTCCCCATTATCATCATTATGGAGCCACAGGGGGAGTGGAAACTAGATTTTGAGACTGTTAAAATTAGTCCTTGCTGGTCTTCAGAGGCAAAATTCAGATAAGAGAGCTTATCAATTATACTTTTGTTTCTTACTCAAACTCATGACTGCTCACTCAAAGGCGCCTTGTTCTGATCTTCAAACATTGTTCAGTGTCCTGGATGAATGGCAACAAGCCGTGGGCTTTGGTATTTGGTGCACTTACTCCCTGGGGCGAGAAGCGCCAGTGGGAGGGGTTGGGGGATGACCCCTGCTCAGCCTGAGGACTGCCCGCTTTTGCAAGGATCCTGCCTGAGCATCCCGAGTCCTTCTTCTGTTGTTGGAAATACTTGGGGCTATTTTTGTTGCTGGACCTTTTAAGAGAAAAATAAGAGGAAATTTGCGGCCTGGGAAGTTTGGTTTTGAAATGCAAACACGGGACTTAGGAGTCAGAGTCTGACTGGGTGTTGTTGTCTTTTGTGTGTGTGTGTGTGTGTGTGTGTGTGTGTGTTGTTGTTGTCTTTTAAAGAAGCAGAGATAAGTTTCCTTGATTCATCTCGTAATCTTGATGTTTAATCAGTATTCCTGGGCACTTGCTCAGCCCCAGAACCTCTCCATGGAACAAGTAGCTCAGCCTTGGCACAGCCCCGGGCAAATCTGTGTGTTAGGGGAGGGCCTTCAGCCGGCGGGGGTGGGAGGCAGGCTGCTTTTCAAGGGGGGAATTGGATGATTTGCTGTAATGCACAACTATTAGAAATAAAATCTCCTGTTCTTGGGAAGAGGGCACACAGAAGTGTCACCGTCAGGGACCTACTTTTTTTCTGATCTCTTATGGGAGCACCTACAAAGCTGAGTTTACTTTCTAGAAAAGTCTAGTATATTTTCTAGAAAATTCTAGCTTATTTTCTAGAAAATGGCATTTTATCACTGCAAATGGATTTTATTTCCAAACGGATATGCTTTGGAGCAAGAGTTCTGGAATTGTAGAGACAGAAGTTGAGAAGATGATGATGTGCACTGATACTTGTCAAATTCAGGGAGAAGGAAAAAAATGCTTTGAGTGGGAGACTTCTTTTTCCCTGCCCAAAACAGAGAGTAGATACTGGCCTTTAAGTGGAAGTCAGCAGCCTCCCTGCACCAAAGAATCTTGTGCTGAAAAGGACTTACCCTTCCTATTCATTACTGACCAGAGAAAGGCCGGGAGAATTTAATCCGTGGGATCCTTACAGCCAGGAAAGCCGAGCTGTGTTATCGGGATCACGATAGTTGGGCTGGTGTAGCTGGTCAACATGCCTGCGTGTAGAGGGGCAGATGGTGGGATGTGGAATATGTCCCAGAATTAAGTAAAATAATCATAGTAATCATTCTTGTCTAAAACTTAAGTGAGTGGCTAGGAAGGTGAGTAGTGACATGCAGGCGTCTTGCTGAACCCTGGGTAAGAAAATCGTGGCCAACACTGGGTGTGCTTTGGAAACGTTCTAAAATCAGACTCACACCGTGAGCCATTTTCAATGTAGCTCACTATGTGTTTGGAGAGAAACACGTACTCTTTTATTAGGCACATGAAACAAATCTTTGGGCTGCAGCGTCAGGCGGGTAGGTTTAATTGCTGGGACTAATAAATCACAGCTGCAAAAGTTACATTCTTGGCAGGATTCTTTATTCAGCTGTTTTCCCCTTGCCTCCTTATGTTCCAGATTCACGGTCTGCATTATGCCTGGGGCCAGCCGCCAGCTTGCCCTTTTCCTCTGCGGCTGTACTGTGGTTGCCCTGGGAGTCCCCGCCTCGGATCCGCCCGTGGCCCGTCACCATGAGGCTGAACACTACGTGGCCGCCGTGTACGAGCACCAGTCCGTCTTGACTCCTGACCCCCTGGCTCTCATGAGCCGCAAGCAGGCCTTGGACCTAATGAACCAGAACCTCGACATCTATGAACAGCAAGTGATGATCGCAGCCCAAAAGGCAAGCACAGCTCCAGGGTGAACCCCCACCAGCTTGTCTAGTAGAACAGGGCAGCTCGCTCTTTGGCTCTCGGGCGGTGGTTCCCACAGCCCCTCTGGAAAACTAGTCCAGCTGGTAAAGCAGAGCAGAACTACTCAGCTGGCCAGGGGCTCATGACTCAGTGGTCCATGCACCAGCTGGCCGCGGCAGCCCTCGGGAGCCTGCGAGAAGTGTGGAATCTGGGTGCCGCCCCGGACCTGCTGAATCGGTCGACATTCTACCAAGGCCCCCAGGTGCTGCTTGGCACCTCATATCTGAAAAGCCCAGAGCTAGATCGCTGGTTCTCAGTGTGGCTGTGTCGAGGGATTGCTTGACCCATGGGTGCCTGCATCTCATGCCCGCACAGTTGGAGGGAGTGTGGGCTGGGCACTGGGATGTTTTTAAGGCTCCCCAGTGGATTCCCATGTACAGACAAATCTGGAAACTCCCAGGCATGAGGGTCTCTCACGCTCTCTGAGGCACTGAAAATAGTAAGCATCTGTAGGACTGCTGTTTGCCACCTTCAGATTATTTGGGGCTTGTTTCTGGTCCCTGTTGGAGACCGTGAACAGCCTGAGAACTCAGTGCAGACATAACGGAGAGGGACACAGGGAGCCTCGGTGCCAGCCTTTGTGAGGGCTTCCTGCTTGGCCCACATGTGCCATTCCCGCCAGGAAGGGTGGGGCGCGGGGGGAAATGTGGGAGCCAGATGTGACCGCAAGAAAGCGTGCTGTTGGGAAACCCATCACCAGAGGGAAGTTTGGACTCTCACCCGCTGGTGGGGAGCCCAAGTGTGCTGTGTGAGGAGGCCCTGCCTGGCGGGAGGAAGAGCCCCGTAAGCGCCAGTTCCCTCCTCCGTGAGTGGAGAGGCCAGAACCAGGGAGGCCGGCAGCCCCTGCCCCAGGCAGCCCCCCTGCCCCAGGCAGTCCCCGTCTTTGTTCAGGGCCGTCAGGGTTGCCGTGACAGCCAGTCTCTAGTGCTGCATTTTAAATTTCTAACCCATTTGTGTGTGTGTGTGTAAAATTATAGCCTATTTTTTAAAAATATACACATTTAAATATATACACAGGGGCACCTGGGTGGCTCAGTCATTAAGTGTCTGCCTTTGGCTCGGGTCATGATCCCAGGGTCCTGGGATCAAGCCCCACGCCAGGCTCCCTGTTTATGGGAAGCCTGCGACTCCCTCTCCTCCCTGTTCATGTCTCTCTTGCTCTCTCAACTAAATAAAATCTCTAAAATATATATATATATATATATACATATATATAACTAAATAAAATCTCTAAAAAATATATATACACAAATATATAATATTGGAAGGGCACTTGAAGACCTTGTCCAGATTCTTCTGAGAGGAGACGCTCCTCTCTTGTTTAAAGCCCCACATCCAGTTTCTCCTTGAACACCTTCTACAGACCAGGGCTCACCAGGGGACTTCTGGCAAGGTCTTCCTTTCAGTAAACGGCTGGCCCCCCTTGAAATTGCCTCCCACCGTTCTGTCCTCTGAGTTAAACAGAGTAGACCAAGGGCCTTGCCACAGTGCGCTGTCTCCCATGGATTTGAGGATGGCCGTCCTGGCCCACCCCCAGCCCCCAAACCCGGCGTCTCTCCCTGGCCTATATATCCCTTCGACCAAAGGCTTCCTGGGTCATCTGTGTGCCCAGCGCTGCAGGAGGTTCTCCTGATCCTGTCTGACGAGGGCGGGCTGCAGCAGACCCAGGACCATTCTCATTCGAGACGTCTCCTGAAAACTGTTGGTAGACACATCTCACTGTGGATTCCTAAGGCATTTGCCGTCCGCTCACACTCCTGAGCCTTTTCCCCCCACACAGACACACATGCTGCCAACTGCCCCTCTGTACTTACCAAGGGAATGTCTTTAACCTAAGCACCTGACTTCATGTTTCTGCTGTGAAATGTCCCAGTTCCAGCCTGTTGGGCTATTTGGGGATCCTTACGGACATCCTGAGTATCAGTTACCATCACGTCATTCATACTTCGGATACACCCCTGACTGAGGTTTACGCTGAAGTCAGTGTAAAAAACTCCCAGGCTGTGCCCTCAGACCTCCCGATGACAGAGATCCACTCCAGAACATTCCGTGCGGTGGCTCTCGCTCGCACGGCACTGAAGCATCAGCCAACTCTTGCTTCTCCACCCTGTCCAGAAGATGTTTGCAAACGCCCTACTGAACCCCAGAGACCCCCACTGTGGTTTCCCCTACCTGTCGATAACCTGCCCCCCCCGGAGGAAACCTAGGCCATGTTCTTGTTCAACCCAGGCCAGCTGCAAGGCTGCCTTGCTTGTCCGTGTGTGGCCAAGCTGTTGATCTGATCATTTTTAGTGCTTCCAGACTGCTCGGCTCCCTTGCGTGGTTTACTGATGCCAAGCAAGGGTCCAACTTTTGTATCGGACTTGCTGGAAGGCCGCAGTTCCTGAACAGGCCAACAGAAGTATTTCTCTCTTGGTAGAGATATTTCTGGGGAAGAAAGAGTCCAACTTAAAGATAGTAGGCTGGTCAGTCAGCTGGGTTGGCAACCTTAATTCCTCAGTTCTTGATCTCATTGAGGTCTCTCAGAAAATTGCTCATTTATCAGGAGTGCTGCTTGTTTTCTTAAGGGAGCACTAATCACATCAGACCCAAAGTTCTGCCCTGGCTGGGTTTGTTTCCTCTTCTTATTCCTGGAAAATATGTACTCAGGAAATGCAATTCAACCTTAGTCTTAATCTAATATGTATACATCATTAGGTGCTCTTGTCCAAGCGAACCAGTCAGTGTTCTCAGAGTTTTGTTCTTAACAAAGGAAACCATTTGTCCAAGTATAATTTCCAAGAAGTTAAAAACATGATTCCAATACAAATATAGGACAGGCATGTGTCAAAGCTGTTATTTAACTCATTGATTAATAAAGAAATCAGTAAGATGGTTCAAAAGAGCATCTGAGAACAGAAGTATATTAATCAAATGAATGTTGAAGTGAATTTGCGAATCAAGACAAAACTGGCTCATGTCCTACAGGACAAAGCAGTGATCCTCTTTGAGGTGATTTTCTATTAAATAACGAAGCCAAACAGTGATACATTCACTGGATAAATAATCCTTGAGCCTGTTAAACAGCACCCTAGCGTGTGTTAGAAGGCAGACATTCTTCCTCTTGCTTTATTTCCCAGTTTGCGATGACTGCTTTACAAGGTGCTGTAAGGTGACCAATGTCTCCTGGAAGGAGTACACAGCGGCATCACCTTTCTGGAAAGCTGTTTGGCCGTACAGAGCACTGAAAACTCTTCATCTCCTTGAGCCAGTATTTTCACTTATAAGACTCCATTCTAAAGACAAAGCAGAGATCCAAAGGCTTGTGAACAACATTCAGTGTTTTGAGCCCCCTGAATGCAGATGGTCACCAAAAGTTGAGAACAATACAGACAGGATGAGTTGGGGTGGTCTCCTAAATAGAATGTAGCCAGGGCAAATGGTATTTCTCAAGTCATCGGTGCAGGCTTGAGGTTCTAGGTAGTGCAAAAAGTCAAGATGGAAATCATGTCTTAGTATTTATAATAATATGTATTATCTCAATTATACACTGAGAAAAAATGGAAAAGTAAACTAATATAAGCTGTTATTTTCTGTTTTCTGAGTTTCCTACAGTTAAACTTTCGAAGCTTTTTTAACCAGAAAAAATATTACAAGGTTCGCAGTGCATTCCAGAAATAAGTGACTCAAATCGCCTCTTATTTTAGATTATTCATACCTTCTCTGCCTTCCTCCTCCACCTTTCCTGTTGACGTTTTTAGCTGTACAAGGAGAAGGAGGCTCTGCTTCTGGGAGCTGAGGGCACCCCACTTGTTTGGATTTCATTAGGTTACTGCAGCCCTAGGGTGCCTAGACGTCAGGGAGCCTAGGGCATCTCCGGGTGTGGGACAAATCCTGTGGAGTGGTTAGAATTCCGAAGGGAGCCCCCTCATTCCCAGTTTTGAAGAACTGCAAGTTAGAGCTAATCCTTATTTCTGTTCCAGAATCAACACACTTGACTCTTACCCAGCAACCCATTTGGTTCCAAACTAGGCTGCGCATTGGAGTCACCAGGGAGGGGCGCCTGGGGGTGCGGTCGGTTACGCGACCGACTCTCCATTTCAGCTCATGGGCATGATCTCAGGGTCGTGAGATAGACCCCTGCTCTACTCGCCTCGGGCCCCATGCTCAGTGTGGAGTATGCTTGGGATTCTTTTTCTCCCTCAGCCTCTGCCCCTTCCCCGCTTGCTCTCTCTCTCTCTCAAAATAAATAAATAAAATCTTTTTAAAAAGAAAAGAAAGAATCACCCAGTCAAATGAAGCAGACTTAAGAGTGGGACCCAGTGAGCTTTTTTCCAGAAGCTCCCCATCTGATTGAGATGCACAGTGAGTGGAAACCACGGGATGGGCGACACCCATCTGTGACCAAGCCCAGTATCCCAGGCCTTTGTACTGTGCACCACCAGGAACTCCACACCCCTCCTGCCCTTTTGGCAAACGCCCACTTTATGTTCCCCTCTCACTCATTCCCTCCTTCCCTGATGACCCCAGGTGTGGTTAATGGTGATTTCTAAAGCCCTCTGCCTTGGTTCCCTCACAATTATGCCAAGAGAGACCGCTTCCCCGAGACTAAGATCCCTGCGGGGAGTCCAGCCAAGCTCTCCATACCTCTGGTTCCAGGCACGGAGCAGCTGCTTGATGGCTGTCAAACCAGTGAATGAAAGAATGAACGAATCAAAGAAGGGGGCTTCCTGTTATAACGTGCACTACTTCGATGTTTCTGACTTACAGGGCGTACAGATTCTAGTGTTTCCAGAAGATGGCATTCATGGATTCAACTTTACAAGAACATCTGTTTACCCATTTTTGGACTTCATGCCATCTCCCCGGTTGGTCAGGTGGAACCCATGCCTGGAACCCCATCGATTCAATGACACGGAGGTACGTGAGGGTCCCAGCCTTCCTCCTCAGTAGGCTGAAGGCACGCAGAGATGAACCAAGTGGAGCCAAAAGCTAAGATGTGTTAAATGAGACTGAAAGGAGACCCTAGGATCCTAAAAAGGAAACCCAGGCCCCCCAGACTCCCTGGGCTACATACTCATTCAGTTAAAGAATGTCTGGTACTATGGGGCCTTTACTCATCTCTGGATTGTTCTGTTTATTAATTACATAAGAAATACATGAATATACACATAGAAAACAAATCAAACAGAAGTAAAAAAGAAAGTCCGTCTTCACACACACACCCCACCCCTCGCCCTGCTTCTCTGAGAGAGACTGCTGCCAGCAGTTTGATGAACATCCAGCTATATTCTGCACATTTTGTAGTTACTGACATCCTGCTTTTTAGTGTGCTCTATGCTTTTTAAAAAACTCTTGCTATTATGTTGCGATGAATATTCTCGTACACCTATTTTTGTAAATATATCCAAGGTTTTCTGTAAGGGGAGATTCCTAGAAATGGAATTTCTTGGCTACAGGATATGCACATTTTAAATTATTTTGAAGAGTATCCAAGTTTCCCTTTTAAAAGATCTTTCTTTCACTTTATTTCCCTAGTAATAGTCTGAGTGCCTGTTTTCCCAACTTTTGGTCAATGCAAGATAGAATCATCTTTTGAATCTTTGCCAATCTTATGTAGGTTCAAAATGATCTCTCGGGGAGCCTGGGTGGCTCAGTTGGTTGGATGACTGCCTTTGGCTCAGGTCATGATCCCGGAGACGCGGGATCGAGTCCCACATCGGGCTCCCTGCTCGCGGGAAGCCTGCTTCTCCCTCTCTCACTCCCCCTGCTTGTGTTCCCTCTCTGGCTGTGTTTCTCTCTGTCAAATAAATAAAATCTTTGAAAAAAAATTATCTCTCATCTTAATTTGCATTTTGTCATTACTAATCTGGTTGGGTAATCTCAGATGTTCGTATTTGTTCTTCTGTGAATCACCTCTTTATATCCTTTGCACATTTTCTGAATTGTTCTTTTTACTGATTTATGATAGCTGTTTATATATTATAGACAAATACAGGTACTTCCTATTTTAAAATTGTTTTTAATTTAAAATTATAAGACAAAAGGCAGGATTTTAAAAATAAATTTAAAAAATTTATACCTTCTTTTTTAGGTCCTCCAGCGCCTGAGTTGTATGGCCATCAAGGGAAATATGTTCCTGGTGGCCAATCTTGGGACGAAGCAGCCTTGTCATAGCAATGACCCAGGGTGCCCAAATGATGGAAGATACCAGTTTAACACGAATGTCGTGTTCAGCAATAATGGAACCCTTGTTGACCGCTACCGTAAACACAACCTCTACTTTGAGGCAGCTTTTGATGCCCCTCTTGAAGTGGATCTCATCATCTTTGATACCCCCTTTGCTGGCAAATTTGGCATCTTCACCTGCTTTGATATATTGTTCTTTGAGCCTGCCGTTAGGCTCCTCAGAGACCCCGAGGTGAAGCACGTCGTGTACCCGACTGCCTGGATGAACCAGCTCCCACTCTTGGCAGCCATTCAGATTCAGAGAGCTTTTGCCATTGCGTTTGGCATCAACCTTCTAGCCGCTAATATCCACCACCCATCTCTTGGGATGACCGGAAGTGGTATACACAGCCCTCTGAAGTCCTTTTGGCACCATGACATGGAAGACTCCAGGGGTCATCTTATAATGGCACAAGTAGCCAAAAATCCACGTGGTCTCATCGGTATGGAGAATGCCACAGGTAAAATGGACCCATCCCACAGGAAGTTTTTGGAACTCTTGGCAGGTGATCCATACTGTGAAAAGGATGCTCAGGAAGTCCACTGTGATGGAGCTACCAAATGGAACATGAATGCTCCTCCCACATTTCACTCAGAGATGATGTATGACAATTTCACCCTGGTCCCTGTGTGGGGAAAGAAAGGCTACCTCCGTGTCTGTGCAAATGACCTCTGCTGTCATTTACTTTACCAGAGGCCCACTTTGTCCAAAGAGCTGTATGCCCTGGGGGTCTTTGATGGTCTTCACACTGTGCATGGCACTTACTACGTTCAAGCTTGTGCCCTGGTCAAGTGTGGGGGTCTTGGCTTTGACACCTGCGGGCAGGAGATCACGGAGGCCACAGGGAAGTTTAAGTTTCACCTTTGGGGGAACTTCAGTACTGCCCATATCTTTCCTCTGCTTCTTACCTCGGGGATGACCCTGGAAACCCCTGATCAGTTTGGCTGGGAGAGTGACTACTGTTTCCTGAGGAAGGGGGGACTGTCCTCTGGCCTGGTGACAGCAGCTCTGTATGGGCGACTGTATGAGAGGGACTAGGGCAGTGTGGGGTGGGCGGCCCTGTACTTTCCCCGGCTGCCAGTCATGAGCCCTGGGATGCCTCTCTGCCCTAGAGCCTGTCTCGGGGACTGTGGGATGAAGTAGGAGAGGCTGATTCCCACAGTGTCTCTTCCTCTTCCATGTGAATTACTGATTCTTTTCTGGTATTCTGTGCTCATGTTTATTGTTTCCAAGTCACGGTTTCCTCCAGCAAATCTCTCATCTCACAATCGGTTTTAAGAGCTAAAACAAAAATAAATAAACGGTGGGTTTTGTGTGTGTTTTCCCTATTCTTGTAGTTGATCAAGTGCCACCCAGGACATACAAGTATCTCATGTACCTTGAGAATCTCAAACACTGTCTAAGGTAAGAAACAAACTCTCAAAGCAAAAGCTGTATTAGAAATGGCTGCGTGGGCGCTTTCCCATTCTGGATGAACAGAATTCTACCCAGATGAAATGGTAATGCCAGAGCTGTCGGCAACATCAGAAATGTGGATCTTGGAGCGGCTTTTAAAAATAGAAGGGAAGTTTTCCTTCCATCTGTCTTTCTGTCAATAAATGGAATGTGTCAGGCAGGACTCATAATAACTGGAAAGAAAGAGCACAGTGTCCCAGAGAGAGAGAGAGCGATCGAGAGGGAGGCTGGAAAGAAGTGCTGAAGAGAGGGGCAGCAGTAGGAAAGTATGAGTAAGAGGATTCTTTCTGCACATGTCTCATCCAGGGATTCCAGGGACCTTAGAAATCATGCTAACTTTGGGTAAGAGCCTGCCTCTTCCTCAGCTGTGCAGGATGAATGATGTGGGTGTGAGTCCAGGTGAGGTCCTTGGAGGGCCTGCCCTTTGAGAGAGGCCACCCACCTCTTAAAGACGAGTTGCAAAAACCACCATGGAGATTGGCCCACGGTTGTCATTCATTCATTTAATCATGCAACAGGTATTTTCGGAGAGCCCACCAGGTACGGAGTGAGGCCTTCCCACAGTATGAATTCCTGATGTAAGACCATTATAATCAGTGAGGAAAGACAATTTTAGGCCACTAATCTCTTTTTTTTTCTTTTGTGCTTGATTTTTTTTTCTTTTTAACATTTTATTTATTTGAGAGAGAGAGAGAGACAGAGAGAGAGCACAAGTCAGGGTGGGAGAAGGAGCAGAGGGAGACGGAGAAGCAGACTCCCCACTGAGTGCGGACCGTGATACGAGGCTCCATCCCAGGACCCCGGGATCATGACTAGGCCACTAATTTGTATTATTTGTATCTAATATTTCAAAGTCCTTTGGACTCAATGCCTAGTAACTGTTTCAGATGATTTTTTTGTTTTCTTTTTTAAGATTTTATTTATTTATTTGACAGAGAGAGATCACAAGTAGGCAGAGAGGCAGGAAGAGAGAGGAGGAAGCAGGCTTCTTGCTGAGCAGAGAGCCCGATGTGGGCCTCGATCCCAGGACCCTGAGATCATGACCTGAGCCGAAGGCAGAGGCTTTAACCCACTGAGCCACTCAGGTGCCTCAAATGATTTTTAAGTGGGAAAATGGATAATTCTCAAAGAAGATGGATAATTAGCTTGCTGTGATCGAGCTCTCATGCTAGTTTCCTCTTTTAATTAGGTTTCTAAAGCAGTATGCGCATATATAATTATACAACGTAAGAAATGGGACTCCTTCCCCATGCCCCTGCAGTGTGGCCTTTTCTGGCTTTCAGGCAGATTAAGAGCACAGACCCTGCACTTGAGACAGTCCAGGCTCACTTCCTCCGCCTCACTGTTTACTCTTCACTGCATAGGCCTAGGACAATTTATTTAAACCCTGTCACACAGCAGTCTTCTCATTTGTAGAATGTGTACTGAATAATCCATGTGCAAATGATCCAAATAAGCAAAACCCCTGCTGATTCACTGCTCACTCGCAAAGGTTTGGAATGAGTCACATCTTCAGGGAATAAGCAGGAAGAACTGAGAATTCCTGAGGAAGCCCTGGGAAGTCCCACTGGAAAGGGAACAGGACCTCTCCCACCAGCTGACAGAGCTTGTCTGCCCTCCCCAGCGTGGGACCTGCCAGGAGGGGTGAGCTGGTGGCGCCGGATGTGGGTGGCTGCCGCCCACTTCGCTCTCAGCTCCAAGCCCCAGGGAAATAGAAGTCAGCTTAAAAATGCGTTGTGTTGCTTCATGCCAAGAGGATTCAGGTCAACATGACAGGCCTTTCTTGGTCCAATGGCAATCTTGGCCATAACATAAGCAGCAGGAAATCAAATGTATTTTTGGTTGAATGAGACTTGGGGGAAGTCCGTTGGTCGGTGTGGTTTCTCATGTAGGTGCAGATGTGCCAGCTTGTGGTTTTCCTCACAGAGGAAGTGAGAGGCACAATCAGCTGTGTTCACATTGGACTGAGAAAGGCCTGTTCCTAGAGAAGGCAAAACCACACCCTGCTCACAGATGGTCAGTCCCAACGCCCACCGCCCCCTCCAGGGGTGAGCCTGCCTGCAGCCCCGAGGAGGGAAGCCCTCCTGGACCATCCCTTACTCACAGGTGGCCCTGCTCAGTACCTTGTGGCCCCATCCCCTGGCCATCGCACATTGGGCTGGGAGTTGCCACCTGACCCCAGACCAATCAGAGAGTGGCCTGGTGTCCTGTGAGGTGGTACAGAAGCTCTGCCCAGAGGACAACCTGTCAGCTGACTGGATTCTTATTGCCATTGTCCCTCTCCCTGTGCTAGTTGCCTATTCCCACACAACAAAGTCACCCCGAAACTTAGTGGCTTAAAAACAGTGGCAAATGTCACTAACAGACACAGTTTCTGTAGGTCAGGAATCTGGGAGTGGCTTAGCTGGGTTGCTCTGGCTCAGGTCTCATGAGACCGCAATCAAGATGTGAACTGGGGCTCCATCAGCTGAAGGCTTCACGGGAGTTGGAAGATGTTATCGATAACTGTGTTACCCTAAAAGATATGTTGAAGTCTTAACCCCAGTACCTCAGAATGTGACCTTATTTGGAAATAGGGTCCTTGTAGATACGATTAAGATACGGTCATACTAGAATAGGGTAGCCCCTTAATCCAATGTGACTAGTATCCTTGTAAGAAGAGGAGATAGAAACGCTCAGGGAGAAGGTGCCCGTGTGACGACAGAAGTGAAGATCAGAGGGACACATCCACGAGCCCAGTAACCCTGAGGATTGCTGGCAAATGCTAGAAGAATCAAGGAAGGATTCTTCCCTATAGGTCTCAGGAGGAGCGTGGCCCTGCTAACACCCCGATATTAGACTCTGAGCCTCCAGAACTGTGAGATAGTACATTCCTGTGTTTTTAGGCACCCAGTCTGTGGTACTTTTTAAAGGCAACCCTAGCAAACAACTACCCATCAGCTTGGCTCAGTCCCATGGCTGGCAGTTCGGTGCTGGCTGCTGGAGGCAGCTCAGTTTCTCAACAAAGGGTCCTGTCTGGAGGGCTGTTTGGTTGTCCAACTTGGCAGCTGGCTTTCCCTACAGCAAGTGATCCAAGGGAGGGCAAGGTGGAAGCCACAGTGCCTATAATGACTCAGCCTTACAAGTCATACTTTATCATTTCCATACTATCCTGTCGGGTTACCCAGAACAGCCTTGCTCACGAGGGAGGAAACACAGGACACAGGCCAGGAGGGGAGGGTCACTGGGCACCATCTTTGAGCTGGGCACCACATTCCTCAGTCCAAATCCCACTTCTGTCTCTCATCTCCCTGAAGTTTATAGACTTACCCAACTAGCCCCTTGCCAGTGCTGAGCCCCATGCTGACCCCTCTATGAATCCAGCTCCCTGTTCCAGTCACAGCCAAATTCTCTCAACTCCACAATGTGCTGAGCAGAATCTGGCCTCAGCAATATTACCTTTGCTTGAAATGACCTCTTTTGAGGGGGGAAACACCCCTTCAGGTCCACTCCGTCACAGGCACTTTTGTGCATCTTCTCCCACTGAAGTGATATTTCCTGTGCCCAGTTCCAGAGCCCTTCCTCATCGGGCCATCAGACTTACCCAGGTCCTCTCTGCCAGAACATGACCTGCACTGAGAGTGGCTGCCCCGGCAGTGAGTGACAGCTCTGTGCTGGACGTGGCACATAAACAGCTCCCTTAACCTCTTCCATGGACCTTAAAGAAGGCTTGATACAGCCATCCTGCAGAGGGGGAAAACTGACCAGAGATGCTAGCGAATTGCCCACATGCAGATTAGAGCTGGTGCTGGGATTCAGGTCTTCTTCACTGTGACTATGGGGACCTTCTCTGGGAACAGAGCCAGTATGCTTCTGATCTTTGTGTCTACAGCTCCTGGCACAGCCCCTCTGGCTTATAAAACTGGACTCAGTTCATGTTGATCGCTGAATGGATGAGTGAAAGAATGCAAGTGTGTTTATTTCATTTAGATAGGCTGGAACAACAAAACAGCATTTTCTTTCCCTTTGGACAGTTTTCTCATTTTAGTTTTCTAGCACTAAAGTACAAATCTAACAGCCAAACAGTTAAAAATAAAATTACCAATAGATCTATGAGCACCTGATTTGGCAGAATGAAATTCTTGATACTAAGCCCTTTAAATTCAAGACTTCTTTTGTAGTTTATCTTATGAATCCTGAATTTATTGCCATAAGGTCCCGATGTGATAACTAAAGATACTACTACACTGACGTAAAGACACTGCCTTTCTCATTTCCATACTCTAAATATTCCTACAGAACATGAGGTCAGCATTGTACATTTTTTCCGAGTATTGGAATGTGACAGTTGAACAGTTAGAACAGCGGTGTTCTAAAATGATCCCTGAATAAGCAAATAAAGACAACATTACATACAGTGTGATTTTAAGAAAATATATACCTGGAAGTTCTAATTCCTTAGAAATTACTAATTCAGCTATGGATATCTTGCTACTGTCATAACATCAGATATGAAAATTATTGGCTCTATGTAAAACATCATACTAGAAATCAGTTTGTTGTCACATAAGACAACCTTTAGAGAGAGCTTACCATCTAGGACTCATTTAAACACAGGATTTATGGGGCGCCTGAGTGGCTCAGTCGTTAAGCATCTCTTTCCGCTCAGGTCATGATCCTGGAGTCCCAGGATCAAGCCCCACATCAGGCTCCCTGTTCTGCAAGAAGCCTGCTTCTCCCTCTCTTACTCCCCTCTGCCTGTATTCCCTCTCTAGCTGTGTTTCTGTCAAATAAATAAATAAAATCTTTAAACACAGGATTTACACACACACCCCAAAACAAATCCGTGAAACATATTGTGGCAGTCAAGGGCGCCTGGGTGGCTCAGTTGGTTAGCGACTGCCTTCGGCTCAGGTCATGATCCTGGAGACCCGAGATCGAGTCCCACATCGGGCTCCCTGCTCGGCGGGAAGCCTGCTTCTCCCTCTCTCACTCCCCCTGCTTGTGTTCCCTCTCTAGCTGTGTTTCTCTCTGTCAAATAAATAAATAAAATCTTAAAAAAAAAAAAAGGTATTATGGCAGTCAATTTTCCAAAAATGGCTGCAATCTTTCCAATTTCACTTGCTCTTCCAAAACTTTGCCAGTCTCGATCAAGAGGTGGGGTCTATGCTCCTTCCCTGGACTCTGGGTGGGACTTTGTGACTGCCTCCATGACTGCAGTGTGGCAGTCGTGAATGACGATATGGCTCCTGTCTGTTCCTCTCTCTCTCTCGGGGATCTCACTCTTGGAACCCAACCACACTCTGAGGGAAAACAGAGCACATGGGGAGACTCATGTGAGAGAAAGTGAGGTCCCTCACCCTCTGCCCCAGTTCAGCTCCCAGCCGACAGCAGAGCCAGCTTCTCAACCATCTGACGGAGTTCTCGGATCCAACAGCCCTCAGAGAACAACCCAGTGAGTGGAGCAGAGGTGAACCTCCTCCACCTTGCGCTGACCAAGTTGCAGATTCATGAGCAATATTAAGCGGTTATTTTAAACCATTAAATTTTGAGGTGGTTTATTACCTATGATAGAATGACTCAAACCAACCATAGAAGTCTTGTCAAACTTCAGGGTGTGCAGGCCCTGCCGGTCGCGGCAGGTATTTGGGTCTCAATGGGCAATGGTTAGAGTATTAAGCAGAAGAGTAGTCAATTAAAGATTCTGTTGGCTCTTAGTGGGGTTTCCGGACACCCTACTCCTTCCTGAGTCAGTCACACCTCATGACCAGCCATGAAGACACACCAAAGGACTATGATAAGTGGCAATTTAAGGGAAAATTATGTTTAAGATTTATAATAAAATAGCAATTTAAGGGAGAAAGTAATTCTTTGGGATTATCCATTTTGATATTTTCTAATATAATGTTACATCAGTTTTTAGGATATGTCAGAATGAAGGGGTAAAAAGAACCCCTACATTTGCAGATAACAGAAAGGCATTTGTTTTCACTAACATACAAATCTTTGAAGAATAGTTGTAGCCCAAAAATTTCAGCAACTATCAAAAAAAACTAAGGATGTGTCCTCTGAATCGCAATGTGCTGAGTACTGGGGGGTGAATCATACAGGGAGTGTGAAATATGTAAGGATAATTACTGGGGTGATGGAATATCGAGACAAAAAGATATAATAAAAGTCACTACTTTAGCATTACAAATGAATCTAAAAAGGGTGAAGAATTTCATTGTTTTGTAATTAGTACACCACAGTAGGCTCCTATTCCACAGGCCCTGATAAAATTCTGTTTCAGACCTTTCTGAGCGACACAGGCAATGTGTGCTGAATGTTTAAATGGATGTGTGTCACCAGAGTTGTTCTTGCAAGGTAGCACAACAAAAATACAAATAAACCAAGAAATAATATTTTTAAAGTTCTGGCTTAAGAGTACAGAGTTGCAGCATGACCTGGGGTACCTTTGCTCGCCTCTTCAGGTCTAAGGTCCCGTCTATAAAAGGTCCTTCCTGTAAAAGTCTCCAACCATTCTTGGAGACTCTTTTTCCTGTGTTCTTTCTAGTGGTAAATAAGGAAATAAACAGCATCCACATTTGACAGGGAAGCTCTTACAGAATACTTTGTAAAACAAATAAAATAAAGACTTAATTTGTAATATGAATCATCTATCCCCCAGGGTTCTTCCCAACTCATTCATTATTTAGATTTTCATAATCATGTTATTAACTATTGCTGAATAATAGTGCTAACTACTCTGAAATATAGTAACTTGAAATAACCATTTTAATTTGCTCATGGCTCGTGTGTCAGGAATTTGGAAAGTCCACAACAGCTCGTCTCTCTAGAGCTAGAGTGAATGGGGCTAGAGCTCCCACTTCCAAGATAGTCCCTCCAGTCCCATATTTGGCATACTGATGGGAGGCAGCCGCAGACTCTGCTGAGCCTCTCCATCTGGGTCTCCAGCGCAGTGATCTCAGGATTGCCAGATTTCTAAAACGGACCTGTGTTAGAAGAGACAGGAAGTTTCTGAAGGCTCGGGCAACAACAGCTCTTCTATCAAATCTGATTGGTAAAGTTGCTGTAGAGTCCATCTGCACTCAAGGGGAAGAAATACAGACACCACCCATTGGTAGGAAGAGTGTAAAAGAATCTGTGGCTATTCTAAATCCACCTCAAAACTGTATTGATACGTTTTTTTTTTTTTTTTTTTTTTATTGAGTCTTTTGGGCAGAGTGACTCATTTAATCCTTCCCCTAACTCTACGAGACAGAGATCTTTATTATCCAAATATTATAGGTGAGGAAACTGATACAAAGACGTTAAACCACTGGCTCAAGGTGTGTGAGCCAGGCTTTGGTAAATTAATGGATTAAGTAGGTTATTTCTTACAATTTCATGTAATTATTAACAGAATGACAAAGCATATTGCAAGTGCTGTGCAAGAATGTAGACTTTCCATACTTCAGGTAAACACCCTCTCTCAGGTGTGGATGGTCCCAGTTGCCTTTTTGATGTGAGTCTATGGGTCCAGATGGTGCCCATGGGTGAGTAAAGGGTTGCTCAAAGCCACCTTCTGCAGGAATCTTTCTTCCCCGACTGCGTTATGTTGATAACCTCACTGAAATCTATTGGCCATAGATTAATGGGTTTATGTCTAGACTCAATTATATTCGTTTGATCTCTTTATCTGTCTATTCTTGAGCAAGTACCACATTGTCCTGATAACTGCAGCGTTATAGTAAGTTTAGAAATTAGGAAGTGGAATTCAGTCCTCTTTGTTCTTATTAAAATTGTTTTGGTATTCTGAATCCTTTGCAGTCCCTTATGAATTTTAGGGTCAGCTTGTCAGTATCTGTCAAAAAGGCAATGGAATTTTCATAGGAATTGCATTTAAAATATTGTTAAATTTAGCAATATTCCCTAAGGTGATCTACCATTTTAACAATATTGTCTTCCAACTCATGAACACAAGATGTCTTTCCATTTACTTAGTCTTTACTTTTTCAATGATGCTTTATAGTTTTCAGTGTACAAGTTTTATACTTTTTTTGTTAAATTTATTTCCAAGTATTTTTTTATTTTCCTGGACGTTATAAATGGAATTTTTAATTTCATTTTTGGATTGTTCACTGCAAGTGTATAAAAATACAATGGATTTTTGTATCCAGCAACCTTGCTGAACTCATCAGCACTAAAACTTTTTGGGGTGGTTTCCTTAGGATTTTCTACAAACAAGATCATGTTATCTACAAATAGTTTAACTTCTTCCTTTTCAATATGGATGTCTTTTTTTTCCTTCCCAATTGTTCTAGCCTGAACCTCTAGTACAATGTTGAATATATGTGAGGAGTTGATATCCTTGACTTGTTCCTGATCTTAGATGGAAAGTTTTCATTGTTCATCATTAAATATGATGTTAGTTATGGGTCCTGTCTGTAAAAGGTCATACATGCTCTTTATCAGGTTGAGTAAATTTGCCCTTCTTGTTATCATGAGAAAGTGTGGGACTTGTTAAAGGCCTTTTCTCCATCAGTGGAGATATTCCAGTGCCCCCTCCCCTTTATTGTATTGATACTATATTGTGCTTTACATTGATTTAATTTTGTATGCTGAAACGATCTTGCATTTCTTGGATAAATCCCACTTGGTAATGGTATATAACAATTTTTATGGGTTGATAGGTTCTGACGGTATGTTTTTGATGATTTTTACATCTTCATGAGGATGTTCATGGTGTACAATACTTTTTAGATAGTGATAAATTCAGTTTAATTGGATTAAGAATTTTTACATCCATAATCAGAAAAGATATTGGTCTGTTGTGTTCTTTTCTTGTGATACTTTTGTTTGGTTTTAGTATCTACCCCAAAGTGAGTTGAGAAGTATTCCTTCCGTTTCTTAAAAAAAAAAGTCTGTGAAAAAAGACTGGTATTTTTTTAAGGTTTTATTTGGGAGTGAGGGAGGGAGTGCACAAGAGCAGGGGGTGGGGTGGTGGGGCAAAGGGAGAGGGAGAAACAGGCTCCACACTGAGCAGGGAGCCTGACTCCTGGTTTAATCTCAGGACCCTGAGATCAGGGCAGAGCTGAAGGCAGAGGCTTAACTGAGTCACCCAGGTGCCCTTAAGACTGGTAATTCTTTAAACATTTTGTAGAATTCATCACTGAAGTCCTTTGGTCCTGGACTTCTCTTTTTGGAGTTTTTTTGATTACTAATTCAATGTCGGGCTCCCTGCTCGGCGGGAAGCCTGCTTCTCCCTCTCTCAGTCCCTCTGCTTGTGTTCCCTCTCCAGCTGTGTTTCTCTCTGTCAAATAAATAAATAAAATCTTAAAAAAAAAAAAAAAAAAAAAAAAAAAAAGAAAGGGAGAGTGAGTGTACCAGCAGGGGGATGGGTAAGAGAAGGAGAAGCAGACTCCTGGCTGAGCAGGGGTCCTACCCTCATGCAGGGCTCCATCCCAGGACCCTGAGATCATGACTTGAGTTGAAAGCATCCACTTAACCAAAGAGCCACCCAGGTATCCCAGATTTAGTATATCTTCTTGAAACAGTTTTGTTAGTTTTTCTAAAAATGTGTCTCTTTCATCTAGAGTAGCAAATGTGCTGGTATATAATTCATATTATTCTCTTGTAATTCTTTTTATTTCTATGAAGTTAGTAGAATGTCCCCTTTTGTGATTTCAGTAACTTGAGTGTTCTTGTTTTTCTTTGTTACTTTCACTACAGATTTATCAGTTGTGCCCATCTTTTAAAGGAATAACTTTGATTTTTAATGTTTTTAAATCTCTACTTCATTTATTTCTGCTCTAATGTATATTATTTTCTTTCTTTTGCTTGCTTTGGGTTTAGTCTGTTCTCCTTTCTTCCAATTTTTTTTTTAAAGATTTTATTTATTTGACAGAGAGAAACACAGCCAGTGAGAGAGGGAGAAGCAGGCTTCCCGCCGAGCAGGGAGCCCGATGTGGGACTCGATCCCGGGTCTCCAGGATCATGACCTGAGCTGAAGGCAGTCGCTTAACCAACTGAGACACCCAGGCACCCCCTTTCTTCCAATTTTTTAAGGTCAAAGATTAGGTTACAGATTTGATTTACAGCTACATTTCCCAGTAAGCACTGCTTTCACAGCATCTCTTAAGTTTTGGAATGTTGTATTTTTGTTTTCATTTATTTTGAAATATTTTCAACTTACTTCTTGACCTGTTGGTTATTTAGGAGTGCAGCCACCACAGCTTTCTTTTGGTTGCTGCTTATATGGTATTTATGTTATCATCGTGTTGTTTTCAACTTGTGTTGTTGAATGTAAAGCATGTCTCTTGCAGAGAGCATACAATTGGATCACATTTTATATTCATTTGGTTAATCTCTATCTTTAGAGTTTTAGTTACATTTTTAAAAATATTTTATTTATTTATTTGACACAGAGAGAGATCACAGGTAGGCAGAGAGGCAGGCAGAGAGGAGAAAGCAGGCTCCCCACCGAGCAGAGAACCAGATGTGGGCCTCAATCCCAGGACCCTGAGATAATGACCTGAGCCAAAGGCAGAGGCTTAACCCTCTGAGCCACCCAGCCATTTTCTCTTATGTCTTTTTTTGTTCCATTCCTGGCTTATTTGTGTTAGGTATTTTCTAGGGTACCATTTTAATTCTCTTATCTTTTCTTTTATATTTTATAGTTATTTCCTCAGTTTTTGTCCTGGGGATTGACAACTAACTTCTTAATTTCTAAAAATCTAGTTCAGATTAATAAAACAAAATTTCAGTACTACACAAACCTTTTCTCTTATGTAGCTTGAATATTTCCTGTACCTGTCACAAATTATATATATTTGCTGTCACAAATTATACTTTTATGCACTATGTACCTATAAACACAGATTTATAATTACAGCTTTATGCAGCTTTTAAATCAGGAGTAAAAAAGAGTTACAAAAATACATCTATATCTTGTCTTTTAAATTTACTTTGCTGTTACCTTTACTGTTGGTCTTTATTTCTTTGTGAATTTGAGTCATTATCTAATGCTCTCTCATGTCAGTCTGAAGGACTCCCTTTAGTACTTCTTGTAGGGCAGGTCTGCTAGTGATAAATTCTGTTTTTGCTAATCTGATGTTTTAATTTGTCCTTCATTTTTGAAGGATAATTGTCCTGGATATAGAATTCTTGATCAACACCATTTTTCTTTCAGCAGCTTTAATAGGTCAACCAACTACCTTCTGACCTCCATAGAGTCTGATGAGAAACTAGCTATTAATCTTATTGAGGATTCTTTGTACATGAGTTTTTTCTTTTTGCTTTGAAGATTCTTGTTTTGTCTTCTGATAGTTTCATTATGTGTGTGGGGTAGATCTCTTTGAATTTGTTCTACTTGGTATTGAGCTCTTTGAATTTGTACATTAACATTTTTCAAACTTGGTAAGTTTTTAGTCATATTTCTTCAAATATCCTTTCTGTACCCATTTCTTTTCTTCTTCCAGGACATCCCTTATGTGTATGCTGGTCTGTTCGTGTCACCACAGGTCTCTGAGATTATGATTCTCCCCCCTTCCCAACAAACATATTCCTTAGACTGGATAGTAACAACTGACATACTTTTAAGCACTGACTCTTTCTTCTGCCTACTCAAATCTAATATTGAGGCCCTCTATTTCAGCTATTGCATTTTTCCAAATCCAGAATTTCCATTTGCTTTTGAAAATGGAAATTTTTAAAAAAGATTTTATTTACTTATTTGACAGAGCAAGAGTGCAGAAGTGGGGAAGCAGGCTCCCTGCCAAGCAGGGAACCCAGTGCAGGCCCCGATCATGACCTGAGCCAAAGGCAGATGCTTAACCATCTGAGCCACCCAGGCACCTCTAAAATATAGTTTTTTTAAAAAAATATTTTATTTATTTGACGGAGAAGCTCCCTCACTTACTCCCCCTGCTTGTGTTCCCTCTCTGGCTGTGTTTCTCTCCGTCAAGTAAATAAAATCTTTAAGAAAAAAAAAAAAAAAGAAGATTTTATCCACTTATGAGAGAGAGAGAGAGAGAGAGAGAGAGAGTATGTGAGCAAGTGTGGGGGAGGAGTAGAGGGGAAGGGCGAGGGAAAGAATCCCAAGCCGACTTGATCCCATGACCCGGGGACCATGACCTGAACCGAAACTAAGAGTCAGTTGCTCAACCAACTGAGCCACCCAGGTGCCCCTAAAATCTAATTTCTATATTATTTATTGATATTTTCTATTTGGTGAGGTATTTAAAAAATATTTTCATTTAATATTTTAAACATGGTTTCCTTTAGCTCCTTGAACATAATTTCTTTGTCTAGTAAGCCCAATGTCCTTGAAGGACAGTTTTTGACTGCTGTTCCTGTGTATGGGCCATCCATTGTTTTTTTGCATATCATAATCTTTTGTTAAAAACTGGACATTTTAAATAGCGTAGCAACTCTGGAAATCAGATTTATCTCCCTCCCCAAGATTTGTTGTTATTGCTACTTGTTAAAGTTATTTAGTGACTTTTCTGAAAGAATTCTATAGGGTCTGTATACTTTGTTATGTGTGGCCAATGAAATTTTTACTCAGCTTAGCAGCCAGCTAATGATCAGAGACTTCCTTAACCACCTGTAACAACAACAAAAAAATCTCCTAGTTTTTGCAAAGGGGGAGTGTGTATGTGTGTTAAGGAATGCCTTCATACCTCAGCCTAGCACCTGAAAATTGGCTTTCACTTCTTCTTTGTGCAGAGCCTCAAAATTAGCCACAGGTAAGGGTCTTCCACAGGTGGCCACAGCTCTTATGTGTGCACATGGCATTCTAGATTCCTAAAACGATGCCAGTGCTTTCCAAAGCTCCTATGGATTTTGATTCCCGCAGCTTTTCCTTTTAAACTCTTTGGTTAATCTGTTGCTTGCCTCAGCTCTTATTAATCACCTAAAGTACAACATTAAAATTCTTGCCTAGGGCACCTGGGTGACTCAGTTGGATAAGTGACTGCCTTCGGCTCAGTTCATGATCCTGGAGTCCTGGGATCAAGTACTGCATCAGGCTCCCTGCTCAGTGGGCGTCTCCTTCTTCCTCTGACCTCCCCCTTCTCATGCTCTCTCTCTCTCTCAAATAAATAAAATCTTTAAACAAAACCAAAACAAAATAAAAAAACCCTCTTGCCTATAATTGTTTCAACACACACCTCCCCAGGGAGAATACTTTTCATACTGGGTCCACTCTGAGCTCAACTGCAGACAGCCTTGGAAGTGAGGCATTCTGGAGAACTATCAGATAGACCAAATAATGGCAACTCTTTGGGAATGAGGCTTTCAAAGAGCTCTAGCTTTGTTTTGTTCTCTCTTGTGATCACTAAGCTACACCAGGAATGTGGTGTCAAGGCTACCGCAGAGTTGGAATGAGGAATGCCACTGGAGCAAGTTGAAATGCCAAAGGTCACTGTTCTTACTGAGACTCAAATTCTTTTCTCTGCCATTTTCACTGACATCAGCTGGTATACACTATTTGACCACTTAAAAGTGTCTATTCCTATTAGTCGCCTAACTGCAAGCAATCGATGGCCTTTCCCTCCCTGCCCCCACACATTTACTGCTACCTCTAAGTGGATAAAGACAAAGCTCTTCTCCAGAAGTCCCTGTCACTTAAATTCTCTTCATTCACATTTTCTTGGATTTTGGCATTTCTTAAAATGAGTATCAGAACCACAAGCAACTTTTCTCTCATGTGTGCTATGGCCTGACATCTTTGTGGTATACATAAGGGCTCAAAAGCAGGTCATACAAGAAGCAGGTCATCAAGTAAAAAAATGCATTTTTATTATTTCTACTAGGTCTCAAACAATGTTACAGCACTGCTGTTATTTTGGGTACCAGAAATGAACCGACTTCTTGTTTTGTGGGGAGAAGAGGCTGGCAAACTATGACATTAGCTTGATGCTCAAGTCTTAGAGCTTAGTGTTAACCTATTCAATCCTAGGCATTGTACCATCTTCATTTCTAGCTGAAGATGAAGAGTTACATGCCATGGACTGGAGATGGCTGACCCAGCAGGCATCTAAGAAACACTTTCAATCAATCCAGATCAAATGATAACCTATCTCTATTTAAATGACAACTGATCCCTAGGTTGACCCATGCCAGGCTTTTGGGTTAAGTAACCTCAGTAGAATCCTAAGGTTTGCTTGTGGATTAGCTCACCCTCTCCATCTATTCTTTCTTGCTTTTATTAGTTTCTTTAACATTTCTCCACATTCTCAGCAAAATTTGTGTTTCACATCAGAATTTTTGTGTAATCCCATAGTGTACAAACGGGCAAGGCAGTCTTTATCCTCAAGGATCTCCCCCAAATACCAAAATCTCAAATAGTTATGCAATTATTCTCACAAATCTTTCTTTGTAACATAATCACCATTATTCTTCTTGTCTGTCTCCCCAACTAAAACATAAGCCTCCTGATGGGACTTTACCAGGTTCATTGCTATCCCCCTGGTGTAGTTCCAGTATTTATATGGAGCTTGTCACAGGATATGTACTCACAAAGTGTTTGCTAATGAGCTAAATAGGTCTTAAAAGTGAAAAAGCAACTTTTCTTTACGTTTAGAGGAGGGTAGAAGAGGAAAAAATATTTTAAGATTAAATTACTGGCTTTTCGAGTTAAGGAAATACTAGTCAGCCTGTACCTCAGTCCTAAGAGAGAAGACCAGTAAAAATCCTGAGAAGAGCAAGAGTAGTAAAAAACCAAACAAAACACAAAGAAAATGAGGACACAAAAATGAGGAACAAAGTGGAGAAATGGAGACTACAAATGCCAGGGAGGGGGAGCACCTGGCTGGCTCAGTCAGTGGAGTGTGCAACTCTTGATTTTCAGGTTGTGAGTTTGAGTCCCACGTTGGGTATAGAGATTACTTAAAAATAAAATCTTAAAAAAAGGCAAGCGCTGGAGAGGGGGAGATGGAGAAATGATCCAGAGAGTGGAGTGCTGTATGGACCAGTGTTTTATTTTGAAAGTAGTCACTAACCAAGCTTTACTTCCATTAGACTGGGCTCTGGTTTGGAAGGGATGGTCACAGTAAGACCACAAGAAGGGACTGGTGCTATATTCTCATGGAATTTTAGGTAAGGTAAAAGGTTGATTCTTCACCTTTGGAAAAGAGCAAATCCAACACCAGTTCTGCACTGTCAAAGAACTTCACAATTTGAGATATATTTTTGCTACCTAGTTTTACATCTTAACTACCTGCACCAGAACAGATTCCACAAGAAACGAATGAACAGGCAAAAAGCAAAGACTACGAAGAATGCCTATGGACAAACTGAAAACAATGACTGGTTTGCTCAGGGCTAAGTGAAATGTGGAAACTGAGCTCAACCTATCCTTTCCCAACAGGCAGAGTCAAAATGGCCCCAACCCACCGTGGTTTGGCTTGGCCTTATGATTTGCTCTGGCCAGGGCAGGGCAGTATTAGCAGATGTGATGCATGCGGAAGCATAAACTGTGTTTGTGTGATCGGCTTGCCTTCTTGTGCTTTTGTCCTCATCACGGAGAACTTCGAGACAACTTCTGCAGTCAAGGCTGAAGAACACAGATGGAGTAGACCCAAGTCTGTCAGCCAACCTGCAAAGGCATGAGTCAGAATGATTAAATTGAGATTTGGGGTAGCAAAAGCAACTGAAACATTAGTACGCATCTTTCTCTTAGACTCATCCTAAGGGCAAATCTTGTTACCTCTTCCTTCACTGCTACATGTCCAGAATAGCACACTTTCTGGTAATTAGCAGATGTGCAGTAAATACCTATTGTGGTCACATTTACATTTCTTCTAAACTTAGTGACTTAGGAGAATAAAACTGAAAGAAACTCACATAAGTTTAGTTGTAAAGCATGTGGTTGAACTTCATTCAGAATTACCAATTTCAGTAAGGACCAGAAAGCATGTTAGAGGCTGTTAGGTGGTTAAGAGCCCGGACTATGGAAATGACTGCCTGGATTTAAATCTAGGCTTCATGAATTACTGACCAGGTGATCTTGGGCAAGTTACTTCACCTCTCTGCCTCATTCCTCATCTGTTAAATGGTACTAATAATAGCATCTATCTCACAGGATAGTTGTGTGGATTAAGAGATGTATTTCAATTATTTACAACCTCATCCAGTACATGATAAACATTTATAGGCATTCTGAGTTATTATTACCACATAAGATAATTTTGAGCAAGGTTATTAAAGTCCTCTTTGCCTGCTCCTCCAATCACCTATTTATATCTTTTTGTTCTCACTTGTTATCTCATCTCTGTACATGTGTATAATTAGCTCTTTTGTAGGTTTGCATGGTCTTTTTGTGCTCTGGAGTGCTAAATGCTGATACCTATTCCATCCTCTCTCTTCCACCAACCCATTTTACAAACTACTGATTTTGTTCTTTTCATCTAATATAGCATTTGCCCCTTTCTCTACCTGCTCAAAGCATAGCTGACATTCCTCAATGTCCAGCCTAAATGTCATCTCTTCAGGAAGCCTGTTCTGATCTTCTTTTTGAAAGTCATCTTTCTCTGACCTTCTTTAGTAGTTCATCTCTACCTTAATTACAATTTTATACTTTCTATTTTCAGGTATATGTCTTTCCATGATGAGACTACACCTCCTAGAGGACACCACAATTTCTAGGATCACTTTCTGGGATCATTTTCTGCCCATTCCCACCCTCAAGTACATGGCAGGCAAGCAATAAATATTTGTTGAATGAATGTATTTGAGAAGCCCACTTAGGTTCATCTAAATTTTAAAACAGACTTTTATTGAGAGGTCATCAAGTTTATAAAGAAAGGTTAAAAACTCGCTGGAATACTAATTAGACATTAAAAGATAAAGAAGTTTGCATGTAAAAAAGAAAGACACTCATTTATTGCATTAAAAATCTTTATTTCATTTAAAAGGTCCAATATAAGCCAAATTAAACCCCAAATTGACAGCTATACTTAGAGCTCCTGAACTAAATGGCACTGTTTGAGTTGAGTGTCTTGTTAAAGGAAGTCATTTGTTATTACCATTACCCCCAAAGTAGTTCTAGAGAAGAAGCTGGTATTACCATAATACACATCAGATATTTCAGATGTCATCTTTCATGCAGAAGTTAAAAAAGCAAACAGGCTTTTCTGTTCTGAGTATAAAAACCATTACAGAGCAGGCAGGGCCTGAATGCTTTTGACATACAAGGTGTAACTATAAAGGAACTTACTGTGCTGCTGTGTTCGTTCACTGAAGTTGTCCATGTACATACTCCAATACTAGAGCTGTTCAAATACTATTTGCACTAGAAGTTGGGGATTTCCCCTCATTAGGTGCAGATGAAAGGGACTGGCTGATCAAGCTGGACTATCACAAAATGCAATCACAAAGCAATGAAACAGATTTCCTAGTGGGCAAGTGATTGAAAGAACCACCTCACAAATATTTTCAGTAATAGCATCATTTACATAAAGTGATGCAAGATCTAAGTTCTGCCATGTGTGAGGATATGTTAAAAACAGCTTGTTACTTTACAGCTACACCTTGGATTTCATTAGATGGGTAAATCTAACTGTGTTTAACGAGTCCTTCTGGGAATCACTTCAGCAGATAAGTCAAACAGCCTGTAAAAGAGAAGACATGGCAGAGGGCGAGATTCATCCTCCCAACATTCTTGTGTTCTCTTGGAGGACAGAGACCCGGGCCCAAGGACAGAAGTTACCAGGAAGGAGGCTTCAACTCCATCTAAGGAAGACCTTTCTAACAGTTAGAGTTGCTTGACAACTGAATGGACTGCTTGGTGAGGTAGAGTCACTGGAAGTGTTCAAGGTGGAAAGATCACCCTTGTAGAAGGGACTCCTGCATTTGTTAAGAGGTTAGACTGGATGAACCTCAGGTCTCTTTCAATTCTGAGATTCTAGAAAATTCCCTCAGGGAATTCAGAAGAGAATTCCTAAAAGGAAAGAGAAAGCACACATATGTATACTTTTAGAATCCTCTTGAGTTTTTTTTTTTTTCAAAAGGTACAATAGAAAATGTAGTCCACTGTCTTTAAAATGCAAATTCACCTTCCTACCACTAATAATTAGGAAGGGTCCATTTATGACTTCTTTATATTATAAAGAAAAGATGGAGGATTACATTTATAATTTCTGCAAATATTTTAGAAAAAAATGCTTAAAATCTAGTACTCAATGCCCTAGAAACTTTATAGATTTTTAGGTAATATGCACAGATACAAATACATTATTCATTAAATACAACTCACATCTGTGTTTTATTATACTCTAAAATATACAGGAATCTTGATGTACTGAAAGAGTGCAAGTAAATACAGTATTCAAGCAGTCACTATTTCTATGTACATGCTCATTAATTCTTCAAAAACCCCACAAAATTATCAAATAGATCAAAATACTGTTCTGTGTTTTCACACTTTATATTCAGAAAAACCAGCTGAAATTTACAATGTCATAAAGTTTCCAGTTTTCACAATACAAAAAGGATAAAATGAAATTGCGTTATCATGTGAAAATTTATGGAACTTTACCCAGATCTGTAAGACCTCCTACATATGTGAAATCATTCTTACTGGGAAAGTAACAGTTATAGGAAAAGCAGAACCATATAAATTGTTATTTAAAAGCCTAAATATCAGCCTTTCTCTTTCTGTATTTGAAAGGCAGTCTTCCTATTCAGCAGGCAATTGCTTTGTTCTCCAAGTAGTAGCTTGTTTAAATCTGAGTAGGACCCAATACAGAAATGCCTTCCAAGAGGCTCGATGATGTTAACTTATCAATAACAAAGGATTTTTTTTCTCTTTGATTATTCACTAAACAGTGAAAACAAAGATCCCCCAATCCACTGTTGAGGCACAAAAGTTAACGTAGGTGATGAAGGTGTACCATCCAAAGTAGCAAGTTCGAAAACTCCATTCCTCAGGACCACTTAGCTACAACAGGGTGAAAACAACCTGTTTTTTTATTTCCTGAAATTTTCTTCAAGGAAATTCTTTACATTTTCAAATAAAAATAGTTCAATTTTAAACCTAAACCATTCAAAACTGGGCAACGATGGCTTGACCCCAATCTACCTCATGTCTACATCACAGATATTTTCACCCTGACTGTACTCAGCCAGCTGTTTTTTAATTCTATTATAAAAGTTGGAATTTTTAAATTTTTATGTTAAAGAAAAAATGTAAAAATACATTTGCTTTCTCTCATGGTTTAATACAGTATTTGAAGGCTTTCAGATGTTCTCTTTTAAAAAAAAAATAATCAACATTTAAAACCAAATCTCAGCTTCATTTTTCAGAAATACTAAAGTTTGAACTTTTAAGTTACTTGGTCCTTTGGCAATTTGCTGTGCACATTATGCCTACCATACCAAACTTTTATTGCCCTTAAATTTAGTTGTAGTTTTATTGGTAAAATTTAAATCTAGTGTCCTTATCTCTTCTTTTACAATAGTGTTGCTTGTATAAGCAGATTAGGGTGCACAGTGTCCCAAATTATTCCTGGCACTGCAAAACCAAATTAAATAATTCCACAAAGTAATTTGACATCAAAGTGTTTTCCTCTGGTCAAGTCTATTTCAAGATTGTAGAAGTTCCTTTTGCAAAACTTGCCTTTAAAACTCTTCTTCCTAATGTCAGCACATTTCTCATATTTGCTCACTCTGCGATCTTTCCTCTTAGGTTGCATTTGTACGTGAATAAGAAAGTGCCTTTTTCCTGAAAAAGCACAACCTGAAGCATTAGTGTCAGAACTCCTCACTCAGACCTCTGGCTCAGCCTCTTAGTAGGTCTCGGAATCAGAGTCATTGAGCTCGTCCACATCGGTGTATAAGTACTCCTGTTCCCCGCCAATGTTGTTGAAACTGCAATAGGAGCTAGGTTCATTCCTCATGATGGGCAAGGCTTCAAAGCTGACTGTTTTTGAGGTGTTGGTATAACGGTTAATGGCATTGAAAGTCAGGGATGACAAAGGGCTACTTGATGAGACAGGCATCATGGTGGCCAAAATGAGAGCTAGGCAATCAGCCACATCCTTATTGGGAGCACAGGCCAAAGCTGGGGTATAGCCTAGAATTAAAGATAAAATTTCAGTAATTAAACATCCAGAGATAAGGAAATAAGCCTAATAGTCTTTAGTTCTAGACAGTTTAAATTACTTGGTTTATAATAAATTGGTTTAATAGAATGATTCAGAAATTTCCAATCAGAAGAGTAAAGTCCTAGAAATTTAGGGTGGGAGGAGGCCATATTTATATATATATAAATATATAAAATATATATATAAATATATAAAAAACTATATATATATAAAACTACATATATATATATATTATATATATATATATAGTTATAGAAGAGGAAACTGAGACCCAGAGATGGATGATTTCTCTTAAGATCTCAAAACTTACCCATGACCACCTAAATTCACATAAGATACAGAGCTAGGATTAAAACAAAACACAAACAAAAACCCTCAGACTGATCAAGCTTTCTTCAGAATGGTGGAAGAATCTTGCCACTTTGTAGTTATATTTAGTGCTTACATACTGAGAAATCTAAATGTGTACAGATTCATAAATGAAGCATTGAGCAGGTGCTCAAAGATGTGTTCAGTCACTGGAATATTTGGCTGTTGATCAACATTTCTCTTAGGGACACAGAACACTGAAGAAAAACAGGGATAAACAGGTAAACTTTAAAAACTCCTAAGTCAAAACAATTTTATTTTTTTAAGATTTTATTTATTTATTTGACACAGAGGAGATTACAGGCAGGCAGAGAGGAAAGCAGAGAGAGGAGGAAGCAGGCTCCCTGCCGAGCAGAGACCCCGATGTGGGCCTCGATCCCAGGACCCTGAGATCATGACCTGAGCCGAAGGCAGAGGCTTTAACCCACTGAGTCACCCAGGCGCCCTCAAAATAAATGTTTTAACTCTTCCTTTCTTTACAAGACTGACTTTACCCTTAAGGCACCACAAAGTATCAACAAACTGAGTAAGCTGACATTTGGTACCCTGGCTGGTACAAGACCCTGTCTTGAAGATGAAGTGACAGAGAAGATGGTGAGAGCACATCAAGTGATACAAAGCTTTCATTATCCCATATAGAACTCTAGCAGCAAATGTCTTAAGGTTTTAATTTAAAGCTTCATTTTCTGTTGCATATCTGGAAAGTTTTCCCTATTACTATATATACAAATGCTTTGGCTTTCACACTCATATATGTGTATGTACAGGTGACCCTTGAACAATGGGGGGTGGCAAGGGGAAAGACTAGGGACACAAACCCGTGCATGGTCGAAAATCTATGTACAACTTTTAACTCCCCAAAACTTTACTACTAATAGCCTACTGTCAACTGGAAGCCTTACCAGTAACATAAAACAGCTAGTTAACATACATTTTATATGTTCTATGTATTATAAACTGTATTCTTAAAGCTGGAGAAAAGAAAGTCATGTGAAAAAGAAAACATTTATAGTACTGTAAAAAAAAAATTCCTCTATTAAATGACCCATGTAGTTCAAACTTGTGTTGTTCAAGGGCCAACTGTATATATTATATAATTTTTTATTTATTATTTATTTTATAATCTTTAAAATAGCTAAATGATTTATAAAAAAAATAAACATTTATGTAACCACTATCCAGATTAAGAGAATATTACGAGCATACCAGGAGCCCCACATGCCCCTACTAATCACTACCCCTTCTCTCTCTTCCACAAAGGTAGCTACTATCCTGACTTATGTGGTAATCATGGCTGTGCTTTTCTTTCATAAATGAAAGAAATTCATAAATGCTTATATTTATATTCATAAATGCTATAGGTTAGTTCTGACTTTTTTGAACTGAATATAAATGGAATTATATAGTACGTATTATTTTGTATCTGGCTTCTTTCACTTAACTTGTCTGTGAGATCTATCCATGTTGTTGTACATAACTATAGTCAGTTCATTTTCATTTTTATATATTCCATTATTGTGATTATACCATGGTGTAGTTATCCATTCTAGCTACTGGACATTTGGCTGTTTCCTGTTCTCCTATATATTTTTAATCATGTTATATTAGCCTTGAGAAGGAAGAAGTATTTTTTTCCCCTTCATAAACCTCCCCCATCCTTAAGGGTCAGAGAACAACTGATGCTCCTGCAAACCTGACAGGAGTGACCAAAGGGTGTGCATTTTTTAATTAAACCCTGTTTACTCAAAATGAAAGAGCTCTTTTTCAAAAGCTCTTCTGTAAGCCTGAGGGTGCCTGCTGGACTATAAGCAGAACAACCCCTTAGACAGGCCATGATGCCTTGGATGAGAGTGAGGGTGTGGGGAGAAGAGCATCTCAGAAGTGCTCTGTAGTTGGAATCTGACAAAAAGCAGGCTCCTCTCCTCTGCACTGAGTTGATAAGGTCAGCTAAAGAGAAAAGGAAGAGAAGCAAACGCCTCAGGACAAGGGTCTAATCTATCCCATGCAAGTATAAAATATTTTGCTTCCTCCAGAAAATCCATGGAAATATATGTTATGACCTGTCAACTCTGGGCCCTGATTATGATCTCACATTGCAAAATATGTTGGAAGATACCCAGGTGGTCACAGATGACCTTCATTATCATCTGTTATATTATCCCTTCTGTTTATTTATAAGGAAAAAAATACAAAAAATACTGAAAATGATCAACAAAGATTTGAATACTAGCTAATGATTCAGAGTCTCATAATGTGGCCAAACATGGTTAGCGTTTTAGGTTGCTCATTTTACTCTATATATAGTAGCTGTATTTCCAGAAATCTAATTTACTGATAATGAAAATTTCTTTTAAAGCTCTGTGAGTCTAAACTTATAGGTAGTATCACTCACTTCTTTGGATCTCATGACTACATATACTTATGATTCCCAAACCTTTATGTCCAACCTAGATTTTGCTTTTGGTCTCTAGATCCATATGTCCCATTATCCACTTGGGAATTTCCTCTGAAATTTTCTCATGTGCCCATATGAATCTAGCTCTTCCTCCTACATTTCAGTCTTAAACAATGGCACTTCCATCCACACAGCACACCAAGCCAGGTGGTATGAGACTTCTTCCCTCACAAAGTCTTAATGATTCCCTGCATAGGATCTCTAGAAACATTTACATCTTTTCATCTCCAGTGCCTCTACCATAATTCTGGTTACCACCTTCTCTCACCTGTAAATGTTAATTTGTTTTCCCATTCTAATCTTGCTCTCCTTCAGATTAAGTGCTAACTTCCCAGTGCACAGATCCTATGCCACTTGATCTAAGAGTCTCTGGCACAACTCCAATATTTACTGTGTCCTGTGTTCTATCTCTAAATATATCACTCTCTCTGCTTAGAAAGCTCTCTCCCCCCTTTTTTACTTGTCCTTTGGATCTTGGCTTATAGGTCACTTTTGTTGGGTGCCATCCCTGATCCCGCAGGAAAGACTTTGAACACTCTTAATTGTCACACAGCATTTGAAGTTTATTCCAAATGAACTACTTTCAGTGCACTCTAACAGTCCGTTTATACTCCTCTCCATTTGAAGAAGTAGCTGGTCTTACTCTACATCCTATCTTCAGAACTGAGCACAGTACTTCGCATAATCACTTACCCAGCAAATAATTACTCATTATGTCCAGGCACTTTCCTAAGCACTTAGAATATAACAGTAATGCAACTGATATAGATTCCTTGTCCCCGTGGAGCTTATATTCATTCTAGTGGGGGACATACATAATCGACATAATAAACAATTAAATGATGCACAATATACAAGATAAGTTCTGTGGGAAAAAAGAAAGCAGAAAGAAAAGAGCAGGATGACAAGGACTGAAAATGCAGTGGCAGAGGTATACAGCAGATTGTAGTATAAACTGCTTCAGGACAGGCTTCATAAGAAGATAAAACTTGAGTAAAGATTTGAAACAGTTAAGGAACTTACTCAAAGACTTGCTTGAGGACAGTGTTCCAGGCAGAGAAAACAGCCAGGATAAAGATCACAATGCACACAGACCCCTGGTGTATAGGGGCTGGCATGGTAGAATGGTGAGAAAAAGAGTAGGAAAGGAGGTCAGAGAGGAAATAGGGCAGTGAATGGACTAATCATGTATGGCCTTGAGGATCACTGTAAGTCAAGTGAGATTCAAATGAGTAGTATCTTGTCATATATCTTAAAAGGAAAAAGTGGAACTATTTTGGATAGACTTTGGAGGTGGATCAGTAGTATATGAAGGACTGTACAATGGTTGTGAGAAAGAGGAGTCAAGGAGAACTCCAGGTTTTTGCCCTGAGCAATTACAAGGATGGGAATTGTCATCAACTGAAATCAGGAGGCTGTGGGAGAACAGGCTTGGCAGGGAGAGGTGAGAGGTCATTTTAGTTCTGGACAGGTTAAGTCTCAGCTGTTTATTAGCCACCCATATGGTACTGTCTATTAGGCAGCTGGATCTGTAAATGGATCACATCTCTATAGAGACTGTGAGAGGTCTGAACTGGAGATATAAAGCCAGAAATTCTCAGCATGTAGTATCAAAAGAACCAAAGGACTGGATATAGATAGGGGAAGCAAAAAAACCCACCAAGGACCAAGTCCTAGGTCCCTCCAATATTAAGAAGTTAGGGAGAAACTTCACAAAAGAAACTGAGAAGGAATAGTAACATAGGGCGAAAACCAAAAAAAATATGAAGTCCTAAAAGCCAAGTAAACAAAGTTTAACAAAGAAAAAAGTATGTATCTAAAACTAATGTTGCATGTTAATTATGTGTCAATTAAAAAAATTATAAAATAAAGAACAAATTTCAGTTCCAGTGAATTTGGCTACTTAATCTAACCATCAAAACAGCAAAGTTACAAACTCTCACCCAGTTATCATTGAAGGAACCAGTTATTTGTGAATGAAGGCAGCCTGGGTTCACCTACAGAAGGATACTGTAATTAAATCAAATGACTCTCCCTCTTACCCCAACCTAAAGTGATCTGTACCTATTTATCCATGTAACAGTGTGAAGCATAAAGACAAATAGGGAGATTATTTGGGGAAATACTGGACACTTGCTATGGCAGACTACAACCTTCACATCCCCAGTTACTCCCTTATTCCTGTATATTTTAAATTCTGTATTAAATCTCTTATTCCTATAAAAAAAAAAAAAGAAAAAGGAACAATCAATTGTGCCACATTCTGATAGGTCAGGTATAATGAGAACTAAGAACTGACTCAATATTGTGGAGATCACTGGGGGGCCTCAGGAGAGAATGAAAGAGGGAAGAACTGGGCGCAGCAGGACAGCCAACACTTGAGTAACTGTGCTGCAAAGGGGAGGAAAGAAATATGGCAGTACTTGCAGGAATAGATTAATGGAAGATATTTTTTTTTAAAGGTTTTATTTATTTAAGAGAAAGAAAGAGAGAGCACGAGCAGAGGAGAGGGGCAGAGGGAGAAGCAGACTCTGCTGAGTAGGGAGCTTGATCCCAGGACCCCAAGATCATGACCTGAGCCAATGGCAGATGCCTAACTGACTGAGCCACCCAAGTGCCCCTTAACAGAAGATTTTTTAAGATGAGGGAAATAATGATTATATACACATGGGAATAATTTAGGAAGAGTCCTACAAAAAGTCCTATTACAGGACACAGTGAAGAATTGCTAAAGTGACAGTCTCAAGTACGTTTACGGGGATAGGATCTAGTGAATAGTGGGAAGATTAACTTTCTTTATTTTTTTTAAACAAAGTGTTACTTTTTTTTTTTTTAAGATTTTATTTATTTGTTAGAGTGAGAGAAGAGAACACAAGCAGGGAGAGCAGCAGGCAGAGTGAGAAGCAGGCTCCCCACTAAGCAAGGAACCCCATGTGGGACTTGGTCTCAGGACACTGGGATCATGATCTGAGCCCAAGGCAGATGCTTAACGAACTGAGCCACCCAGGCATCCTGGAAGATTAACGTTAGATAAGAACTTGGCTCTTAAAGGCCTTGGTAAGTATTTGCTGACAGAACAAATTCTCTGAATAATAAGATGAATGTAGTACTAAACCAGTTAGCATAATTCAGAAGTTATATAGACTTTTCTTATTTTTCTTGCCCTTATTCCCTTTGCCACAAGGTACTATTCAATATTAATTTCAGCCCTCCTCTTCAACCAATACAAAATATCACTTCAAATATGGACAGAAAGATAAAAGCTGCAGTAAAATATACATTAAGGAAAAATACAGAACTACTTACCATTTTCATCTACCGCAAGCACACTTGCTCCTTTCCCCAAAAGTTCCTGAACCACCATTGTCAGCCCATTTCGGGCAGCAACATGCAGAGGTCTGGGGGGAAAAATAATACATACATACACACATATAGGTACATGGCCCTGAGTGTACACAAACACACACACACTTTCTTTCTCTCAACCCTAGTTGTTGAAGGGCATTTTTGCTAGGCTGTGATGACCCAGAAATACAAAATTGAGGAACCCAGTCCTAACAGCAATACAGATGGGAATGGGGGAAAACAAAATCAATACGCACAATGCATAAGCACAGTATTGCCCACCCCCTACACAGCCATCCACCTTTACCAATACCTTTTGTTTGTTTCTTTCTAAGACTGAAGGTTTAAGAAGATTTTACTAACTAAACTGCATTCTTAAGTTGTTTTAAGAAATGAGGTTGGCAAAAACATATAGTAGAATATACAATAAAACCCATTAGACACTTTGATCTCAGATCTAAGTGGTCACTTTAAAGACAGCTGCTGGGGTGCCTGGGTGGCTCAGTTGGTTAAGCGACTGCCTTTGGCTCAGGTCATGATCCCGGAGACCCAGAATTGAGCCCCACATTGGGCTCCCTGCCCGGCGGGAAGCCTTCTTCTTCCTCTCTCACTCCTCCTGCTTGTGTTCCCTCCCTGGCTGTGTTTCTCTCTGTCAAATAAATAAAATCTTAAAAAGAAAAAAAAAAAAAAAGACAGCTGCTCACATTAAGAAATTCTTTCTGAAATCTCTCTAGCTTACAGATACATGTCAAGCTTTTTACCTCATTTATGCCTGGGGTCAAATAACATATTACTCCAGTTGACCTCCGTAAAACATACAGAATTGTATTACCTTCCTACATAAAATTATGGGTAATTAGATCAAGAAAAAAACACAGTATTTTCAATAATAAAGTTTCAGTACAAAACCTTTTAAAATAATAAATCTTTTAATTATAATGACTTTAGAAATGAGTTTTGTCAAATATAAAAACTGTTCCTCACTTTTCAACTGCTTCTGTGATTGAGACTGATTCCAATGGTCCCATGTTAGAAAACAAACCTATTAATCATTTTTATAATTAGAGGTCACAAGGTTTATATCAGACATAAAAATACTCACGTTTGCAAGGCTGCATTGGTTGCATTGATGAGGTTTCTATCTGTTATCTTTTCCAGTATTAACAAGGCACTAGTTTCATGACCCTAAAATTATGGCAAATTAACTCTTAAAAACTTAGATATCATTAAAGGTAAGTATATAAACGCAATAAACCTCAACCCTTGTCCATATAATATGTACCTCACCATATATAAGCCATGAATTTTTCTGGGTAATAATGCCTTGAATATCTGTCCAAATATGTTGGTTAGGGGAGAGGACAGGAATATTTAAGATTGGAGAGATTACGTTTAGGCTTACACTCCAAAACTTACTTGGCCCACTGGACACTTTAATTTACTATGATGCCTAATAGGTCAGTATGCCCCTACCCCCCCACCTCAAGAAATCTGATGGCAGTGATCGCTACAGAGGTTCGATCTCTAGCTCCGTTCACTAGGAAAAGGAAAGCTTCACTAAGTTTGGGAAGAATGCCACTGTTGGTATAAACAATGAAAACATATCCTTGGGCGCCTGGGTGGCTCAGTGGGTTAAAGCCTCTGCCTTCGGCTCAGATCATGATCTTAGCATCCTGGGATTGAGGCCCACATCGGGGGGGGGGGGTGTCTCTGCTCAGCAGGGAGCCTGCTTCCTCCTCTCTCTCTGCCTGCCTCTCTGCCTACTTGTGATCTCTCTGTCAAATAAATAAAATCTTAAAAAAAAAAAAAAGAAAACATATCCATAAAATGGGTACTTACCTTGCTGCAAGCCAAATGGAGGGCGGTGTTTTTACTGTTATCTTGTAAAGTCAGATCTGCACTAGCACTGCTAACCAGCATCTCTGGGAGGAAAAATTGCATCAAGTCTTATATTTCTGAACACATATTTTAGATTACTAATAAACTCACTGTAGAGAAATAAATAAAACATGTGAAAGTTTAAGAAAAATACTGTAACTTAAAATTTTCACACTATATCATCATATTATCCTGTAAGTCATAAATGACAACATTTATGCTGTGAGAGCTTACTAAATTTCAAATACCACCTTAAGCATTCTGGAATCATACTCACAGTAGCCCTACAAAGTAGGCACTGTTACTGTTCTCAATTTTAAAAATGAAAAAATTGAGTCATAAAGGTCACTTAATTGGTAGATCTAGGACTCTTATGCAATCCATCTAACTCCAGAACTAGGGTCTTAAGCACTATCCTACACTGCCTTGCTACAGTAAGACTATTTAACCAGCAAGAGCAAATGAAAACATTTTGGCCCTAGATAAAAATGTGGGTTGAAAGTGTGCTAAAGGTTTTAAATCTAAGGAGATAACTATGGCAGATCTGACAGAGTCAGAAGGCTTGGGATCTAAGTTTTCCATAAGTTAAACACATATAAGCAACATAGCATTATAGCATTAGAATAATACAAGCCTTAACCAGTGTCTTTACCAACTGTATTTGTCTGTCCATTTTCTGCGGCCATCATAAGAGGTGTTTTCCCAGAAGAGTCTACAGAATTGACTTGAGCATTATGGCTGAGCAGCAGCTGTAAACACTCTACGTGGTCTGTGAAGGCAGCCGCATGGAGAGAGGTTCTGTAATACAAAGAAATGGAAAGATTTAACTAAATCTGTTTGCCATATACTCTAGAAAAAATTATTCTTGAATTTATGACAAGCAATTTTCAAGGGTTTACATATTAGGTTATAAAATTATTGCCTAGATATAAATAGGCTTAATGGAGCTTACTAATTTCTGCCAGAGTAATTTGTATTTCTGATAATATAAAAGGCCCTTAATTAAACTAGTACAAAATTGCTAAACAAAATTACATCATTAAGTAAATTTTACAAGAAATAAATCCTGACCCAATATTGCCACCTATTACAACTAATGGACTCTCCTCCAGCCTGTATTTATATTTAGAAAACTGTTAACTTTACTAATAATAATCTTTAGGTTAACAAACATACGTTTAAGAAAAGGGGGGGGAATCTTACATTTTACAAGTTTTAAAGAGGAACACTAGCTAAAAATCATAATAAAAAAGTCTTTTATAATGAGGATTGTATATTATATATAAATATAATACTTATCCTATATAAATATTATCTAATTTATAATATATTACAAATATTAAGATTTTATAACAATTCATACTTCCAAATATAAAAATCAACTTTTACTTAATAATGGATTCTCTGTTAATTCTTCCACACAAACTTGTAAAAATTTTTTTTCCTACTGCAAGTCAAGCTATTTCCTACACAGTTGAATTCCTACCTTCCTTTTGAATCTGTGGCGTTCACAATGCTGGCACCTAAAGTATCAATTAACATTTCGGCAGCACCTTCGTTGTCATTTATCCTGTGTAAGGTAACAAAGCGATCACTCTCACAGCAATGATGTATTTCTTAAATAGTCAAACCAAATCTGATTCATCTGCCTTTACTTACACAGCACAATGCAAAGGACTGAAAGCATTTCCTTCCACTTTCTGGAAAACTTCCTGTTCTAAAAGAAGTTCTACACATGTCTCATGACCTAAATAAGTAAACAAGAATCAGATATTAAAGTCCGAAAAAGATAATGAAGTGCCCAAATATACCCACAAATCCCCAACACAAATGAGAAAAAACTTTACATGGATTAAAAAATAACTGAGCTCACTGAATGCATTAAATATCACATTTCTAGGAGTTTTAAAATCAAAATATGACCTCAAGACCTGAAATTCAGAAGCTTCTTATAATTTTATAGCAGTTTATTATTGATACAACAAATATTTGTTCTGTGGGGAAAAAATTTGCTCTCATTGTTCTTTTTCATGATGACCAGTTAGAGTATTTTTTAAAAAATACTCATTTATATAGGGGCGCCTGGGTGGCTCAGTAGTTAAGCATCTGCCTTCAGCTCAGATCATGATCTCGGAGTCCTGGGTTGGAGCCCCACACTGGGCTCCTGCTTGGCGGGAAGCCTGCTTCTCCCTCTCTCACTCCCCCTGCTTGTGTTCCCTCTCTAGCTATGTTTCTCTCTGTCAAATAAATAAAATCTTAAAAAAATATATTTATATAGCCTAATATAACTTTAAATTAATATATATTTATATAGCATAATTAACTTTAAAATGTAAATATTTTGATTTTAGTAATGAGGTAATGATAAAATCTCAACTACAGTAGTGTCTAGAGGGAAAGAGTACATGTCCTTATCTCCACCACCATCTCCAGTTCCACTTTCTAGACTGTAACCACTATTACCTTAATAGTTTCAGGAAATTTCTAGGCATATACAATTGCATGCACATAAACATATGCTACTTCCTTTTAAAATTTTTATGAAAATTTTTAATTCTGTAACTTGCTTTCACTTAATTGTATACAACCTTCCATAATACCATCTATAGAAATCTTATTTTTGAATCTTTAGAAACTTCACAGCATTAAGGTATATCATAAATTTTAATTTCTAATTATTATTTAGAAGTGATTGCTAGTTTGCTTCTATTACAAACATGCTGTAATGAAATATTCCAGTACTTTATTTAAAAAAATTTTTTAGATTTTACTTATTTTCATGACTGTGCATGAGTGGCAAGGAGAGCCTGAGAGGGAGAGTCCCCTCCTCGCTCTGAACCTGCTGGGATCATGACCTGAGCTGAAGGCAGACACTCAACCCACTGAGCCACCCAGGCGCCCTTTAGTATTTTTTTTTTAAAGAGTATTTTTGTAGGATAATCTCCTAGAAATGATATTGCTGGCTTGAAGGACAAGTACAGATTACTGATAGATATTAGGCCTACAGTTTTTATTTATTTATTTTAAAAGATTGTATTTATTTTGGGGGGGCAAAGAGCACACATGTGCACATGTGAGTAGTGGGAGGAGCAGAGGGAGTAGGGAGGGAGAATCTCAAGCAGACTCTGGACTGAGTGTAAAGTCGGATGCTGGACTGATCCCACAGCCCTGAGACCATGACCTGAGTCAAAATCAAGAGTTGCTTAACCAACTGAGTCAGTCAGGTTCCCAGACCCACAATTTCTGAAGACAGGGAAATATCCAAACTCAGATTTTCCTTACTTAATTTTTAAAGCCAGGATTTTAGTTAAAATATCCTAACTGCTATACTAATTGTTGCAAATGAAATGCTGCATCATTTATTTCATTAGTCATTTGGAACCTGTTTTAGGAATCAATTAGATTCTTACACAGGATATTTATTTATTTTTAAGACTCAGTATTTGTCTAACAAAATGATGCTAGATTTATTTTTTTTTAGTTACTCTAACGTTCTCAAATAATAGCTCAAATTAATTTTTATCCTATAATTTTTTTACCAGGAAAAGCAAGTAAGTTTTAGGAAACCTATAACTGTTTCATTTTATGTTAGTTATTTTTTCTAATCCAGTGGTTCCCAACTGGAGCAATTTTGCCTTTTGGGAGCCATTCAGCCATATCTTGAGAAATGTTTACTCATCACAACTGCGCACGAGGTAAGAGGGTGCTACTCTCCTTTAGCGGGTAGAGGTTAGGGAAGCTACTAAACACCTTCCATCCACAGGGCAGTCCCTCACAATGGAGAATTTTTGTCAAAACAGCAATAGTGCTCAGGTTGAGAAGCCCTGCTTTAATTCTTTTTCCAAATGTCAACTCATTACCAAGAAGCAAGTTTCCTATCGTCCTAGAATGGCAGTTCTCAAGTATGGGTCTGGGGACCCCTGGGGTGCAGTTGCAAACTAGTTATCTCTTAAACTAGCCAGTGAAGAATTTTGCTACCCTTCTCACTAAAATTGTTTCTTGCTTTAAAAAGAAATTATTCTTTATAAAAATGTTACTTTATATTAACATTTAATGGATTTATTATTATTTTAAAGTAAATTAATAAATATCCTTAAATTTCTCAGTTCTCATTTCCAGTATAGTGAATTAAATATCGATAACTCTAACTCCCAGATCGTAAGACTGAAAGGTCTGAGAATTACTGAGTAGACTGCATACTGCAAAAAGAGAGTTCTGGGCTACTGATTACCTCCAACAATCATATCAAGCTCTAAACTTAACACTTTTTGTCCTAGTTTATGGAAGGATGATACAACTGGTCTCTTCGTGTTTCAGAGGGATATTCTGAGGCTACTTAGAGCTTCAAAAAAGTTTATCAATTTTTAAAAGAAATAAAGGGATAATGAAAGTATAAGTACTCTTTTTTTTTTTTTTTAAGATTTTATTTATTTATTTGACAGAGAGAAACACAGCCAGAGAGGGAACACAATCAAGGGGAGTGAGAGAGGGAGAAGCAGGCTTCCCGCCGAGCAGGGAGCTCGATGTGGGACTCGATCCCGGGTCTCTGGGATCATGACCTGAGCTGAAGGCAGTTGCTTAACCAACTGAGCCACCCAGGCACCCCGAAAGTATAAGTACTCTTAACTTCTGTGATTAAACGACTACATAAACTGAAAATCTGGACCTTAAAATGTAGTACATAAGAGAAAGGTTGTTTTCTGAGTGCTTCTAATTTTGTTTTTAGCCATTCAGTAACTACTAGTGGAAGTAAAACCATTTTACATATTCTACTCTCAGAATGCCGAATTAGAAAATACTTTCAACTATAAATATGGTATTAATTTTAGACTGCTTGTGTCTCTTATTGCATATAGCCAACACACATCTCATTCCTTTCAGCTCAATTCAGAATCCACACAAATTTGCTACAGTCTGAAAATTAGACACATCTGCTATGATCTTTAAATGGCAACCAAACATGTAGTTCAGGCAAAATTTTGTGTTTTGTCTCTTGTACACAAGGTGCCTATTTATAGAATCTAAATTTAGCAGTAATAGAGCAGGAATTCACGTTAGAGAAACTATTCTCCATAAAGACCTGATAAGAAATCTTATAAGAGATAGTAACTCTGAAAAGGGCAGTCATAAGAGCAATTTATTTACAACTAAATGCCCTGCCTGAGGAAAGAAAACTTACTGTGTGATTTTTCCAATGGTTAACTCTCACTGATTAAAAAAAAAAAAAGAACAAAGCAATAAAAGTCTGCTTCAAAACTGTTTCATTTCTTGGGGTGCCTGGGTGGCTCAGTCAGCTAAGCATGAGACTCTTGATTTCGGCTCAGGACATGACCTCGGGGTTGTGAGACCGAGCCTCACGAAGGCTCTGTGATGGGCATAGAGCCTGCTTAAGACTCCCTTCTCCCTCTGCTCCCCCCCAGCCCTCTCTAAAAACAAAAACAAAAACAAAACAAACAAAAGACCTAGTTTCATTTCTTAAATAAAACTCACATCTGTAGTACTGTAATTATTGCAAAGCTCACATCTCTGTTGTGTTTCCCCATAATATCAGATGGTTTTAGTTTTCCTTGTACTTGCAAAATGTCAAGTTATAAAGACAAGTCAGATTCCAATGGAAAAATATAGTTACTTTTTCTTTTTATTATTTTTTAAAGATTTTATTTATTTATTTGACAGAGACACAGTGAGAGGGAACACAAGCAGGGGGAATGGGAGAGGGAGGAGGCTTCCCGCTGAGAAGGGAGCCTGATGTGGGGCTCCATCCCAGGACCCTGGGATCATGACCTGAAGGTGGACACTTAATGATTGAGCCACCCAGGTGCCCCTATAGTTATCTTTTTAAATTCAGGACTAATCTTTAGCCATTTAACTATATTCATTAAATACCAACTTTACTGAATAGAAAGGAAAAAGAAAAGAAGTTGAAATCCAAAGGTTTTAATCTTCAAAACTGTTCTGGCTTAGGATCTGAGGTAGTAAAAATGAAATGGACTAAACTAAGCTTGTGAATTAACAATACATTGAACTATTCATGTTTTGATGGTACTGACAAACGGTACCAGCGATGGTACTCAGAGATGATGGATGCCCAATAGTAATCATTGAACAATCCTCAAGAAGAGATCAAAACTTTCTCACAGCCAAAGATTAGAACTCTCAATTCTGATTATAAACAAAACAAAAACAAAAAAAACCTCTCAATTCTCGCACAAGGATTAAAACAAAAATTGAAATACTGCATCCTAGAAAATATTTATGAAAATATTTAATTAACTATAATTCTGCAAGATTCAGGTTTCTCGCCTTTCACTGTATCTCAACATTATGTGTCAAGATGGCTCTAAGTAAAAGAACCATGAAGCAGCACATTATAGAAAGGGAGAAACCTCAACTCTCTGGTAAGGCAGTTGGCTAGATTTTAGAACAGATACTATATTTATTTTTTAAGCAAGTCAATATTTATATCAAGAGGCAATTTATATTTTCTTAATATTTTGAGGGAAAGATCAGAATTGTGAACTAGTTTTTCAGGTATGCTCTCACTAAGAGTAATCTAAATGCGACAGTGAAATTCAAAACAAATTAAAACCCCCATCATATTCCTGCTAAAGCCCTAAGCCCAAACTTTTGTTAAGAGTTGATGTTTAGGGGCGCCTGGGTGGTTCAGTTGGTTGGGCGACTGCCTTCGGCTCAGGTCATGATCCCGGAAACCCGGGATAGAGTCCCACATCGGGCTCCCTGCTCTGCGGGAAGCCTGCTTCTCCCTCTCTCACTCCCCTTGCTTGTGTTTCCTCTCTGGCTATGTTTCTGTGAAATAAATAAAACCTTTAAAAAAAAAAGAGTTGATGTTTACAATGTACATAATGTACATTTTTAGGATTTTCTAACATGATCAAATGTGTGGCCCTACACAAGGAAAAAAAGCATTATCTCTCAGCATGCCTCATCACTTAAATTATCTTACTTAATGACATTTTATAAGCCAAACTTCACTTTGAACATTTATACCTTAAACACAGCTTTATACTTCTCTGAGTGACTGTCAGTGAGTCTTACCTATAAAAGGACTGACTGGCTGTGAACTTCTAGGAAGCCAAAGGTCAGTATGCTCTAATCATGCAGCAAAGTTAACTTAACCATAAAAGTTTCTAAGTTTCTAGGTCTGTGATCTGCTAAGATTTTACTCCCTTAAAATGTTGAGCATACCTGTTACTGTTGATAGAAGATCTATCTTGCAATGTGTTCAGAAAATATACACAAATTTCAATTTAGAACAGGATACATTTTATTTTTTGCTACCTGTGTTTTTTCCCCTAATACAAGTACACTTAGACGGTAAAAGAACATAATCAAACTACAAGCATATTATATAAATCACATTACAAATATTTTAAAAGTATGTTAAAAATGCAAAATACCTGTTGAAGCAAAGATCGAACAAAAATTTCAAACTTAATGATTAGCTTCTCTCAAAAGATCTTTGACAAAATAGTGCCTTGTCTTTCCTATGACAAATGATAGCAGTAAGCTTAAAACTACTTAGTATAGTATTTTTATGCTTCCTACTGATCTTACAGTTGCCTAATAAATACTCATGAATATCAGAATGCCTTACAGTTTGTTATCTCTGCTTGATACATTAACAGACATTTAATGTAGATGGATAAATGTATACTCAACCGTTGTAGCAGGCCCAGTGAAGTGCTGTATATCCATGATTGTCTGCTATGGCTGGGTTTGCATCCACAGATGCTGCTGACTGCAAAAGGGCTCCGAGAACACCAATGTGTCCACAGGCAGCTGACAAGTGTATAGGTGTCCGGCCCCTGCTATCTCGAAATAAGCACTTAGCACCATGTTGAAGTAATGCATCTACACATTCTTCATGGCCTGTAACTGCCTAAAAGAAAACGTATTTGCAGGTACTTTAATACATTATCTTGGGTACTATATGCCAATTAAAAATTTTAAAATCTATATTCCCCATATTTGCCCATCAATCAAAGCATTTATCATTTTCTGAGTAATTCAGTATTTTTATTGGAAATGGCTTAAAAATTCCTGTAAAGCAGTAACTTCGTTGAAATACAAGTATTATGAAAAACAGGAATAAAGGAACCTATAAATCAGTGAAAACAATGAAGGCAAAAATGGTGAAAGGTTGCAAAGATGAAAAGACAACAATGTGTAAGAAAACAGTTGTAATAATGAGAAAAAGTAAAATGGACATTAAGCCGATTCAAGGTCTTGGGGTTTTAAAATTTTGTTCTAACACTGTTTCCCAGATTAAGTTGTGTTTTGTAGCTGTTTAAAACTAGTGTTCAAAAACCATTTGGTAAAAATCTGATGAAGAAGAATAAACATGGCCTAGTTTAGTTTTAGGCAAAATGAGATCCTAAGAAATTTTTGATTAAAGGCAATGGGAATATTTTTGCTTACCCCTCTATGCAATGCTGTCCTTCCCCATTTATCTTTGGCATCTACATTTGCTCCTTTGTTCAGCAGTGAGTAAACACAGTCCGTGTGCCCATTGAGAACGGACAGCATCAGGGGAGTCCTGGGCAACAGCAGAAATAGGTTCAGTGTTAACCAGCTAAGACACCACTCCATGAAAAACAATTAAACAGTGTGCTGGCCTGTTTTCTAAACATGCCTTTTTGTGATGCAACTTTAAATACACTTAAATGAGAAAACTATACCTGACGGTATTTAGTTAACATACTACGACAGACTTACTAAAATAGGGGCAAAAGTATGAAGATTAACATACGTCTTAAAAATAATTTAAAAATTATTAAAACTTACTGTCCATTTCCATCTTGAATGTCTACTGCATTCTGTGGTTCTGCATTTCCTATTAGTAGCCGCAAGCATTCTGAATGACCGTTTGTTGCTGTAAAGTGATATTTTAAAATTTCAGTAATTATAATGGTAAAATAGAAAATTTCCATCTTAGAGCACATTTTCTAGATGTAACTGTGGGATAGTATCATTGAATTTAATAATCAAAGAAAAAAATACAGATACAAAGAAGGTTCCTATTGCCTTTGTTGATGAAATTGAATCAATATAAATCCTTCACAGTAAATTACAGCCATAGCCATTCCTCACCATCTGCCCTGCTAACAGAATGCTCATTTTATTTGGTGCTTTGGTGGTGGCACTATGATCAAGGGAAGGCACCCTGCCTTTCTTTAGCCAAGGGATGGAATCGTGATTAGATCAAGTCCATCCCAACTCCGTTCTTTGCCAGTAACTGGTTTCAAAATGAGTCCTGGTCCAGTCTGACCACTAAGATGCTAAGAAGTCTGAGGGCTTCTGGGAAATATTTTTGTCTCTGAAAATGACAAATCCTTCTTTTCCTGATTTTTGATCAGGAAATCCTGTAAAGAAGCAGTAGCCATTCTGTGCCATGACTGCAAAGGCAAGAGAACAGAGAGCTCTGACACCACTGATGAATCAATCAATCAATCCTGGAGCTGACGCTACCCCTGAACATTTTGTGAGGGTGACACTTGTCGCTAAGTCACCTGGGTACTGTGAAAGAATTCCAACTGAGACATATATAATAAAAGAAGAAATGATCTATTTAAAGACTGCATATATATGTCTAAACACATAAAATGGGCAATGGTATAAAACAGAAGTAGCCTAAAGAAAAGAGTAAGCTTTTTTTTTCTTAAGGTTTTATTTATTTATTTGAGAAAAGAGAGACAGAGATAGTGACAGATAGCACGAGTGGGGAGAGAGAGAAGCAGGCTCCTTACTGAGCAGGAAGCCCAATGCAAGGCTTGATCCCAGGATCCTGAGATCATGCCCCGAGCTGAAGGTAGATGCTTAACCAACTGAGCCACCCAGGTGCCCCAAAACAGTAAACTTTTTTTAAGGTAACTTAAATCCTCTGCAAAATTCAGGTTCTTCCCATAATACAGTAAAATTTGAAGTTTAAAATAATATATAAGTCACATAATGATGTAGAAAGGAATATCTATCACTGTTCTTCCTAATTAAAAGACAAATTAATGAAAACAAGCTAGGTGCCCTAATATTCTACAGTACCTTCTAACAGCTATATTCAATTCTAATAGCTATTAATTAAGACTTATGGTACAAAATCATACCATATCTATATGCTACACTCTGCCAGCAGCTCTCACTGTAATCAGTAACAGCTGTCATTGAAGCATCTCACTTGGTGATTCATCAAGGAAATTGCTTGGTCTGCCACTTCTTTAATGGACTCACTGCACTCAGTACACAGTAGCTCCTAAGGAGTTTGTGTGTTTTATAAGTTCAATACCTAAAATATCAAGCATAACATCACTGTAGGAGAAAACTGGTTCCCTTTTGGAAAAAAAAATCGGCTTTATTTGTCAGAAGGGAATTATGCCTGACCTCCGAATTTGGCTGACAATTTACTGATGAGATTCATAACCTTTGGGTTGCTCTGATATTTTGACATATTTGCTGGGTTCTGGGCCACATCCTGGAAGGCCACCATAACTTCTGAATCCTGCATGGCTGTAAGAACCTCTGGATCACTAAGAATTTCATTGAGCCCAGACATCCCTGCCATTCCAGGCATCCCCCCTGCCATTCCAGGCATTCCTCCAGGAAAATTACCAGGCATTCTCCCAGGAAAGCCACCTGAGAAAGAACCAGACTGAGTTCCTGATTGTGGTCTGGCTTCTTCCTCCCTCTGAGCTCTTTCATGTTCTTCGCGAGCCTTCTTAACCCTTTCTATTCTTTCTTTGATCTCTCGCTCTTCACGTTTTCGCTCATACTTTCTCCGATGTTCAGCAATTTTCTGGGCCCTCGGTTGAACTTCTTTCAGCATTGCACTGGCATCTTCATCATAATCCAGTTTACAAGCAATGGCCCAGAAATCTGTGTGCTTTCCCTCTCCACTTCTAAGGTTGAGCTGAATCGGGATTTATTTCAATAGCTCTGTCACAGTCTCGAATAGCAGCATTTGGCTTCTGTAACTTGACGAAGACACTGGCTCTCCTGGCATACAGAATGGCCAAGCGAGGATTCAGTTTGATGGCATCTGTGAACAAGTCAATGGCTTTCTGTAGTTCGCCATCATTTAGGGCATCAGTGGCAGCCACTTTCTTATCATTTGCCTGATCCATCATTTCCTTGGTTATCTCTACATTTTCATGTCCCATTTCTTGAGGGGCATCAGTATCTGGTTCAATCACATCTTCATTGTCAATTTCTAGATCACTTTCTCACTTGATGCTTCCTCTGTCTTTATGTTTTCCTCCGCCTTCTTACTATCTGTTTTTTCTTCCGTGACATTGTCTTCTGATTTAGTTTTATGAGTGGCAGGTGGTATTTTACCCCCATGCTCTCCACCTACTCCTGCAGGAAGCGCATTTCCTCAGTGTGCAGAACGCTCGGGTCTTGCTTACACAGCTTCACAAAAGCCCGAAGCTCGCTCACTTTACGGGTGTCCATGGTCCAGAGGTAGTGGCAGGCGGCCGGCATGGCGGAAGCTGCGACCCGATTCCAGGTATGGATACTAGCTCAGCGTGACTGTGTAGAAGGGGGCGGCTGCCAAAGCGCACCAGCCTTAGCTATTTAAAATGAATACAGGGGTGCCTGGGTGGCTCATTTGTTAAGGGTCTGCCTTTGACTCAGACCATGATCCCAGGGTCCAGGGATTGAGCTCTGTGTCAGGTTCCCTGCTCAGCAAGTAGCCTGCTTCTCCCTCTCTAGATCCCCCTGCTTGTGAAAGTCCCCTTTCTTGATGTCTCTGTCAAATAAATAAAATATTAAAAATAAAATAAAATGAATATTGACTTGTAGTAATTCCTATAGAGAGTTGTGAATCTATATCTTCTAGTGATATACAGCAGTACCAAGTCATACAACGACACAGTTACATAATTTTGCATTTTCACGTATTTGTAACATCACAAAATCACACCATGGAGTAGATCTTGCATAAAGTAGGTGCTCTGTAATTTCTGTCTTTATATAGGTTTAATCCAGCACTCTGGTACAAGAAGCCAAAATGTTCACCAACTGTTAAATGAAAGCACGTACCAATCCAAAATAACTTCCACCAAAAAGAAGTAAAAAATATTGCATTGTTTTGTTGATGAAGTACTTCAGAAATCAGACTACTACATAAATCCAATTTCTAAGATAGATAATGTTTTAAAGTAATAATAATCTTGCTGTTGGCTTTTCCTTGAAAAAAGAATCGTTTTGCCTTTTATTTTCTTAAGATTTTATTTATTTGAGAGAGCGAGTGAGTGAGTGCACGTGCATAAGAGGAGGGAGGAGCAGAGGAAGAGGGACAAGCAGACTCCACAGAGCACAGAGCCTGACACAGGGTTTGATCCCAGGACTCTAAGATTATGATCTTAGCTGAAATCAGGAGTCAGATGCTTAACCAACGAGCCATCCAGGCACACTCCCCATTCAACTGTTTAAAGTCAATATTACTAAAATAATTACCAGGAGTACAACACATAAAAAAATCAAAATGAAAAGAGTATTAGAGAGTGGTAACTAAAATCATGCATAATTTTTACATACCTGCAGCATGTATAGGTGTTCGCTTCAAAATGTAGTCTTTTACTAAAATTGAAGCTCCCTGATTAATGAGTACATCCACACATTCAACATGGCCCTTAAATGCTGCAAGATCTAGGGGTGTTCTTCCACTACTATTTCTCACATCAAGATCTAGCAAAGACTGTACCAGCACTTCTAGTGCTTGATGGTGACCATGATAGGCCTAGGAATAAATAAAAATATAAATTAAAAAAGTACATATTTAGATTGACTTCTCAGATGCCTTAAAAAACAAGGTAACAAGCAAACTTGTCTTCACATTATTATTATACTTGAGATAATCTAAAACTTGCATACTGAGAGTTTAGAAAAGTATAAATTTTTCTAATAACCAAATAGTAGGCTATGGTGTTAGAGAATGGGTATTCTTCAGAGAATAAATGTTCAAATGACAAGTGATCTTATCACTAGTATACAATGGTCTGTCTGGTTCCTGGCATTCAATGAGTGTATAACATAGATTCAGTTAAACCTTTCATTCTAAGCCTATGATTGCAAAGCCGGTGCTATTAATCAGTTTAGTGCTCCACTTAACTTCCTGATAAAATTTTACTATACTTAAATTATAGAAGACAGCCAGCACCTGAAATTAATTAGTATTTGACACTTGTAATTTCTTAAACTAAAATGACTATCCTTACTTCATAACATGCTGTATCTAAAAAATAAACATTTCTTTTAGCGCAAAAATACTTAACATTGAGCCTGGCTTGAATAACTGCCATGTGCCAAGCACTAGCTATACAACAGAGGACAAAAATGTAAAGGTATGTCAAATTGAAGTCCTCTTCTTCACCACAGTCTGATGAAGAGGCTTCCCACGTAATTCATATCAAAACCAACATGTCAACTGAACATCTATTACTCTCACTGGACTAGATGCTGAGCAAGACAAAAGCAATTAACAAAACCCAGTTATGGCATGCAAGGAATGTTCTCTTTAGTTTACTCGTATTACCATTTTGTAGCTAAAGGACTTTCATACATCAGTACTGATACCATTCAGAACAAAGCTTAGCAGTTTGTTATTACATGTGAATGTTTCACTGGGAATTGAAAAATGTAAAATTCTACCATACTTGAGCTAAATCTGAAAAAAAGATACATAGCTAGAAGAAAGTCTCACACTGCAGCAAAGGGCTGTAAAGTTACTTCTTGGAGAAAATATCAGAAAGTTCCAGGAAGACAAAGTTGCTCTGGGCCTTAATGATCTCTTTGATGTTTCTGACTACCTACTAACAGTAAAATAGCTAGAGATTCTCAAAGACCTCAAAGATTAAAGTAACTGGAGATTAAGGAACTCTACTGTCCTAGGATATTTAATCTTGTTCCTCATTACTGGGTCAATGAAGTTATGCTACTAGCAGAAAGAACTTTGAGAAACACAGTATATGTAGAAGATAGTATCAACAAGCAGAGACAAAATAAGGATGACAAGAAGCCATGATGATTTGCCAGAGAGGTGTTCCCCTCATGATGTCCCTGTATAAGATGGAGACCAGGAATTTGTACATGTACTATGTGCAAAAACAAGAACCAAGACCTCAAGTTAGTGTGTTTTCACAGCATCAAGGTGTCCCAGATTGGGGGAGTTTGGAAGGGGAAAAAAAAAAAAATCACTTCAAGTTAATTTCTGAAAACCTCCTAGGAATAGATACAAAATGTGAAAAGTGGTGGTAAAATCACAGTTCACTGAGCCTAATTACTAAATTAAAAATTGTTTCCATTTCAGCTTAAAAACACTATTCAGCACAGTCATGTTCATAGATAGCACCAATGTACATAACAGCCATGAAATTCAAAAACTAGTAAAAAAAAAAATGAACATTTTTGAGCTAACATATTAAAAAACTTGGCAAAGTGCTTAGTCTGGCACCTAGTAAGTGCTTAGGAAATGGCAGTGCTAGTGTTAAGAATGATGGTGATGATGTAAGAACTGCCTAGTCGTCTGCTCAGACTTCATTTCTTGCCACCAACAGTAAAACAGCTATCTTCTCCAAGCTTGCTTTGCCCTTTTGGATGACTTATTTACTCTGCAAGTTTGGCAGAGCAGATAGTATTTCCAAAGACCCAAAGGGCAAGGAAGCAGGAAGCTGCAATATACCTCTGGGTAGTCATTCAGAATATGGCAGGAAGTGCTAAGCGGGGAGAAAGGGGCAGAAAATTCAATGCAGACGCATCGGTGTTAGAAAATATGCAAGGAGTATATTATATAAAAAAAATAATAGCATACGTGAGAAGAAACAAAGGGATCAGTGAACTTGTAGTGATCCTCATTAACTTAAGTATATACCCTTATAAACATTTTACTACCTGTCAATCCTACAGTCTCCCAAATAGCTAGTGACTGTATCGAACTCTCCTGATTCTCAGTCTTCCTCTCACCCCCAACAACTGTTAACATGCTCTGTTTCAAAAACAGACTCTTCTTTTAGCACAAAAAGAACAAGATTGGGCCCTGCTTAAAATTTCCTAAAGTAATTCGTTCCTACATCTGATTTAAAGAACTGTTACACTTCACTAACCTTCTCCTCTAAATGACTAACATTACAAGAAAAAATCAGAGGCATCTTAAGCTAGAATATACATTACAAGTCATAGAGCCAAATTCTATGGCATGAGCAACTGAAGGACCAGTGAACACACACTTAGTGCTCCAAGATCAAAAAAGTTGTAGAAATGCAGCAGAAAATACAGTTCTGCTCACCAAGTTAGAAGACATTCCATTAGGGCAGTGCATTCTAAAATTCACACTACAGGTATATTCTGTTCTTTAGAGTAGGCTTTAGGAGAAACTCAAAGACCACTACTTGTTTTTTAAACAAAGCATAATAAGTACACTCAAGAAGTCTCTGAATTAAAAAAGTTGTTGAAGATTTAATTTCACAATTATCATACATGGCCTGAAAGTTACTGGGTACTAGTTTGAGTCAAACAACCAGATGGGAGATATTTTCAGTAAACCAGCCATCAAGTTGGTTGTAAAGGCAGTACTCACCGCCAAATGTAAAGGGCTTATTGTTGCTCTATTGTCTGAATCATTCAGCATGTCTGTTCCAGAGGTTTCCATTAACTGGAAAGAAAAGTATTTGAAATGTCACAATGGTATTTTTAGATATGTTATAGCAGTTATTTCCGCCCCCTCCCTCAAGTTTAAATCCATTTTAGAGTACAAATTGATACTTAAATATGAATTTTAAAACCTCAGACCATTATATCATGAAAATTCCAATCAGCAAGCTTATAAAACAGATCATCGTGAAAGGGTGGTGAGGACCACAGAGTAAGAGTTCTGAGGTAGGACTATAAACTAGCTTGAGAAAATGTTATTTAGTCACCATCAAGTAAGAACCACCTGCCCCAGCCCCATAGCCTAAACACATGATTTCTCTTTGTTCTCAGGAATGTGTAAAACAGGCTTCAGCTCTAGTGAGAGCAAATAAATTAATTATAATACCCTGAATAGTGGAGGGAAAATTGATTATTACTTACAACATCTAAAGGAGTTTCACTTGCAATCTGTAATAAAATTTAAAATAACAGTATTTAGCTTAGAAAGTATTCATATATATTAGAACTAAATGTTACAGCTCTATTTACACAGGCTTTGTTAAATTCTATTCTGAGCTTGTGTTCCCTTTGCCTCCCAAAATTAAGTCTTTTTTTTTTTTTTTTTTTAAAGATTTTACTCATTCACTTGACACACAGAGAGAGATCAGAAGCAGGGGGAGAGAGAGAGAGAGAGAGAGAGAGAGAGAGAAAGAGAGAGAGAGAGAGAGAGAGAGAGAGAGAGAGAGAGGAGGAAGCAGGCTCCCTGCTTTCCAAAAGCAGCAATGCGGGCCCCAATCCCAGGATCCCGAGATCATGACCTGAGTGGAAGGTAGAGGCTTCAACCTACTGAGCCACCCAGGCACCACAAAATTAAGTCTTTTAAGTAAACAAGAATACAATATAACAGACCACATATCTGTATTCATGGGTCTAAGATTTTAGTGTACAAAATACCATGATAACCTAAGGAAATATTTGTTATTTCTGATAGCAGAGTTTTAAGTACTATATTAAATATGTCAACCTGATTTTTCTATCTTTAATATCCACTCTCCCTTGAAGGGAAGCAAAGTTTAATATAATTTATAAGACTAACTAAAGAAAGCTTTAACTTAAAGCATCTGTTACACACTTCAGAATCTTTAAACTTGTCTCTTGCTTTCTCTTTGGTTTGGCCAAGTAGGGTGAATGGCGTGTATATTCAAGAATGAGGACGCCTGAGTGGCTCAGTGGGTTGAACCTCTGCCTTCGGCTCAGGTCATGATCTCAGGGTCCTGGGATTGAGGCCCACATCTGGCTCTCTGCTCAGCAGGGAGCTTGCTTCCCAGGCTTCCTCCTCTCTCTCTGCCTGCCTTTCTGCCTACTTGTGATCTCTCTCTGTATAATAAATACATAAAATATTTTAAAAAAAGGTAAGTAATCTTTAAAAAAAAAATGAGATCACAGTTGAAATAAAAAGTTCCTTTTGCAGAAGTACTGTCTCTCCTACCAGGAGGGACTGTAAAGAGAATGGACCTTTCAGAAATCTCTAAATGTATGGAAAAAACCCTCCTCTCACAAGGACATTTCTCACACAAGACATGGTTACAGTTCTTTACAAATTTCTGGAAAACATTTATTTAAAGGAAAAGGAAAAGAAATGCTACATCAACAGGGGGGGGTAGTTTAAGAGAAGGACATAAGTATCCGTCTTCACAGATTTAATTTTCTCCTCTTCTTTTTGAAAGGGGAAAGGGAATAAGAGATAGCTTACTGAGGCAAGTATGAACTTAGGAGGTATATATTGGTTCTGAAAATATTAAAAAGCAAGAGTTTGTTTCCTGATCCATTTTTTTTTCACTATGCTATTAGAATACAAAATTACTTTAGTTTTTCAACAACAATTCATGAATCTTACCAGCTGAAGACAAAGACGGTGACCATAAGCAGCTGAATAATGTACTGCATTGTATCCTTGCTTATCACGGATCCCTGGATTTGCATCATTTCGCAGTAAGTATTCCAGGCACCTATATACAGTAATAACATTCAAAATTCTAATCCTGCATTTTAACCAATGATAAAGATAGCCTGAAACTAAAAGCTGACAATTTTCCTTACAATTTCTTGCAATTCTTTTTTCTTGAGTACTGTAAAAATTATAAATATATCTAAACTATATAAATTTGTCCTTTAAATGACATTGACAGTAACTATCATAAGAATACAAGTGAAATGTCCATAAGTGAATATCGTTCATTCAAATTGAGTATCTCCAAAGTCTGTCAACAAGCTCAGTCTACCTGAGGGCTGCCTGTCTTTTACAGTCACCATGTATGGCACTACCTATTCCACAAATAAATATCTGACAGGATTAAACTTAGTGGTGGTGAGCATCCGATGTTGGCAATATTACTGCTGACGTATCTGGAACATAGTGAGTGTGATATCTCATTAGGAAGCTGAAGAAAGGATATTAAAAAAAACTCAGAATAACAAGGTCAGAATTCAATGATCTCGAATCAGAGGACTGAGAAGGCTGTAAACAGTGTAAAGTTGTATGTAGGTAACAAGACAGATCCTCCCATGGTAGATTTATTTGATTTCCTGTGCTATCAAAACATTAGAAAAATTACTTAAAAGGTACTATCCAGTTCACAATGTTATAATTTTAGTACATTTTTATTGTTAATGTGGCAAAAAAAGAGCTGAATTAGAAACTTTAAAAGTCTGTCTACAGAACTAGTCTCATACCATTGATCTTGAGCATTTCAAATCACTTCACCTTTATGTGAAATGGCCTCTGTTTATTCATCTGATAGATGGGATAAGGGACAGAAATCCAAATAAGAATGCTAAACTCCATTCATGCTCAAATTTTAAGTTCATAATTTTTGTTGATAATTTGGCTAGTATTGTAGTATGTCTAACTAAATATTAATTCAACTATTGGGGAAAATTTATAATCAAATACTTATTAAAAATTCAAGTTTCCTTACAGAGTGCACTTGTGATGAGCACTGAGTGATGTATGGAGTTGTTGAATCAGTACTGAAACTAATATCACACTGTATGTTAACTATACTGGAATTAAAAAAAAAAAAGACTGTAAAAAAAATTCAAGTTTCCAAAAGCATACTGGAGTCATATAAAAACAAACAAAAAAGAACTCAAAACAATGTAACTGATCTTTCAGTAACTGTATCATATATAATATATATTATACACACACATAACTATCATTCATTTATTTATTAAAAGATTCTATTTATTTACTTGAGAGAGTGAGAGAGAGCAGGAGAGAGGTCAAAGGGAGAAAGAGAATCCCCGTTGAGCTGGGAGCCTGATGCAGGACTCGATCCCAGCACTCTGGGATCATGACCTAAGCTGAAGGCAGTTGCTTAACCTACTGAGCCACCCAGGTGCCCATAACTCTATCATTTATCTATCTATCTATAATTATCTATGTATCTATCTATGTATCTATGCATGTATGTATGTATGTATGTATGTATGTATCTATCATCTATCTACCTATAAGGACCATTCATTCAACGCCAACACTTATGTATTTATTTAATGCTGAATTGCTTAAAATCAATCCTTTAGATCCCTTAGTAATTACTTGCAGACTCTGTATTTATTATAATATCCTCAATGGTAACAAATGTCTGTGCATTTGAGATTCTGACATTTATGTACAGCTAAAATTATTAGTGAAACATGGTGAACTGGGTATCACTATGATCAAAAAAACTCAAATCTGAATCTAAAGTAACAAGATTGGTATTTTTTGGTGTTTATAAACCAGCTCTAAGGGCCCTGTAGAAAGTGTTCCAGACAGTGTATAAACTGTCCAGTTTTCTTTCCTAGGTGTCTAACTCAGAGGTCAGTGCTCACTGGAATGCTTAAAAGACCTGCAGGTCTGGATGACAGTTCCATTGGTTTGTAGGCACAAACATTTCACCCAACGGCATATCTTTTTGTCTTTAATCAAGTTCTCTAGAGGAGAGAGATAAGGCAGAAGTATTTCTTCAACTGAGACTTCAGTACAAAGCAGATTCTGTCAGTGGAGCAAACTATTTTAAGATAACTTGCTGATACAGGAGTACTGAGAAAAAAAGATTTATTTAAGGAAAGCAAAACAAGTAGGTAAGTTCATGTTTACTTTCTTAAGAGAGTACATCTCAATGCATTTATAATGACTAGTCTACGTATATAGCATTAAATGGTTTCAAATAATTTAAGTGATATACATGTAGTAGTTCTTATGAGATCGTATTATTTATTATTTTACATTCACATTATTCAGATAATTCACATTATTCAGATAATAAAACAAAGACTAAGAGTTACTTTGAAATGATAAAATCCCTTCTACTGGCCTGCATTTTAGATTACACTAAGCAGCATCAACTTTCATTAACCACTTTGTAAGATGAAGCATTACCTTCAAAAAATGGAAAAAATTACTGACACTCAGGAAAACCAAATCACCTATTCAAAAGCTTTTGGCTAGCATATAGCAAAGCAAGGACTAGACCACCTTAGGTCTTCTCTTTATCCAGTGTCCTTTTCATGCTACCAAATACTTCAGGACGGGGGTTAATGAGTTAGAGTGGCACTTTAACCTGGGTGCTTATAAAATACTGAACCACAAAATTACTTGATCTTGAATATCTGGACCTCACATCTAATTTGCAAATAAGAGAGTGTGTTCTTTTCTCCTGATTGATTGTAAGTTAACACACACTGATTTTTTAAAGCCAGAAAATCAAGACACCAATATTCTCTTTAACCTCTCTTCTTTCCCCTAAAATAAGCTGTATACAAAATCTGGAGGATACTCATGGCTAAACAGCTAAGTCACAAACTATACTTACTGTTACATACTATTTATTTTATGTGTAAGACCAATTAAGTATCATTCCAATTAAGAACATAACTTAAAAAACAAAACAAAACAAAGAACATAATTAAGTCAGAGGGCATTTCAAACTATTTAAATTTCACCTACTCTTCCCCTACCACCCATGAGTCCCATGGTTAGTCAGAATTCTGGGTAAGGACCACTCAGTCCAAGACACTGAATGCGGTATTGCTACCAGAGGCCCTCTTTCCTTTATGTGTTCCCATTATGGTGTATAATAGTGCCTGTTCTTACCAAAAAATAAAAATACAAAAAAAAAAAAATACAGCTAATCCTTACAGGTAAGGAAAGATTATAGGTACTATTCTAAACAATTCAGATATCCTATACCTCATTTGGTTATATGAGTTAGGCCAGACTATTAGTTTCATAGACAAAAGGGGAACAGACATGTAAAGTAACTTGCCCAAAGTTTCACAACAAGGGGCAGAGCCACTATCAAACCCAATGTTACCTTATATACATATTCAAAATGAGTTACAAAAGCATGCTGAGTATTATAAAGTCAAATATATTTCTCTATATCACAACAAAAGGAAATTTTTAAAGATAGGCTTATTTTGGCAATAAAAATATGAAGTACTTAGGAATAAATCTAAGGATTATGAAACTTCTAAACAAAAAACTGTATGGGGATTCCTGGGTGCCTCAGTCAGTTAAGCATCTACCCTTGGCTCAAGTCATGATCCCACTCCTCGGATCCAGTCCCACATCCGGCTCCCTGCTGAGCAGAGAGCCTGCTTCTCCCTCTGCTGCTGTAACCCCTGCTTGTGTGTGTGTGTGTGCTCTGACAAATAAAGTCTTAAAAAAAAAAAAGTAAATAAAATGCTTCTTAAAAAAAACCCAAGATTCCATTCATATCAAGTTCAAAACAGACAAAAATATACAATGCTATTGGAAGTAAAAACATCCCATTTTTGTGAAACATGCCAACTATCACCATTAAAAGTGGATCTCCATGAAATATCTATATACTCATAAATACATTTATATACACAAATATATGAACAAAGAAATGGCTACAGAAAAGCATATATCAAGTCTTTAACTTTGATTAGACTATGACTGACATGAAATGATCTACATATACATATATAAATAGTCATGTTAACATTGGTTATCTTAGAAGAAAGGCATGAGAAGGATTTCTTCTTAATGTATAATCAGAAGAAAAACCCCAGTCTTCTCTTATACACACACATGGGTATGGGGGAGATCCTTAACCATTGTGCTCAAAGCGAGGCCTATATCTTTTGAACTGGCCAAAAAAATTTTATGTATTAATATTAAACATGTTAAACATGTTTCCTGTGACTATGTACTCAAGTCATAACTGTTTATTAAGAATGCAGGCACCGGGGCGCCTGAGTAGCGCCAGTTAGTTAAGCATCTGACTTCTGGTTTTGGCTCAGGTCGTGATCCATGGTCGTGAGATGGAGCCCCGGGGGGGGGGGGGGTTCTATGCTCAGCACAGAGTCTGCTTGAGATTCTCTCTCCATTTGCCCCTCCTGCTCGTGCTCTCTAAAATAAATAAACTCATTAAAAAAATAAAAAAAGAATGCAGGCAACTAGAATAATGGGAGTGACTAGAAGAATAACTAGAATGAGTCAGGAAAGATTTCATGTATTTTCACAACATTTACTCAAAGTGAAGACTGAGGTGCCTAAGGCAGAAGGGAGTTATAATTACTTATGCCCCTCTTTTTTTTTTTAAGATTTTATTTATTCATTTGACAGAGAGAAACACAGCTTGAGAGGGAACACAAGCAGGGGGAGTGAGAGAGGGAGAAGCAGGCCCCCTGCTGAGCAGGGAGACCGATGTGGAGTGGGACTTAATCCCAGAACCCTGGGATCACTACCTGAGCTGGACGCCTAACGACTGAGCCACCCAGGCACCCTACTTATGTCACTCTTGAATAGTAGAAAACCATTGTCAGAGTGTCAGAAATTCCAAAATATAAACAACCTTCCCTGGGGATGCTGACAGGGGATTAGTAAATGATCATTTACAAATATACATTACACATTACTGAATAATATACATTATTATACATTATACATTACCGAATAATAGTAATTTGAAGTTATGGGGATTTTGTGTCTTTTTTTAGAAAATATTTCGCACTTGCAAGTATGAATTAATCATGTCAGATTCTTTTATTCTCCAACTTATATACCTGGGAATTAAATCAGTGTAATTTAGAAAAATAAAAAAACATTTCTGCTTTTGGTTTTTTGCAGGGGAAAGGGCATGGGGACAGGAGAGACAATCTTGAGCAGGCTCCACGACTAGCATGAAACCCCACACAGGGTCTAGATATCACAACCCTGAGATTATGACCTGAGCCAAAATCAAGAGTTAGATGCTTAACCAACTGAGCCACCCAGGTGCCCTAAGGTTTTATTAATGTTATAGTGTTACTACTTGAGCCTCCAAAACAATCATTTACTGAAAGGATGCCTCTGGTGTCCTAAAATAGTTACTGTGGCTTATAGTTTCCAGAAAGTTCTCAGGAACAAATCACTGAGTCAGTAAATGATGGCATTAGATGGGACCTGGGGGGTTTGATACTTTAAAGAAACAGAGGGTCTAAGAAACAGGGTGAGAGGGGCACCTGGGTGGGCTCAGTTGGTTAAGCATCCAACTCCTGGTTTAGGCTTAGGTCATGATCTCATCACGAGATTCAGCCCTGTGTTGGACTCCATGTGTTTGGTGGGGAATCTGCTTCAAGATTCTCTCCCTTTGCCCTTCCTCCCATTTTCTCTTTCTCTCAAGTAAATATTAAAGGGGGAAAAAAACAGTGCTGGATTATTTTATATACATAATCTCATTCTTCCCACAATTCTAAGTAAGTTTCTTTCCAATTTTACAGATAAAGATTTTTCTTGGCAATTATCTGCTCAGCTTTAAACTGGGTCTTTTGGATCCCAGAGCTCATGTTCTTTTTAGTACATCAGGCTGCTTTGTGTAGATACTAAGAATTAAATGTTTAAGTAATAAATATCATTAGGCTGTTGCTCAAAACAGTTTATATTAGGTGAGAGAACTGATTTATATCACTTTAGTACTAACACACTTCTACAAAAAAATTAGGTTGGTTTAAAACAAAACCGTAGGGCACCTGGGTGGCTCAGTGGGTTAAAGCCTCTGCCTTCGGCTCAGGTCGTGATCTCAGGGTCCTGGGATCGAGGCCCGCATCGGGCTCTCTGCTCAGCGGGGAGCCTGCTTCCTTCTCTCTCTCTGTCTGCCTCTCTGCCTACTTGTGATCTCTCTCTCTGTGTGAAGTAAGTAAAATAAAATCTTAAAAAACAAAACAAAAAACCCATAAATCCCAAACAATATGGGCTGAACATCGTTATTCTCTTGTTTTCTGCATAAGAATTCAGGCTTAATGCAATTGTCTAAGGGCAGGAGGACCTTGGGTAATCTCTAAGTGCATGTGTGTGTGTTTATTTATGTGTGTGACTTCTCAGGGAATTTATGTAGATCCCACTGAGTGACACCTAATAACTAGTGCGTGGGAATAGTGGTAAAGGATCATTGGTGGTGATACCCTCATTTTAGGTAGAACCTATTTTAAGAAAATCTATAAATTAAATCCTGAAGTTACAAAAATTTGTATGTCAGAGGATTGTCTACTTACCCAAGTTTATCAACATTTTTTAAAGTAAGATTTTATTCATTTATTTATTTGACAGAGAGAGAGAGAGAGAGAGAGAAAAAGAGAGAGAGAGAGAAAGCACAAGCTGGGGGAGTCCGAAGTGATGTGGGGCTTGATTCCAGGATCCTGGACTCATGACCCGAGCTGAAGGCAGATGCTTAATGGACTGAGATACCCAAGTACTCCACCAAAATATTTTCTTTTCTTCTTTTTTAAGATTTTATTTATTTATTTGACAGAGAGAAACACAGCTAGAGAGGGAACACAAGCAGGGGGACTGAGAGAGGGAGAAGCAGGCTTTCCGCTGAGCAGGAAGCCTGATGTATGGCTCGATCTCGGGTCTCCAGGATCATGACCTGAGCCGAAAGCAGTCGCTTAATCAACTGAGCCACCCAGGTGCCCTCCAAAATATTTTCTTATTTACAAAAGTCTTTACCCCAGATTTTCTTTAGAGAGCTACCATCTATAAAAACATACTTCAAGTAATTTAACTTCTCCCAAAATCTATATATACTTAACTATTCTGGGTATATATGAAGTTATACAAAGTAATACATTCTTGTAAACAAAAGGTAGATATTACTACTGCTTTTGAGATTATAGAGTTTTAGCTACAAATCCAACATAACAAAATGCTACTGATAGAAATGGCCACCTGGGTGGCTCAGTCGTTAAAGCGTCTGCCTTCAGCTCAGGTCATGTTCCTGGAGTTCCTGGATCGTGCCCTGCATTGGGCTCCCTGCTCGGCGGGAGGCCTGTTTCTCCCTCTCTTACTCCCCCTGTGTTCCCTCTCTAGCTGTGTTTCTCTCTGTCAAATAAATAAATAAATAAATAAATAAATAAATAAATAAATAAATAAATAAAAAAATAATCTTTAAAAAAGAAAGAAAGAGAAAAAAAGAAATGGCTTTGGTATTAGTTACAGAATTTATAATAAATTAACATTTGTGAACAATACCCTCAAGTTATGTTTTTTATTTTGAGGGTAAAAAACAAATATTAAAAACCAAAGAAATAGTTTTATGTTAATTAAAACTTCCTTGAAATATATTTTATAAAATCTCCCCTACAAACCACTCTTTGATTTTCCCTAAGGGTATTTTTGTTCTTAACTAACCCAGACACATGGTGAATACCACAACTGAAGATTCTGTCTCCAATGAATTTATTTTCTTCCAAGAAGGCAATATATGTTAAGGTACTATAAACGGTTCTGATCAACCTCAAGTGAATATTAATTATAAAAATAATTTACACATCTCTTATTCTTTTGTTATTCAGGCATTCTTGGGCAATATTTAGTTATTCCACTATTTCATTTACTTATTTAAGCAATATTTATAAATAAGTGCCAGATTGGTTACTCCCTTTTTAAATACCCATTTATAAGGATCTCTTAACAAATATAAACTCTACCTCTGATGGATACTGGTGTTCCAATCTCTGCCCCATCTTCCGTTGGCACTGCCCACATCTCTTCCCTGTCCCTTTCCCTGTGATAAACTAAAGACTGCTGCCTTAACATGGAGGTGATATTAAGATGTGCTTTTGGGAGGGAGGACAAAAAGAGGCCTTTATGTTTCTTCTACCAGATCAGTCAATAAGGCAGGTTGCTGAGTAGAAATAGGTAATAAACTATGATTTAGGAATAATTATGAAACCAATTTATTTCCCACACTAGAGACTCAAGAAAATACCACAAAAAGTATAAAAATAGAAATTTACAATGAAAATAGCCATCCACATGGAAAATGTTGGTTTATAGAAATCATCCTTCACTCTCACCACATGATACTTACTTGCCATCTGTGTCTGACGTGGCTGCATAGTGCAGGGGCGTGCATCCTCTTTCATCAAGGTCATTCACACTTGCTCCTGATCCCACAAGAGCAAACAGGCACTGGTAATTGCAGTTGGCAGCAGCATAGTGCAGTGGAGATCTTTCGTGCCCAAGTTAATGTAAGAAAAAGAAAAGGCAGGGACATACATCAATAAACAAGAGCACAGCTGACTCTTACTCGACCCAGTTACAAATACTGTATTTATAGTGAGCCTGAGATTATTTCTACCATATACTTAGTCTTTTGGAGGGCTGGACAGAAAGCTAGAAGGAGAAAGTAAGGTGGCAAAGAACTTCTAATAAAAGGGGATTATGATAGAAACACAGTTAAATTATCTCATGGTCCCCACAGTAATGATTCTAGTCTTTTGAGTGAATTAGAGACACCTTCAAATTCTGTTCAGAAACTTTTGAAAACTTTCATTTCAACAAAGCTTCCCTTATACTAATAAAATGTTTCACAGTACAAAGGTAGAAGCTTCTGTTCATGTCTCAGGAGAGGAATAAAGGATAAGAGAAATAATAGAAGCATTAAATAGAATGCCCTATTCTACCAACCATACAGTAAAGCTGTACAGTAGTATCAGGTTTCTCAAGCATGAATTGCATAGTTTGGGGCACCTGGTTGGCTCAGTTGGTTAAGCGACTGCTTAGGCTGACGCCTTAGACCGCTGACGGCTCAGGTCATGATCCCGGAGATCTGGGATCAAGTCCCACATCGGGCTTCCTGCTCGGCGGGAAGCCCTCCCTCTCTCACCCCCCCCCCCCCCTTGTGTTCCCTCTCTTTCAAATAAATAAAATTTTTAAAAAAAAAAAAATTGCATAGTTTGGAAGACTGTTCTTTATTCAGAAGAGTTAGAGTACTGTTTTTAATTTCTAAAGACTGAATATTGTAGCCAGTTTCTTCCCAGTTACTAAAATGCAACAGAATGTTATTAAAATTAGGAGTCCCCGTTTTTGAAGTGCAACTCTGTTATGATTCCATGACTCTTCATTTAAAAAAAAAAGGAGAAGGAGAAGAAAACAAAAAGTGAAGGTAAATTCAGTCTAGAATCTTCATGGTATAATTTTTTGTAAAGTATTTACCTAGTGAAATAATAGTAAAACATTATTTTACTTGATTAGATAACAGCACAGATAAGGGGTAACCTAGAGGACAGTAGGAGAAGGAAAGGAAATGGGAAGTAGGGGAATCCAGGGAGAGAAACAAAACAACGGAGACTTTGGACACAGAAACAAACTGAGGGACTTGGAGGGAGGGGGGTGGGGGGATGGAAGAGCCTGGTGGTGGGTACTGAGGGCACCTATTGCATGGAGCACTGGGTGTGGGGAATGGGGAATGAATCTTGGAACACTGGAAAAAAAAATTAAGTAACAATAAAAAAAAAAAAGGTAACAGCACAGTATAGTAATAGCATTTTAAGAAATACAATTAACCCTGAATTACTTTCAAGCTTCTAAACTCAGAATATGCTTCAGAAGCCCTTGCTGCTATTTGTAGTAAAAGAAATGCTTCAAGCACTACAAATTAACTAATACTAGATGGCTTAAAGTACAATTGTAAAAGTCAATTTACTATAAAAAATATTGCACTGCAAAGCCAAACAAAGTGATTTTTGCTTTTGCAGGTCATTAGTTCCTTTTATTAGTAGGCTTATGAGAGAAGTTTATTCCTCAAAGTAATTATGGGGTAAAAGAGTTTTTTTTCTTATACACATTTCTGATTCCCTACCATACATAATTCTGTTTACTTCTGCACTGACCCATCACATGAACTGAACATATATCCACACACTTCCTTCTGACATACACATCCTTTCTTGTCATATACTTTGATGTTACTCTCAAATTTGTGACCCACGATTTTGTTCACATTTCCTGCCACCTCTTTTTTTCTTTTTTCTTTTTAACCGATTCAAACTGCCTTCAATCCTTTCCTGTATGGTTTTAGCACATGCTGGTAACTCAGTAGATACTGGTGGCTTTAAGAACGGCTACCATCAATGCTAGTCACAGTGAGAATGAGGACTGGCTAAAAAACTACAAAGGGATTCTGTTACTTCATAGGTATTTTCCTAGCAGTCATATGAAGGGGTGTATGTGGATGTGCTGTTATGTGTATAATATGTGTATCTGGGGAGTTAGAAGAGGGGAGAACAAAAATTTCATATATATGTGTTACCTATTCCTTCCTATTTCTAGTGCTCTGTAACCAAACATGGGCAGCAGAATTTCTGACAATGAAATGATTTAGGGTCAAGGAGAACTATACTACTGAGTTCTAGGTCTCGTGAATTTCTTTCTTTCTTTCCTTTCTCTCTCTCTCTCTCTCTCTCTTTCTTTTTAAAAAGATTTTATGTATTTATTTGATACAGAGAAACACAGTGAGAGAGGGAACACAAGCAGGGGGAGTGAGAAAGGGAGAAGCAGGGTTCCCAGCGAGCAAGGAGCCCGATGCGGGGCTCGATCCCGGGTCTCTGGGATCATGACCTGAGCCGAAGGCAGTTGCTTAACAAACTGAGTCACCTAGGCACCCCTCTAGGTCTCGTGAATTTCTTGAAGGAACATTGGCACCATGGGGTTTTACATTTCCATGGTATAATTATGGGAGGAGGAAGAATGATATCAAGAGATTCAGAGGTGCTTATAAGGTAAAGCTGTGGCTGACAGCCTGGGGCTGTGGCAGGGGCCCAAGTGGAAGAAGACTGTGGGTAAAAATGAATATTTAGAAGTTACTGATTTATTTGGGTCCTCAGTGAATCATGATCACAATGCAAAAGATGCTGAACTGTTAATTCTCAGAAGCCAGTTAGAAGGTCATGCAAGTTATTAAGTAAATAAGATTAATTAGGTTCTACAGAGGAATGGCATCACAGCCTACCTTCCAAATTTGTCCTTTTTGTTGAAGTCTGCACCAGTATTCAGCAGAAGGTTTAGGCACTCCAAATTCCTATTAGGAACAATACAGTAAGGAGACTTGTCAATAATTTCATAACGAAACTGGTAGTTTAAGTTAAGTATCAAAGCATGTTTTCAAATGAAGACAAAATGAATAAAATTACATGATTGATATTTTAGAAAAAACATTAAAACTCATTGTATCTAGAATTTCAATAAGTTATGTATATACATATTGGCATGTTGATAGGAAACAACAAATGAGTCATGCCACTATTTAAAAGAAAGCTCACGTTCGTAAAGGAGTTCGCGATAGTCGGTTAAGTGGCTGCCTTAGGCTCAGGTCATGATCTCCTGGGTCCTGGGATCTAGCCCGAGTCCTTGGGCTCCCTGCTCAGTCGGGAGTCTGCTTCTCCCTCTGCCTTCCCACCCCTGCCACCCTCTTAATGCTCATGCTCTATCTCAAATAAAATCTTTAAAAAAACCCCCAAAACCCTGAGAGTTTTTAGGAACCTTTAAACCAGACTTCCAACAACATGCTTTTAATAGTATCGTTTAAATGGTTTTTAATAGTAAATTGAGAGAAGACAGGTTAAAAAAAAAATAAACCTGAAAATATTTCAATTTGCTTTCCCTTATCTTCTCCTATAATTGCTTAGGTGTACCCTTAGTTAAAATTATAGGAGAGTATGGTACATGCATAGGTCTTTCTGTAGTTTAATTTTCAAAACCCTGAACATCATTACTACATTATACTAGAAAGTGTCACTGCCACCTCATCAGTTGTGTTGTCTTTCGTCCCTTTCTCTGGAGGTCAGTAACATGGAAGCTAGGTTTTAACTGGAAAGTCCTTTGGTGACCTTGTAAGAACAAGAGGACCCAGTCATATGTTTACAATCCATCTTTGCATCTGAGACTGGTCTAGTGTAATCTTGGTTCAGTATACTTGTCCTCTGAACCACTGGAAATTTTTAAAGAATGATTATTAGTAATAAGTCACCATGAATTAAATGTCTTATTATAGATTTAGGATCTAATCAGAAATATTAGATTAGCAGCATGCTTCAAAGGTGATGAGTTTTAATTAAAGGTTGTTGTTTACTCAAACCAAGAGGCAGCTTCCCCTAGCAGCAGTATTTAAAACTTTGTCCAGGACACCTGGGTGGCTCAGTTGGCTAAGCAATTGCCTTCAGCTCAGGTCATGATCCTGGAGTGCCACATAGGGCTCCCTGCTCAGCGGGGAGTCTGTTTCTCCCTCTGACCTCTCCCCTCTCATGTTCTCTCTCAAATAAATAAAAATATTTTTTTTTAAAAAAGAAAAATAAACCTTTGTCCAAAGTTTTTCAGGCTCAAAAATTTTCTTTTTCCTATGTATTAGTCCTGAGTAGAGGCAAGGCATAAACAAACCAGCCATTTTTTTCCTAAAATTATGATTAAAAACCCCTAAACACCTTCTTAAAGAACATCTGTATTACTCAGAACTTCCTTAATGTTTTGTTGCCTTTATCTGAGGGCATATATTCTTTTCATTTACCCAGAAATAATTTTCTCTCACAGAAAGCAATACTTCCTTTTACAGTTTTGCTCCACCTCCCCCATAATACTTCCTTTTCCAGTTTTGTTCCATCTCTCTTCCCACTCATAATTTATGACTTAGGTGGAAGAGTATTTAGAAAAAGCAATTTCTACCACTCTGGACTTTCTTCTCCCAAACCACCCCTTTTATGGTTTGTTTTTCATTTTGAGGCAGCCCAGAACTAATAAAGAGAAACAAAGATAAGAGGAAAAACTGACATGACCAGCTACCTTCTTCTTAAAAAAGTAAAAATTTTGTTAACATACCCTCCAGCTGCAGCTGCATGTAGACAGGTCCTGCCAAAATCATCTGGGGTGTCTATTTCAAATCCTGTATGAGTGAATACATCTTATATAGTATCATAGATAAGTTACTTCATATTAAAGTACTATGTCAAGAAATGTTAAGTATCACATGAGCCCCAATCTCAAACAAAACTGAATTACAAATAGGCACAAAATTATTCAAAGTAGATAATAATATACAATATTACCATAAAAACTGCCTCTAAAGGAGTGAGACTAGCTTTAGGATAAGTGCTGGAGCACTTGTTTAAAAACCATAGGATCTAATGGAGTATTATTCAACAATAAAAAGAAACGAAGTACTGATACATATTATAATAAGGATGATCCTTGAGAACATTTGGCTAAGTGCAAGAAAAGACCACATCTTGGGTGATTCCATTTCTATGAACTGTCCACAAGAGGCAAATTGAGACATGAATTAGAGTAACGGTTGCTTAGTGAGGGAAGGGAGGAAATGAGGACTGATTGCTAATGGGAGGATGAGAACGTTCTAAAATTGACTAAAGGGGTGCCTGGGTGGCTCAGTTGGGTTAAGCATCTGACTGTATAGTTCAGGTCATGATCTCAAGGTCCTAGGATTAAACTCCATTTCTGGCTCCCCACTGAACAGGGAGTCTGCTTGACCCTCTGCCCCTCTCCCCCTCCTGTTCTCTCTGTCTCTCTCAAATAAATAAGAACTTTAGAAAAAAAACACAAAAAACAAAAAACCCAGGGGCACTTGGGTGGCTCAATCATTAAGTGTCTGCCTTTGGTTCAGGTCATGATCCTAGAATTCCAGGACCGAGCCCCACATTGGGCTCCCTGCTTGGCGGGAATTCTGCTTCTCCCTTTCCCACTCCCCCTGCTTATGTTCCCTCTCTAGCTGTGTTTCTCTCTGTCAAATAAATAAATAAAATATTAAAAACAAAGCAAAAAATCCAACTGTAACAATGATCACATACCTCTGAATATACTAACCAACACTAAACTACAGGCTTTAAATGGGTGAATTCCATGTTACGTGAATTATCTCTTAATAAAGCTGTTTTTAGGGGTGCCTGGGTGGCTCAGCCGGTTAAGCAACTGCTTAGGTCATGATCTTGGGGTCCTAGGATGGATCTCCATGTTGGGCTCCTTACTTGGCAAAGAGTCTATTTTTCTATCTGCCCCTCTCTGCCACTTGTGCTCTCTCCCTCTCTCAAATAAAAAAAAAAAATCTTAAAACAACAAACAAAAGACTTTTAAAATAAGCCATAGGTGCTCTGCTATCTACGAATTATTACTAGCACTGAGGAGAAATTTTCAGAGATATCGGTTTGTGAATACTTGTGGACACACACCCACTTTCAAAAACTTAAAGCAGAAAAAAAAATCCCTAATAAAAACTCAGAGGTGTCTGTCTCACACAATATGTTAATTTTCACCAAAACTTTCCCATAATTCTTTCAGCAATCATGAGTGCTAATATGCAAAATGTGTTCAACTTTTTTAACACTGAGAAATATACCATCATTTAAAATCATTTAAATTAAATATATTCAGTAATTCTATGCATTTAATAAGGACCAAGTTTTGGAATATTCACAGAAAGCTACAGATCTTGTTTTGTTTCAAATGTACTACAATTATGGTATTATAACACAATAATTAGATATGGTATAAATAATTTCACAAATCTGGAAGATATAGAATGACTATCAGCTCCTAAAAAGGAAGCATGCAAATGAAGATATTCTGTATCTAGACATATGGAGATGATCCAAGAAAACTACCATTCAAAGAACAGAAACTACTCTAGAAATATTCCATATCCCATTCCCCAACTAATGGAAGGAAATCCTGGAAAAATAAAACTTTTCCCAGATTTGAAGATAAAACTGCATTTTAAAGTTAAAAAAGACCCAACATCTTCTAAGAGGGCTTAATAGATGATTTATACTTGCACATATCTACAAGTAATTTTGAAAAAGCAGGAGAAAGAAACTGTATTGAAATATGGGGGGCTTTGGGAAAACAAAAAAAAGGGGACTCAGTCTACAATGGTTCCACTTACCAGAAGAAAGAAGTTTCCTGCAGCAATCTGAAAAACCACTTAAGGCTGCCAAATGGAGGGGGAACATTCCATGTATGCCACGCCTGAAGTATAAGTAGGATAGTAACCTCATCACAATCAAGAATAATACAATCACTTAAATAAATTATAAAGAAACTAGTCAAAGTGGAAAGATAATTAGATGAGTCAAAACCTTTAATATTTTGAAGAGCAATTTGGCAAAAGGCTGAAGGTGGGCACAGCTTATCTATTATCCAGAAATTTTCCTCCAGGAGTAGAATTTTTCAACCTTCACATTATAGTCATGATGGACTTTGTTGGGCATGGGGGAGGGGAGGCTTCCCAGTGCATACAGGATATTCAGCAGTGCCTCTGGGCTCTATCCAAACCAGATGCCAGTAACACCCTCCTCCCAAAGTATGACACCAAAATTGTCTCTGGACATTTGCCTAGGGTGTGAAATCCATTCCCCATGCCTTGCCAGTGAAAATCATTACTAGAACACCAAATGTTCAAGAATGCTCACTGTAGTAATTTTTGTAAAACTGGAAGCAACTTATATTTGCAATAAGTAGAATGAATAAACTATGAAATCTTTATACAATAATTACATTATATAAAATGGATGAACTACAGGGATTTGTACAGATGTGAAAAAAAGTCTAAATTTATTATGTACATGGCTAAATCAAAGAGGCTGCAAAAAAGTGTAGAGTAGCATCACATTTACAGAAAGCCTAAAAAAGGTTTAAAGCATGGTAATGAATATATATATGTGTAATAAAATGTAATAAAAATATAAAGACACACACAGGAATGATAAACATCAATTTAAGTAGGGTGTTTACTTCTACAGAGCATGCAAGAGAATCCACCTTTCAAAAAAAAACCTTTTTATTTTTATTTATTTTTTTTTCAAAGATTTTATTTATTTATTTGACAGAGAGAAACACAGCCAGAGAGGGAACACAAGCAGGGGGAGTGAGAGAGGGAGAAGCAGGCTTCCCGCCGAGCAGGGAGCCCGATGTGGGGCTCGATCCTGGGTCTCCAGGATCATGACCTGAGCCGAAGGCCAGTGGCTTAACCAACTGAGCCACCCAGGCGCCCCCCCCCCAAAAAAAAACCTTTTTAAAGAGAAATTTAGTATATATAAAATAGACAAAGTGAGCTGTTTTGACCAAAGCTGGGGGGGGAGGGGGAATCCACAGACAGTATTATATGAATGAAAAAGAAAAGCATTCAGTATATAAACATTTTTGGGTCTTTTATTTACTTTTAGATTAAAAATAAATAGATCAAAACAATGAAAAGCTCTGACTAAAACTGCGTATTACTCATAATCTAGAATTCACTGGGGTAAAAAAAAAAAATACATATATATATACTATGCTGGCTTACCAAAGAAATCACATTAAATTATCGATTCCAGCACATCATCCATACAAACAGGAAAAAGCTCAAGCAATTAGTACCATATTGGGCACAAAATCCATACTGCTACTTGAAATCTCTAGAAAACTGCAATTCACTTCATTTGTGTTTCCCTTTCAGCATAACTATCAACACCGTGGTTAAGTACTTACTTTGCAGTGTCAGCACCACTTGTAATAAGAGTGTTGATTAGCAGCTCATGGCCATACCTTGCTGCTATGTGCAAAGGGGTGTTTCCATTCTTATCCTCACAGTCGATTACAGCTCCTGCAGTAAATAATGTACTATCAGATGCTGGACTATATTAAGATCAAGTCAAATTTATTACATGGAAAGTAATATAAAACTCTATTCAAGCATAAACTAATGGATATAGGTTTTAACTAGGTTTCATTCATAGGACATATAATGGGCTTGGCACGGAGGTTACAGACTTTACACTTAAAAAAAACAATTCTGTGAACTATAAGCATAAGCCTTTAACAGATTTTAAAATGATGAAAGGGTTCTGGAGTCCAGTAAATTTAGAAACCACTATATTAAAACAAAATTAAACACATTTCTTTAGAGCAAGATTTCAGAGCTTTAATGCACACCTTGCCATGTAGACAATGCTTCAGGAATCATTTGATCATGACAACTACTACTTTTTCCTTGCAAAACCATTAACAACTATTATCTTGAGGACTACTAACAAACAGTTCCTTGGAATATGGCTTGGAAAACACTAAAGTAATGTGCCTAAGAGCTATTATTTAAAGGTTTAGCTTGCCTAGTACTATTTCAAATGCAAAAGAATACAAGTTCTGAAAATAAATAAAAGTCCTAAAAATAGTTCAAAATATCCAAAAGGGGAAAAAAGGTAAATGCAACAGAGTTTTGCCAATGCATAATACAAATACAAATTGTGGTGGAAAGGCAAAGTTTTCTACTTAGCAATGCTTTAAAAAGCCCACACCGACTGCTAGAGAAATTATTTGTAATTCAGGTGAAACAAAACAAAAATAAATGAAAAACAAATTGTGAAAGATACATATACATGGCATTTTATACCTTTATTATTTGATTTTCATAAGATCTGAAATCAAATATTAAAATATAGACAGCTACAATAATCCCTCAATACCATTCATTTTGTGGAGTTTTTACTACATTTAAGAAAAAAAACAAACAGAAATACTTTTTACCACTCTGGATAATGGTTTGTGATCTGGAGAATCTACCATGGAGGGCAGTCATATGCAGTGGTGTTTTCCCATCCTTGCTCTGAAATAATCAAATGTGAGAGATTTATAATTATTGTTATATCTGTCACATGTAACTCTTAGTTTTATTTTGAATATCCTCTTGCATCTTTATCTTGTAAAAACTATTATTCAAGCATTAAGTTTAGCTCAAACTTACGGAGGTAAAACAGCTGTTCAAAATCAGGAACTTTTTTTTTAAAGTATGGATATTATAAAGTATAACTATAAAAAAACAAAAACAAAAACAAAAAACACCAACCCTCAATGCCTACAGTTTACAAAAAGTTCTGCATTGTAGGTATACAGTGTAATCTTAGTATCATTCCTATTACATAGGTGGGAAAACTGGAGCACAAAGATAATAATGACTCAACCAAGGTCACACAGTCAGTAGTGGTACATCTGGGACGTGTTTTCCACCTGTCTAAAATTTCACATTGCTACAAATCTTTCACTCTAAGAAATGCTGAATCCCTCCCTCAAACAAGAAAAAGTGAATGTTAGAATTAACTTCAACCACTGTAATTCACTTTAAAAACTTAGTATATTAATTGTGTATTTACTTACTAAATTAATTTATAGTATATTATATATAATATAGTATATTAAAACTTATATTAATATTTATAATCAATATGATTAGCTTTTTTCTCAAATTACTTAAAATAAATAACCACACTGGCTGGCCATGTGCGTATTTAATGTATATACTCTGAAATTCTAAAGGATTTTGTTAAAACATACAATGTGACCATCACAAAGGAAGGAATCTACTTTGCAATTCCTAATCCCTCAACAATATTCAGTGTATCTTCTGTGTATATATAGTTAAAACTTAAATGTGACAAGTGTCCTAAGTTTACACCAGAACTATATAATGCAGATCTCAGGAAATTCTCATGTCATTATAATACTGGAGTGTTAGATGAACATAACTACCTATGTATTTAATACATACTAATCAATGTATTTGATTCCATAATTTTATATTAATTTCTCAAGCAAACAAAATATCCAACAGGCAACTTATCTCAAAGAATATTCAAACCTTTGGAAGCAGTGTGTACACAGGAGGGAAAACAAACCAAAGCAAACCAAAACAAACTTAAGTGAACAAACAAGGTACGCTCTGGAGTCAGAATAACCTGAGCTGAATCCTGGTTTTGCCCGTTACCACATCAAGAATTAGGAGAAGCTGTCTTTTTGAGCTCACTTCTCAATTGGAAATGGATATATTAGTTGTACCTCAGTCCTGCTGTTCAGAATATCCTAATCTTTGTAAAACACACATATGATATATGGGTGTTTTCATCTATGTACGTTATTCTTTCAATCAGAAAAACACAAAACAAAAAGCAGAAAAGCATTTTAATAGATTCCAGTTTGTAATGTTTTTTCAAAGTGTTCCCTAACATATCTTGATTCTTTATTAATTTTTTACCTTACAAACAAAAAAAACCTAAACTGTAATATAATTTTGAGTTCATAAAATGAAATGTGAAATATAATTATAGCTAACATTTATATACACAGTAAGCACTATGTTCCAAGCATAGTTTTAAAACACTTCACATATACCAATCATTTGCTTCTTCTCATATGCTGTTGAATATATCTTATAGGTCAAGGGGTTAAGAAATGTAACCGGGTCTCACAGTAAGTGGAGTCCTCCAGGTGGCACTGGATTAACATTTTTACTTTCTACATACTTACTGATCATAAAAAGTATTCCAAATATATTAAAACAAACAAAAAACCCCCAAAAGATTCAGATTACCAACTGAAGGGCCCAGCTTAAGACATGTTAGAAGGGGGAAGAGAACGTTTACTTCTCTTTGAATTCGGGAAACTATGAATAGATTTTTATTTTTAAGTGAACTTAATCAATTTTAGGTCAAATTAGAAGTTTCAATCAAGGGGCACCTGGGTGGCTCAGTCGGTTAAGTGTCTGCCTTTGGCTCATGTCATGGTCTCTGGATCCTGGGATTGAGCCCTGCCATCAGGCTCCCTGCTCAGCGGGGAGTCTGCTTCTCCCTCTACCTCTGTTCTCCCCCTGCTTGTTCCCTCTCAAATAAAGAAACAAAATCTTAAATAAAAAAGTTTCAAACAAAAACCAAAGATCCACCAAAATTCTAAGATTTGGGTTCACAGGTGACCATAAATAGCAACAACAAATAAGCCACACACATTACTTTTTTTTTTTTTAAAGATTTAATTTATTTATTTGACAGAGAGAAACACAGCTAGAGAGGGAGCACAAGCAGGGGGATTGAGAGAGGGAGAAGCAGGCTTCCCGCCAAGCAGGAAGCCCAACGTGGGGCTCAATCCTGGAACTCTGGGATCATGACCTGAACCGAAAGTAGACATTTAACAACTGAGCCATCCAGGCACCCTACACATTACTTTTTATGTTTAAATTTTAAATCAAATTATTTGGGGTATTTTATCTGACCAAAACGTATTCTTATTATCTTTTATTTTTTTTAGATTTTATTTATTTATTTGACAGAGACACAGCAAGTGAGGGAACACAAGCAGGGGGAGAGAGGAAGAAGCAGGCTTCCTGCTGAGCGGGGAGCCTGATGCTAGGCTTGGTGCAGGGCTTGATAGGAGGCTTGATCCCAGGACCCTGGGATCATGACCTGAGCCAAAGGCAGATGCTTAATGACTGAGCCACCCAGGCGCACCTCCTGACCAAAATTTATTCTTTTTTTTTTTTTTTTTTAAAGATTTTATTTGTTTATTTGACAGAGAGAAACACAGCTAGAGAGGGAACACAAGCAGAGGGACTGAGAGAGGGAGAAGCAGGCTTCCCACTGAGCAGGGAGACTGACATGGGGCTCAATCCCGGGTCTCCAGGATCATGACCTAAGCCAAAGGCAGTCGCTTAACCAACTGAGCCACCCAGGTGCCCCCCCAAAATTTATTCTTTTTTTTTTAATAAAGAAATTTTTATTTTTTTTAAAGATTTTATTTATCTGACCGAGAGAAACACAGCCAGAGAGGGAACACAAGCAGGGGGAGTAAGAGAGGAAGAAGCAAGCTTCCTGCCGAGCAGGGAGCCCGATGCGGGACTCCATCCCGGGTCTCCGGGATCATGACCTGAGCCCAAGGCAGTCGCTCAACCAACTGAGCCACCCAGGTGCCCCCAAAATTTATTCTTAAGAAGAATAAGGTGACATGGGAAAAGATGTGCATTTAAGTGATACAATCAATGCAATAGGAATCAAGAGAGTAAGAAAGGTTATAAAAACCAGAACTATGTTGCTTTTTAAACTTCATACATTTTATCTCTATGTGGTACTTTGTAAGAAAGTCAATTTAAAAACCTACAAACAATTATTTAATTGAGTAATTTCAAGCCTAAATTCACATTCCAGTTTCTAGCCATCCACAACCTGATCAGGGACAAACACCAAAATGGAGAATGACGTAGAAGAAAAAGATGAAGCAGGAAGAAAGAGATGACTTGATAAGGAAAACATGAGGGTTATAAGTATAACTTTTTTATACTATAAAGCAAGTGTCAAAGCCTTATTAGCTCCTTAAGCAAGCAACAATTTGACAGGCACTGATTTGACAAATATAGGAAATATAGGTGTCAGGAATGAAGATATACTCTTGAGTGAATATAAATTTTTACTGGTTGAAAACACAGTTATTAATAATTTTTATATAATTTCAGGGCTGGAAGGTATCTTAGAAGTCATTAACATCATGGGAACTGTGCTCCAAAGGAACTTGGCTATATGATAATTGAACAACTGCCTATAAATGGGATGTTATACATCCCCAGGCAAGATTAAGGGAACTTTTTAGGAAATCTATTTCTAAACCAACATCATTGGCTTGTTCCATTCACATCTCTTTAGCCACTGGAGTCAGCTATGTAGGAACTCACATATGAATCAAATGATTTATCATCAAATTATATTAACTATTCATGTCTAAATGGCACTGTATAAAATAAATAAAAAGCCTAATTTTTACCCCTTCAAGACAGCACTATAGAAACTAAAACATGTGTTACAGCGAATGATATAGGTAAGCCATGATACTTAATATTTAATACACAACAATGATTTAACTATATTCACTTGATCATAAACAGGTCTCATAAAGACTAAAAAAATCTGGTTTTGATCTTTTGAGAAATGTTAAGATCTAATCTTCATTAAGAAATATTACTAGTCTTTGAGGAAACAAGTAACAAATTTCTTTCCTTCACAAGAATTTAGATACTGTTCTACTTCCCGACTGTCCAAACAGCAGGAATTCTTCAAATCTAACTGAGGAGTTGAAATGTATTATCAATAAATTTTTAGTAATTATTTAAACTACTAAAAAAACTTCAGTAGGTGATCTGACTGAGAACTGGAAGCTTTGAAGGTATATTCTTAGAAGAGGCTATCTATCTATTTGCATTTATATGTAATTTTATTTGTCCCGACACCAGACTATGAGAAACAACAGTTGATGTAGGGCACAAAGATTTCCCTCAAGATAGATGTTGGTGTTTGCACTATACCTGTCAACACAATAATCAGTACATATATGATACCCTAGAAATTTTATGTATAATTTAGGACACAAATTAAAAGCCAAACCTGGAAATCCCGGGCATTAACACAAGGCCAGTAGTCACTTCTGGCTCTATCATTTAATTGCTATTCATCTTGCTAAATATATTGGCAATCCCTATCTCCCTATGTCTTGGTGACTAGTCAAGAACCTTGTACAGACATAGAAGGTGATCAAAAGATACTTGTTGGCTGAATACATGACAGTGAATCTAATTAATATGAAGTTTATGCAGTATTCCTCTGAGAAAAGGCATTTTAAACATAATCATAAAATAGGAGCTCTCTCTGATACCTCATGCCCTTTCCTTCTTTGGGCATGATAACTATAAATTCTTCCTGTAGCTGAGAGAGGGAAATTTAGAGCAATGACAAATTATAGATGGACTTGCTGCTACTGCACCTATCAGACAGGGTCAGCGGCATGCCTAAAGGTCTCTCCAAAGTTAAGAAATACAAGAAAATGCACTCCTTTCTTTGCTAGTCTGAAGGTTGGCTCATGATACCCACAAATGCTGAAATCTTAAATAATTAAGCTCTGAAAAAGCTTTAAAAAAAATTTTTTTTTTAAGATTTTGTTTATTTATTTAACAGAGAGAAACACAGCTAGAGAGGGAACACAAGCAGGGGGAATGAGAGAGGGAGAAGCCGAGCGGGAAGCCCGAGCAGGAAGCCCAATGCCGAGCTCGATCCTGGGTCTCCAGGATCATGACCTGAGCTGAAGGCAGTCGCCCAACCAACTGAGCCACCAGGTACCCCCCCACCACCTTTTAAAATATTTTATTTATTTATTTGACAGAGAGAAACACAAGCAAGGGGAGTGAGAGAGGGAGAGGCAGGCTTCCTGCCAGGCAGGGAGCCCGATGCAGGGCTCGATCCACTACTTTAACAACTGGGGCACCCAGGTGCCCCTAAAGGTTTTTAAGGTTAAATGTTTTTACTAATCCTAAACAGTTCAAATTTATTTATAGTTTTCTTTATAACACAAGACATAGATGGCAACTACTCAATGAATGAATTGATCAATTAATACAGAAACAATCAGTGAAAGCACCTTGGAAAAGTCAAAATGATGATTACACATTATAAAGTAGTGTTTAAAACTGTGACTGCATGTGCTTTTTCATAGAATTATATAGTTAAAGTACATTTACTTTGGTTGCAGAATTTTCATGTATTTCTAAAATTCAAATGCTCATTCCTGAAAGTGAAGTAACTAAAAAACAAAAAAACCCCAACTATTCCTTATATGTAACACATTGATAGTGGTCTTTCAATTTTTATAAAATTGAAAAAAGTTTCAAAATAAAAAGTTAAACGATTACTATGAACACACATATAGATACCAGCTGGATTTTATTACTAACATTGTACTATACACACATTGTTATATATCAATCTCTCCATCCAGCCATCTACCCAACTTTTGATGTTTTTCAAAAGTTGAAGATATGACTACATATTATCTCTGTACACTTTGGTATGCTTATCATTAATGAGGGTTCAACATCACTTTGGCTTGTTACTGCCTAAGGGAAAATTTACATGCAATGAAGTGTACAAATCTTAGATGTACCACTTCATGAGTCTTGACAAATGCTTATTTATATAAAACAAAGCCTGTCAAAATATAGAATATTACCATCACCCCAGAAAGTTCTTCTACATCCCTTTGTTCATCAATCCCTCTTCATAGAAGCAGCTGCTTTTTTTTTCTTCAACTAGAGAATCTGGAACCCCATATAAATGGAATCTCATTTGTTCTAGAACCTTACATAAATGGGAATAATACATATATTCTTGTGTAAGACATTTTTAAGATTCACCTGCATTCTTGCGTCTATCAGTAATTTGTTCCTTTTTACTGGTGAATGGTATTTGTTACTGTTTTATTTTTATTTTTTATTTTTTTTAAAGATTTTATTTATTTGACAGAGAGAAACACAGCCAGAGGGGGAACACAAGCACGGGGAATGAGAGGGAGAAGCAGGCTTCCCGCCGAGCAGGCAGCCTGATGCGGGGCTCGATCCCGGGTCTCCGGGATCATGACCTGAGCCGAAGGCAGTTGCTCAACCAACTGAGCCACCCAGGCGCCCCACTGATACTGTTTTAAACAGCAAACTCCTAAATACTACAGTATGGATTCTGATTTTATTTCATACCTTCATATTGACATCGGCCCCATTGCCTACTAGAAGCTCTAAACACAATGCTCCATGTGTTGATGCAGCAGCAAAGTGCAAAGGAGTAAATCCTTTTTCATTCTTTTGATTTACATTAGCACCACAGTCTATAAGTTCATTTACTACAACATCTTGTCCATTATAGCAGGCTACATGAAGAGGTGTATTTCCATAGGCATTTGGTTCATTCATCTATTGGAAGAAAAAAAATCTCAATGTTAAAGTACTCTTGCTACTTGCTACAAGTATGAGAGCTATTTTAGTGACGTGGTTGCAATCAAGTTAACAGTGAGAAATAGGGCTAAGTGCACAGATAAAGCTTATAATTCCAAAGTTCTTTTAAAATAATGAACATTAACAACAGCATTTTGGTGTCAAAGAGATTTTGTATATTCAGGGAATATAATTTATACATGCAATGCCTACTTGATAATAAAACTGAATGATTCCAAGAGAGAAATTTTAGGAAAATGAAAACAAAATACGTATTTTTAAGTTTTCAAAGTAAGGTACAGTTGTAAGAATAAACTAAGAATGATGACAAATGAACACAAACTGAAAATCTGAGCGATACTGAATAATATGCTTATTTTCAGCACTGACATTTGCAGTGGCAAAAGATTAAAGTTGGTAATGAAGTAAAGGTCAGGATTTTAAAAAGATGAGTGGCATCTTTTCTTATCTATTTCATTTTTGCAACAAAGTTGGGCTCTAGATATTTTCCAGCCTTACATGTTAACATTTTACCAGAATGAATGTGCTCTCCATACTAAGAAATAATTCTTGAGCCAAGTTTCTTTTTTGTTCTGTTTCTAATAAATAAAATGGGTGACTACTTTAAAGTTTACATGACTTTTTTTTTTTTTTTAAAGATTTTATTTATGTATTTGACAGAGAGAAACACAGCTAGAGAGGGAACATGAGCAGGGGAAGTAAGAGAGGGAGAAGCAGGTTTCCCACTGAGCAGGGAGCCTGATGCGGGGCTGGATCCCAGGACCCCAGGATCATGACCTGAGTTGAAGGCAGACGCTTAACCACTGAACCACCCAGGCGGCCCAAAGTTTACATGACTTTCACATAAAAAATGTGACCTTTGCCCAAAGACAGGTCTGCTCCTTGCCCTTGTCTTCTGGGAGGTAATCTGTGGCATACTTGATAGCGTGTTCTCATTTAGGGTGGGAGCTGGCTACAGCTGGATCTTAGGAGTGGCCATAGTCAATGGTCTCAGAGTAGGATGTGTCAATGCCACATAAACCAACCATGTGATTTATGGTGCAGGATTTAGAGCCCTCAGTTATCAGTGGACTTGGAGACTGAAATCAACAATGTGGGCAAGTGATCAATCAATCACACCTATGGGGCGCCTGGGTGGTTCAGTTACTTAAGCATCTGCCTTCAACTCAGGTCATGATCCTAGGGTCCTGGGATCGAGCCCCACATCAGGCTCTCTGCTCAGTAGGGAGTCTGCTTCTCCTTTTCCCTCTGCCCCTGCTCGTGTGTTCTCTCTCTTACTCATTCTCTTTCTCAAATAAATAAAATCTTAAAAAATAAAAATAAAAAAAGTTAAATTCGTTTCTTTTTTTGTATAATAAACCATGAATATATACTTGTCAGTGAGGTGGGGTTTTTTTGTTTTTTAAGTAGGCTCCAAGCCTAGCATGGGGACAATGTGGAGTTTGAACTCTCACAACCCTGAGATCAAGACCTGAGCCAAAATTAAGTCAGAAACTCAACCAACTGAACCACCTACTGCGCCTTCAGCAATTTTTTTTTAAATCCTTCCAGTGACTAAATGCCCCAATCTTGTAGTTCCATCAGAAGTAAGAGCAGCCTTGTTTGGAGACTGTGCTGTCTTACTCTGAAGCTGGCCTCAACTTGTCACAATTATATTTAACATTTTCTTTTCTGAAATTCCTGGTAACAGAAATTGGAGAAAGTGAAAAAATAACACTTAATTTTAGTCAAAGTACCTATATTTCATCACTAAAAACTAGGAGAGGTGGAATAGATTCTCCCTCAGTCTCCAGAACTTTGAAATATTAACTTTGTTGTTTTAAGTCATTCACTTTACAGTAACTTGTTATGGAAGCTCTGGGGAACTAATAAATTACGCAATTAGAGGCCACATGTCAGTAAATGGCTCTAAGTCTGATCATTTATTCCAAAGAAGTCTCTGCCACCAGAGTTTACAAATGTTATTTTACTGTCAATAATACAAATTTAAAAACTGCACCAGAACGGATGCAAAACAATAGTCAAAAACAAGATGCCTCATCTATCTAGATCAGGGGTACTGTAAGACATTATGTTACCCTGGTGAAACAGAGCTAGAGGAACTGCTGAGGAATAAAACTTCTATCTGTTTGCACTCTACAAGACCCTACCTAACAATGTGTCTGGATTTTTGCAACATCTCACAATCCTTACATTTTCAGGTACTACTTGTTTGCTTTAGGCAAAGTGCTTCATATAATCCTTAAATTAAGAGTCTATTCAGATCTACAATTCTGCCTTGCATTGTTTATCCAACTAGACTAGTATCTACTTTTTTTGGTTTGTTTTTGCAGCTGATCTAAAGCACTTCCTCTAGCAGAGCCTAACCATCTCTCCTTCTAATGTGTTCTTTTTAATCTGTTTTGAAGAACCAGACAAGTCTGTCAGAACTGTACCTTTTAAAACAAGAGTATAATATACAAAGACGGGCATAAAAGCACAAGTGTTTAAAGGATGGCCTGTGAAAGTGACAGGTATTGTTAGCTATCTTAATTCAGGAATCAAATATAAAACAGCAACCCTCCTAACCAAACAAATTTATACAGTAAGGAACACTTAGAATTGATGAACAAGAAGCCTCTGGTTTTCCTGCTTAGCTCTTGCCAGTATCCTGTAATGTGAACTGCTAGAGTCATTTAAAGGGAGTTATAGACTGAGCAAATAAGACTAACAGTAACCTAGCCACTTAGGAAAAACAACCCAAGTGCGTATGATCAGCTAAAATGGAGCTACAAGTCTTGGATAGTGATGAAGAAGAAAAACCTGTGTCATTCATTCACCTATGAAATATCCTTTACCTCTTAATATACTTTGACTAATTACATGATCAGATATTAGCACACTACATATTAATAAAGGACTACAAATATCTAATTAAAAGACAAAAATATTATTGCATAAAATTATCTTAAGATTTGAAATAACTTCTGCCAGCAATGAAATCACAAACACATAAAACACCTCCTTCACTTATTCTGCTCAATCTATACACCTACATCAACTCCAAGATCCAGAAGGTACTTGACTACGCTGATCATTCCACTAGAGGCTGCTGCATGAAGAGGTGTATAAGACTTCTTATCCTTGCATGTCACCTCAGCTCCATTTGCCACAAGTAATTTCACTACTTCAATGTGACCTGAAAATGTGTTTATGAGAGGAAAAAAAACAGGTGAGTACAGAAAACTATGAAATATAATCCTGGATATCTTTAAAAAAAGGTAAAAATGCAAATTACCTAAATAATGCACAAGTCACCAATAAGTCAAGTTATAACCAGAGAAAGGATGGAGGAAAAAAACAAGAATTAAGGTAATTTTCATAAATGTTGACAGAGGTAACTAACTGAAAACAATATATCTGATTATTTTATCCAATGACAACCTTTTGTCCAGATCTTGTTGTTTTCAAGACTGTTTTAATACATTCTCAAGTTCTGAAATTGGTGATTTATGCCCAATGTAACATATTAGTTTACGTTTCTCTGCCTTAGTGGAATCTTCTACTTAAAAACATGGGAGTGACTGGAGCTTGTTTCTTAAAAATGTTAGGTTTGGGGCGCCTGGGTGGCTCAGTTGGTTGGGCGACTGCCTTCGGCTCAGGTCATGATCCTGGAGACCCGGGATCGAGTCCCACATCGGGCTCCCTGCCCAGCGGGAAGCCTGCTTCTCCCTCTCTCACTCCCCCTGCTTGTGTTCCCTCTCTGGCTGTGTTTCTCTCTGTCAAATAAATAAAATCTTAAAAAAAAAAAAAAAAGTTAGGTTTTTAGAACATGGGGTTAAAACTTCTCTTCCCCTATTATTTCTACCAGATGTCCTTAACCAACTTAGTTTGCTATTCACCTTTGTATCAATTAGGACAGGGTTATATGTGTTGTGGTTAACAATCAATTCCTAAATCTCAGTGTTTTAACTAGCATTTTACTTCTCATCAACACTCTGATAGCTTGGCAAAAGGGGTCTGCTAAGTCACTCAAAGATACAGGCTCATACAGCTGATACCATCCTGAATGTGGCCGGCCAGTCACTGTGCCGGAGGGATAGACTGCAGAATCTCAAATCAGCAATTAAATGCTCTGGCCCAGAGATGTTGTTGCTTTTAATTCACTAGTCAGAACTAGTCCCAGGCCCCACCATACCATAAAGGAGGCTAGGAAAGGAGACAAGTATTCAAAAGGTTGGAGAACCACTCTTTTCCTTTTATTATCTCCGTGGTCTTTATCAGATTAGATTATATAATGCTTTCTACTTCTTCCATAATGCTTTCCACCTCTGTGCCTTTGTTAATTGCATTCCTTCATTGCATAGAATGTTTTGCTTGGATGTCTCTTTGCAAGCACTGCTACTAATCCTTGAAGGCCCACATCGGTCCCCATTTTCCCTGATCAACTCAGTCAACTCTCTTTTCTAGAAGTCTTATAAGCCAAAAGCGCCATATACCCGTAAATACTATCTAATTAGGATATAATACCTTCTAATGGTTCCATAACTTGAGTCATTCTTTAACTGCCCAAATTACCTTTATGTATTAACTTCCCAAATATATATCGGCAAAGGCAAATATCATATGTCCCTATGTTCGACTTTTTCGTATATTCCACAGGGCTGAGAAGTGTTATATATAAAATATGCACCCAATAAATATGTTACATAAATAAATTTTTCATGACATCATTTTTTAATATCCCTTCATAGGGGATGAGTACATAAACTTAGTAACTATAAAAATGAGGCTCTAAAACAGGCCCCTGTCCCTTGACAAAATTAAGACAGAATACAAGATGTACAAAGAATCAAGTAGATTTTGTTGTTTATATGTAAATTGCCAATCAAAGTGGATAATTTCAGCTATTTTCCCCCCATCTCATTAAGAAATATCTACTATATTTTTAGGAAAAAACCAAAGGAATATTTATCAAATCATTAGGTGCCAAAGAGTATTAACTGGTACAAAAGATCACTCACTGTATATTACTCTCTGATCTATGGCTCTAGAAAGATAGCTACTTGCATTTATTGTAATGCAGTGAGAATGAGAATCCAGGAGGCTCCCACATAAATATAGCTTTTCAACTAGGCAATGTGTATTACTCACTAATATGTCAAAAAGAAATAAAGTTCTCTTGATGCTTAAGACTAGAAGGCATACTGGAAAGACAGTTCAAAACCAATACATCATTCTAAGTAAATGACACAGATCATATTAATTATGCATATAAACTAGTAGATTTCAGGAAGTATGAAATTTTCCTAATACCAATAAAACTTTATTTGGAAAGAGGCTATGCATAGGCAAATTTACAATCTTAAAATTGACAAATATTTATTTAAGCACATTTCAGAAATATGGATAAATTCTTTTATTGCACCACTGAAAATGAAAAAAGAAGCTTTTCCACAGCCAGTTTGGCGGTGACTTATTTAAAAGAAAAAAGGACAGAAAGCTCTAGAATGAAATACATGATATTGTTCTACTTAGGTGGACCCTGGCCAGAACAAGTATGTATCTTCCTTGTCAATTTATAGACTGACACTACCAAGAGGACTAGATTTCACTGAATTCATCTAGGAATAATTTTAGAAAATGGTATCCATTAGCCATGCATGGCATACATAATTTTACTTGGAAAATTCCCTACATTTTTCTTTTCTTCATGAATGTGTAAAGAAAAAGTAAAATGATCTATGTTCAGAATTTCTAAGTATTTACAAAAAGGAAAGAAAAAAATACCATTTCATTTTTATTCAAATTCAAATTATGCACTGCTTTGAGAAGAAATAACATGAGTTGCTAATCAAGGTAATTAACATTTATTCAGCACCTTCTATGTCAAAGTCATCAAGGTAAGGTAACTGGAAGTAGAACTTGGCTGCATATTGCCAGAAGTACTGAAAGCGAAAGAAAAGATGACTTTGTAAAAGGGATCTTAGTAGCGGTTCATGGTCAGAGCAACATGGGGTAGGGAGGAGGAAATGATCAACTCTTTGGGGAAAGAGGTGTCGCTCTGACCCACTGACAGGTAATTCATTAACAGCGTAAGGATAAACGGTAGATCCTACAGAAAAGGGGAAATTCAACCAGGGGACAGAAGGCCAGGGCAAATAAGGACGTCTGTGAGAAATAAAGTATAAGACTACATGTAATTTTAATGTCTCTTGCACTAATATTGATAGATTCCCTGAATATAACCTAGAGAGGAGAATGACCTGGACTTCTGGTTTGTCTATTAGCCCAGTCAACTGCTCCCTACTTTTACATGTTTAGCTCTCTTCAATCCTGAAAACTCAGAACAGCTGAATAATTTTAGAAGCTATGTGTCAATACTCTTTTTCCACACTGAAAGAGATAAGGAAAGAATTATAAATCCCTCAATGTTTATGCTCAATAATTAAGTAAGTTCCAAGAAACAGGGAGTATCTTTTTTAATCCACAACTGGCCTAAAAGCAACACTTAGTGCATCAAGGAAAACAAAGCCATCTGAGTAGGGCTCCTGATATATACACACCCAACTATTCTGGGAGCTCGATTAAAGGCAACCCACAAAATCCTCTGGCCTTCAATTTCATGAAACAGCTGCTTAGTAAAGTCTTAATTCTTTACTTCATTCTGCTTCAAGTTTAAACTCCTTAACATAAGGTATATGGTTTTAAATGATGCAGATCAGCTGCTCCTCAACTGTCTGGAAGAAGAAAATACACTAGAATATTCAGGAAAGTCCCCAAGACCTAAAATATGAAAAATGTACAGGCTGTGAGGAGGGGACTTTAGGATCCTATAGGAGACTTGCTTCTGGATGTCTATCTCCAAGTAACAGAAGAAAATTGCCCATGATATGACTAGAGGCACGAATCTTTGGTATAAGAGAAACATCAGAAGCCCTGAATGCTCAGCTTTTGGCGTTCAAAACAGGGACATCTGATAAAGATGTTTACCTTGTAGGAATCTTCAGTTTTGATATTCCTTTACATGCAGGCTAAAGGTCAGGCCTGCAGTTCAATACGGATTCTGCTATTTTCGTTTTTTCTACTACAGGCAAAAAATTTTCCTCAACCTTGGGTTATCTACATAATTGATTTGAGTGCATTTATTTTCTTCCATTATATTTTACAACTTTATATAGTTTTATTTATTTTTTTCAAGGTTTTTATTTATTTGATAAGAGAGAAACACAGCTACAGAGGGAACACAAGCAGGAGGAGTGAGAGAGGGAGAAGCAGGCCTCCTGCCAAGCAGGGAGCTCAATGCAGGACTTGATCTTGGTACTACAGGACCATGACCTGAGGTGAAGGCAGACACTTAACGACACAGCCACCCAGGCACCCCAACAATTTTATATAGTTTTAAAAATTAACAATCATGGGGCACCTGGGTGGTTCAGGTGATTAAGCAACTGCCTTCAGTTCAGGTCATGATCGCGGAGACCCGGGATTGAGTCCCACATCGGGTTCCCTCCTCGGCAGGAGCTTCCTCCCTCTCTCACTCCCCTTGCTTGTGTTCCCTCTCTGGCTGTGTTTCTCTCTGTCAAATAAATAAAATCTTAAAAAAAAAAAATAACAATCTTGCATCAACTTTTCCCTTATTCTTTTATTTTTATGTGAGAGACAGGAAAAGACAAAACCAAGAGCAGGAAGTATTGAGGTTAACTTATGCCTACAAGAAGGGTGGCTAGCTAGATGTCTTTGTAATCAAGCAGTATGAGTGGTAAATCAGGGAATAACTCCAGTATTACACAGAAGGGGTCAGTCCATATGCAATTTTTCTTAAGCCAGAGGAGCCAGAATAGCAGAAGCAGAATTATAACCTTTGGCAGGGAAGAGAAAAAATTCTGAGGCTCCATGGCTACAAAAGGGTGGAGTTGTTCTTTCAGTTTTATTTCGAAAAACTTGAAAAACAGATGTCTATATCCACATCTTCCAGAGGTACAACCCTGGCCTTGAAGGACTTGCAAGGTTCAAGGCAGGTTATACTTCCTCCATGCTTAGAGATTTAGTTCCACTTGCATGGTCTTAGCACCTACATGCCACTATTTCTACTCTGATCTTGTTCTGCACTTAAAAATATCCTGCGGTAAGCTCACGATCTGCCTGCTCTCTGGCTGTCCAAGTCACCTCCAGAACCAATCAGTGTTTTTGTTAGTGGTCTGGTCACAATGTTGCTTGGTTTTGGGTGGTCTACCCCAAGACTGTTTTCCCATGAGCTCTGTTAGTTTTAGAGTGCAATTTTGCAAATTCTAACTTTTTTTTTTTAAGATTTTATTTATTTGACAGAGAGAAACACAGCCAGAGAGGGAACACAAGCATCGGGAGTGAGAGAGGGAGAAGCAGGCTTCCCGCCGAGCAGGCAGCCAAATGTGGGGCTCGATCCTGGGACTCCGGGATCATGACCTGAGCTGAAGGCAGAGGCTTAACCACTGAGCCACCGAGGCGCCCAAATTCTAGGATTTTTTAAGAACATATATATCATGTTACTACTAGAAAAAACTATACTCCAAGCCGTCATTTCTTTCTATGAAATTACTGTTGTAGAAATCAAACATGATGATACCTATTCAACCCAGTGGTGGCCCAAAATAATAGGATTCCTAAAGCATCTTTAAAACTTCTACCTTAATATTCCCATAAAAACAAGGATGGATATAAGAATGGGCTTTCAGGAAACACCAACTTATAAAAATTTTGTTTCCCAGACCTGTGTCTAGGGTGTCTCTCCTTTTAAAGGTTAACAGAATTATTTTCTTTTCTTTCTTTTTTT